>JAOQMS010000003.1:2926621-2983933 GCA_027563885.1 Erythroxylum longipes | reverse complement strand
TGCATATATGAATGCATGAATATGTCAATACACTATAAACACTCCTAAACATTTCAAATTACCACTATACCCTTCCTATTGGTGAGGGGATGTTACATGTACGAAGCTAGTAATGCTCAAGGAAAAGTGTTCATGATCAGAAAACTCATGAACTTGAAGTTGTTAAAGGGACGATCAGTTACACAACACCTAAACGACTTTGAAGGACTTGTCAGTGAGTTAGCAATTACTAGTATGTCCTTGGATGATGAGATGCAAGCTTGCCTGTTGTTGGGATCTCTGTCGAATAGTTGGGATACTCTTGTTGTATCTTTGAACAACTCAGCTCCAAAAGGTATGGTAACGATGTCTATGGTAAAGAATAGACTACTCAAGGAAGAAAGAATAGACTACTCAAGAAAGAATTGAAGAGAAGAGACGTTGCCAGTACCAGTTCACAAGCCCTTGTCACAGAGAATAGGGGTCGGAGCAAGAGTAGAGGTCAAAGGCATGGAAAGTTTAGAGATAGATCCAAGTCCAGGGAGAAGAGACAGTGTTACCATTGCCGTAAGACGGGTCATCTCATAAGATATTGGTATCTTCTCAAACAGGTGAATGCAAACCGAAATCACGACAATGACAAAAACACATCTACTACAGTCTTGGCAGAAGATGGCGAGGTAACTTTAGTTTCTTATGATGCAGATTGTTGTCATGTTGTAGATGCAGATAATGAGTGGATAGTAGAGTCCGGTACTTCATACCACTGTGTTCCAAAAAGGAAATACTTATAAAGCAGGAAACTTTGGCACTATTAGAATGAGAAATCATAGTGTCTCACAAATAGTGGGGATCAGTAACATTTGTGTGAAGACCAGTGTTAGATGCACATTAACACTCAAAGATGTGCAGCATATGGTACATCAACACTGGTTGCTCTCACCACATGATCAAAGACAAATCCAAATTTAAGGAGTTGGATGAGACAGTCAAATCTTTGGTTCACCTTGGTGATGACAAGAAACTAGAAATTGAGGGATATGGAACTGCTGCAATCACCATAAGTAAGCAAGTGAAACTTATTAAAAATGTTCACTTTGCTCCTTCCCTGGCATATAATCTATTAAGTGTTGGGCAGCTCATTGAGTCTAGATATTATGTGTTGTTTGACGATGGAAAGTGCGTGTTAAAGAGTAAATCCATAAATAAGATTCTTGCTTATGCTCACATGACTTCAAATCGAATGTTTCCTCTTAATTTTTGGATAAGGAAGAGATTGCATTGGTGAGCAAAGCGCAAGAGGAAACTGAGCTATGGTACCTACGATATGGTCATCTGAATTTTCAAGGTTTGCAGTTGTTGAAGAAAAAGAAAATCGTGAGCAGTCTACCCTCTATTGTCCCCATGGATGAAATATGTGAAGGTTTTGCCCTTGATAAACAAACCAAGCAGACATTTCCAGTAGGAAAGGCCAAACAAGCTGAAGAAATATTGGAACTAGTTCATGCTGATTTATATGGTCCTATAAGAATCGAGTCACTTACTAGGAGCAAGTACTTTCTGTTGTTTACTGATGATTATAGCAAGATGAGCTGAATCTATTTTTTGCAATTTAAGTCAGAAACGTTTAAATGCTTCAAGCGGTTTAAGGTGCTAGTTGAGAAACAAAGTGAGAAGCACTTGAAAGTTCTCCGGACTGATCGAGGAGGTGAGTTCCTTTCTTGTTTCCAAGGAATTTGTCACTTTTATGATGAACAGGGAATAAAAAGAGAACTCATAGCACCATAATCATTGGAGCAAAATGGTGAAAATCGTACAGTGGTCGAGATGACACGATCCATAATGAAACATAAAGAATTACCTTACTCGATTTGGGAAGAAGGAGCAACTACCGCAGTCTATCTTCTTAACATATCGCCTACTAAGGCAGTTTGGGGGCAGACACCATATAAAGCCTGGTATGATAATAAACCTTCGGTGAGTCACTTGTCTTTGGTTGTACTTGTTATGTTTTACATACAACTGGAAGACACAAACTGGATGAAAAATTCTAAAAATATATCTTCATCGGTTATTATGCTCAGTCGAAAGGTTATAGACTCTATGATCCTACAAGTGACAATATTATTGTGAGTCGAAATGTTATATTTGATGAGAAAGCAAGCTAGCAGTGGGAAGCGAACTCTAAGGACTCAAATGCACAATTGAGGATAAACGGAGATGAAGTTGAATGTGTTGAAGAAGAAGAAATCATTGTTGCATGCAACAACACACAAAATTCAATTCCAGAAAAAATAAATTCAGCCTCCTCATCCGAAGAGCCTCCTCATCCACGAAGAAGTAAGCATGGCAGAATTCCTTGACGAAGATTTGAAATTGAAGTAGAGGCTACATCATCACTGGTTCTATTTGTTGAAGATCCTACTAGCGTCGAAGAAGCTATGAAGAAGGATGAGTGGAGAAGAGTGATGCATGAAGAACTCCACTATTGAAAGAAACCAGACTTAGGACTTTGTTGATTTGTCGGCAGGTAAAAATCCAATTATAGTTAAGCGGATTTTCAAAACAAAGTTTTTGACAAATGGCATACAAAAACATAAGGCGAGACTTATCATGAAGGGCTATGTTCAGTAACAAGGAATCGATTACGAGGAGATATTTGCACCTGTTGCTTATTTCGAAACAGTTCGAGTTATCTGGCTCTTGCAGCTCAAAAGCAATAGAAGGTATTTCAGTTTGACATTAAGTTAGCTTTCTTAAACAGTGAGTTATTAGAGGAAGTTTATGTCAATCGACCTCCTGGCTTTGAAAAGGCAGATGAGGAGAACAAAGTGTGCCGGCTAAAGAAAGCATTGTATGGGTTGAAGCAAGCACCCGAAGCATGGTCTAGAAAATAGATGAATTTTTCCATAAAAATGAATTTGAAAGAAGCATGAACGAGCCAACTCTATACGTCAAAAAGGAAGGTATGACTGGATTTGTTGTCATGAGCTTATATGTTGATGATATGATCTATATTGGTTCCTCTTTGGATCTTATAGTAAAATTTAGAGATTCAATGAAGAATATGTTTGACACGACTGATCTTGGAGAGCTTCGTTACTTCTTGGGATTCGAGATTATCCAAACTGAAGTTAGAAATTTTATTTCACAAAGAAAATATATTGAGGACACTATGAAGAAATATGTTAGGCTGCAAAACGGCCCAGCACTCCCATGAACGTTGACGAGAAATTCAGTCTTGAAGATGGTACAGGGTTGGCGGATGCAACTTTGTATAGGAGTTTAATTGACCGGCTTATTTATTTGACTCACTCACGTCCAGATGTGAGTTATACAGTGGGAGTTTTGTCACAGTTTATGCACAAACTAAGCAAGCATCACTTCGAAGAAGCGCGAAGAGTTTTGCGATATCTAGCAAGAAGTAAAGACTATGGAATTTTGGTTCTGTGAAGCTGAGGACTTCGGTTTAAAAGGGTTCAGTGACAGTGATTAGGCCGGATCAGTCGATGACAGAAGAAGCACTTCAAGTCATTGTTTTCTTCTCAGTTCAACATCTGTTTCTTGGTGCTCGAAGAAGCAGACCACAGTGGCACTTTCCTCAACGGAGGTTGAGTATGTTGCAGCCATAGCCTCTGCTTGCAAAGCTGTTTAGATTCGAAGACTGCTGTGTAATCTTGGACAAGAACAAGTCAATGCTACTAATATACTTTGTGACAATAAGTCTACTGTTTAACTTGCAAGGAATCATATGTTTCATAGTCGGATGAAACACATTGAGATTAAACATCACTTCATAAGGGAGTTAATGGCAAAAGGTGAAGTTATGTTAGAAAGTTGCAAAACTAAAGAGCAAGTTGTTGATCTTGTGACCAAGAGTCTGCCATTATCAAAGCATGAACAATTCTGTTCTCAATTGGGATTATCGAAGTTCAAATGAAGGGGGAATGTTAGAAGTTTATGTTAATTTGAACTCTTAGTTTTATTTCTATTAGTGTCAAATAATTTGAAGATTTAGTAGCTGTTATATCTCCTGGTTTGCAGCTAAGTAAGTTAGGTTGTTGAAAGTTTTTAGCTGAATCTATTTCCTTCTCTTCAAATTTATTGTTGTAATTCAGCCTATATTAAGGCTACATCTACATTAATGAGGTTAAGCACATTTGATCAGTAGAATCAACTTCTCTTCTTGTTTTGTGATTATAAAAGTTCCAACAGACCATACAAGCAAATGGATTAGTGTAAAAAAAATTTCTTTATAATAACTGTGTAAACACTTGAGCCATAGATTATTAGTGAATCTCCTAATTGAAGGATTTAAGCTATTATTAACCTTATACTATACCTTGTTAATACTAGTCTTATGTAAAACAAAAATAAAATAATTAAATTTGTTGTATAGAGCACTAAGTAATTAAATTAGTTATAAGAAAACTACTGGTTTGACTTAGAGTGGATCAATTAGTTAGATAAAATTTCTTGAGTCTCCGGTATTAAAATTTCGAATCCAAAGTCTTGATAATCTTTTAACCCCTTTTCAAATATTAAAATTTATTTTATAAACTTTATTATTTTCAATATTAAATTTTATATTAGATAGTATATAAATTATTACGTATAATTTGTTGTTACATATATTTATTATTTAATTTTGCGTCATATATACTTGTCAAAGTGACTTATTAAAGCAATTGTTGTTCTTTAATGTGGTTTTCCAGGTTATTCTATTAGCTACTTCTCTTAATCTTTTGTCCATATGTATATACCGTTTTCATTTGTTGTTTAACTCTTTAATGTGGTTTTCCAGGTTATTCTATTAGCTACTTTTCTTAATCTTTTGTCCATATGTATATACCGTTTTCATCTTGAATTCATTGTAATGTTGTATTAGTTTTGTTTATAGTTAATGCAATATTCTTTTTTTGAAAGAAAAAAAACTCCTTAAAACACATGATTTGATGAATTACGAGTTCCCGCAATCCCGCTTATCAAGAAGAAAAAAAACAATTTGAAAGCGTTAGATAATAGAAGAGATCAACATCAATGAACAAGTAGATTTTATTCTTTAAGAGATCATACAGTCCTAAAGCGTAAGCATATATATATATATTCACTCCCCAGCTTCATATTAATCAGTTAATATGAACATGATTGATCATATCTTCGATCAGACGATCCAAAAAAGAATGAGAAGACCCATCAACCATCAAAGCTTGCTTGCTCTTTTCACTCATCTCCTTAACCTTCTTCCTCACCTCACTACAAGGATCCATGAGACTCATAATGCCTCTCTCTATCACCTCTGCACTTACAGTCATTGCTTTTGAAGTTGAAACGTCACCGCCAATAACATCTATACAGTGATCCATTTTAATATCTATAGCCAACCCCAATTCTTTCACCATTTGGAATGCATTAAACTGTTGCTCCGAATATATAGGCAATGTGGCTATTGGTACACCAAACCACAGGCTCTCTAGGGTAGAGTTCCAACCACAGTGCGACACAAACCCTCCTATTGCTTGGTGCGCCAGGATACTAACTTGGGGAGACCAACCTATAAGCTTTCCAATCCCTGCTGTCCGACCAAGAAACCCTTCTGGCAAAACTTCAACGAGATTGGAATATTCACTCGGAGGCTCCATCATATTTGCTTGCGATGATGGCTTGCGTAGGGACCACAAAAACCTTTGACCACTGCGTTCTAGTGCCAAGGCGATCTCCTTCACTTGATCCACATCAAAACTTCCCATGCTCCCGAAACAGAGGAAGACCACTGATGATGGAGGCTGATCATCAAGCCATTGCATGATGGCCTCGTGATTTCCAGAGGACCGTTGATCATGGTTCAAAATGGGTCCGACAGGGTATATAGGAGGAGTTTTAGCTTCAATTTTAGTTTTACCATGTTCAGTAAGAACCTTCACTGCATGGGACTCCAACTCCATGAAGGTGTTGATTATAATACCCTTAGTTTCACGGAACCTCCTTGTGAAGCGGAGAATATAAGAGAGCCAATCTTTGTTCAGAAATACACGAGGCAAAAACCTAACAGGCAGTGAGGTAGTCATAGTTGGCACATAAATCGGATCCTCCAGTTGTTGCTCATCATCATCATGAAGCGATTGTATATAGAACATGAGACCAAGAAAAGTTGCACTTGAAGTGAAGAAAATGTAGGAGGGAACTCCGAATTCGTTCGCTACATCAATCATCTGCGTACAGAACATGTCGAGAACAAGCCCAACAACTCGATGTGATGAATCAGGGCCAGACTCTGAAGCTTGAATCAGCTTGAAGAGAGCTTCTTGGACGTGGGGTTTATGGTTTTCAATAAAGGAAGTCATAAACCTTATGGGAATGTCACTAGGGTCAAAGTAAGCTTCAGTGGGTAGGTCGATGAAACGCAGACGATTGCTATACCTATGGGAGGCTGCAAGTGACTTAGTATGTTGATCTATCTTGAAGTCTAAAGGCAGCTTGACGATGAGGAAGGTTATGGAGAGTGCTTTATCGCGAGCGAGGAGCATTTTGGCTACCTCCACCGCCGATACAAGGTGGCCAGCACCTGGTGCAGGGATAAACACCAACTCTGCTCTCGTCATTTCACTGCCTTATAAAGGGACTGAGAATGAGACAGAAAGCTTCATTACTTTGGTGGCATTTATATAGACTCTTTTTCTTTCTTTTTCTTTTTGATCTTTGTTGATTTTATAAATGAAGATAGTGAACTAATCTCCAATATATTTTCAGATGAACAGACTAAAGGGAAAAAAAAGAGTAAAAGCTAATCCTCAAGACATACCTAGCTATATATCCTATATAACGCTAGCCGACCAATTCCCCTCAAAAAAAATTGCCAGTTGCCTGTGTAGGTAAGCCAAATAGAAAATTTGGCGGATGCACATGGTTACCAAGAGTCGTTACTAGTTAATTTAAGCTCGCTCTCCCTCTTGCAAAGAGAAAATATAACATTAAAATGTAGGGAAAGTTGACTTTTATTCTTCCCTGCAACATACACCAACTTTGTCTAGTTGATAAGTCCCGTTGCGGCTTGAGTTACGTACAATGGCGGTCAGGAAAGTTGACGTTACACTTAAACAAAATGCTATTCTTTGTAGGTTAGAGCTGATTTAATGAAAGTGATTAACTGAAACACTTTGTAAATTTGTTTTCAGAGTTTGTAATTGACATGACATCCATGAAACGGCAAGACATGACAGCTGCAACCATGTTTTTCTGTTCCCAACCAATTCTGACATCTTAGTTTGCAAATACGGAAACGAATATTCGCAACGATACGGCCTTCGACCAAATGCGGTGCTCTCGATACATTAGTGTATTATGTGTAGGTAAAAACGGAGTTCTCTAGATAAACTATTTTAAAACGTGATTGACTAAGGTGAATAAATTAATACACTTGTACTGTGGTTTTCTGATGATTACATAATTGGGAAGTAAACCACCTGCAAAAGGGCTTTTATCGTAAACTTACGGATAAGGAATAAAAATGCAAGCATAACATAAAATAGAACATAGAAAATTGAACGATAGCAAATTCTAAATTAAAAATAAAAAATAAGTGAGAATTAATTTACCTTTTCATATGAATTAATCTTCCAATTATTGATACTTATGGTCACAGATTTTAGGATCGACATCATACTGATAATTACATGTACCGTTTATTTTAACACGTTCATCAATTTTCTTTTCTCTACTGAGCCCCAGGAAAATGATCGAAGACTGTGTGGACACTAATTTTAACATAATTGGCCAAGTAGCATGGTAATAGTGAGACCTCTATGGTCCCTTATCTGCCTCCGGTGCGAATCACTTGTGTTGTGCCCGAAATAGTTTCTCATTTTAGTCTTACGAAATCGCATGATCATCTTGTTAAATAAAAAAATGGTTTCACTTAGCTGGCAATAAATATTTTTTAATACTTTAAAATTCGAAGAAGCAAATTATTTTAAAATAATTCTTTCTCATGCATGCACCCAAGGAAAAAAAAAAAAAAAGAGTCCAAATACAATGTTTAAAAAGAAAAGGAATAAAGAATGAAAATCTTGGGTGACAAGTAATTGTCAATAAAATTAGAGCTAACCACATAATGTCACAATCGTTCAATTTTTTTAATAACATATAGGAGAGTGATTTGGTTGATGCCAACTTAGAAATAAAATACTTGCATAGTCAAAGAAAACGTACAATTTATTAGTTGTATATTATCAGATAATAATTTTGTTTTTCATGTCAAGAATTCTTTCAAACCGTAGGAGTTAAGGAAACAAATTGTCAACTTATAGAAATTAATTAATTCATTTCCTACAAACAGATTAATTTTAATATATGCAACTCAAAAATTGATCATTACTCTTTAAAAATCATCTATTAAATTAATAATTGATAATATACTTATATTAACTTAAAATTTGATAGCAATTTTTTGTTATTCTTAATAAATTGTGGCTTTTATATATGTAATGATGTTTGCAATATTACCAAGTATGTAATGGGCTCAGGTTAGTAGCTTCTGATTGTTTCTTGTGTCGAGGACTTGGGGAAGTTGGGTGTTTGAAGATGACACTTTTACGGCCCAAAAATGTGGTAGAGGTTGTTATTATGGTTTATTGTCGGTAACAATCCGGTAAAAAAATCTTGTTGAATACAGGATTTAGAGAGGTTTAGTATATATAATTTTATCTCTAATTAATAAGGAGATTATTTCCGAAATGATCTATTATTAGTGTGTTCTTCTTTAATAGTGAAATTCATATCATTTACCTTGTAAGTGTATACATATCTATATTGTGTAAGCTATTTAGCAAAAGTAATGATTTAGAATCAAATATCAACGTCAAATTAATTAATATGAAAGATTTTCAATCACTTACGATTATAAGTTTTGAGAGGAATATAACTTATGCGAATTAAATTCTCTAACTTTTTTTATTAATTAACAACCTACTTAGGTAAATTGGTTATCACATTTTTAACTTTAAATTGTAAATCATATCTTATATGAATTATGAGAAATATTTTAAAAAAAAATTGGAGTCCTTTCTTGAATTTTCTTTTTAATTCCTAAATTGGAACAAAAGAATTGTGGGGAGGAGACCTAAAGTCTTGGCAATCTCACAAGGACTACTTAGCAATTAGCTTGAAAGAAAAAAAGAAACCCTCCTGAAGATAAAACTCGGGTCTAAAAGTTCAACGCTTCACTGAAATATAACCAAACTTGAGTTCTCATATATGTTCTGATGGACATTAGTCTAAGATGTCAAAAGCATGTGTCTTTAGTAAGACCATCGAAATGTTTTTTGCTTGATCATTAGTTTCCTCTCTTCTTTTTTTTTTTTGTTGTAAAAATTGAGGTAGGACCTTAGTGTTTAATAAGAAACAAAGCAACCTAAGTGAAACATAACAAAGCTCTTCACCTGATATGTTCCATAATATTCTTCAATGAGCCTTTGAAAACTTATTATATAAGCCAAAGTACTAGACTCGTCATTTTCAATTCAATCAACTCACCATATTCTTCAAGCAGCAGAAGAAGCTTTACCTGAAACATGCCCTTCATTTTCATCAACCTTAACCAGGACCAGGAGAAAGAAACAAGAAAAAAGAAAGGGTATTCAATTGATGGGGATAGCAAATGCAGAGCAGAAGCTCCGAGGAGCACTTTCTTCTAGAATTCAGGTGTCTTCCTGGCTACATCAAACGTCCCAAAAGGATTCGACCATCCCATGGATGGTCTTACCTTACCTTGCAACGAAGAGTTCTTTGTCAGCTAAACTTGTGCTTTGATTTGCTCATAATCAAACCTGAAAAATGCTCCAATGTTAACAGAGCCCTGACATAATCCTGTCTGTCAAAATTTTTTCAATAACATTTACTGTGTAGAGATCTTGTATGGCAAAACTTGATCACAACCCTCTTCTTCCATTAACCCCGAGAAGGAAATGGCGTCCACAATTTAATACGAGAAACCTGTGTCATCAAGTTTTGCTGTGTTATATATGCCTTCTGTGATCAATTCAAGTTTCAATATATTCTGTAAATCTGTTGGTAGATAAATACAACTGCAGTGTTATTCTTTACTGCTTAAATTTACACATTCCCTGGCTTAATTTTCTTTTGGTTACTACTTGCACTTTGACCTTTACTCTCAATATGACTGTTCGCTTGTTGGCTTCCTTAAATTTTTTGTAGTTTGTCTTTTTCTCTGAACTCTTTTCGTTCTTACTGCAACACTAGGCAACAGCTCAATAATAAGGATTATTTTAATAAAGGAGTTACATAATATTTTAAAAGGAAAACTAAATTCAAAAACTAAATATGAGATAGATCCTCAAGATCAAAGAAAGATCACAACTAGAGGATGGCTTCAAGGATTAGGAAGCAGTAATTCCTCCTCGTGATTTTCTCTAAGGCCTGACTTCCAGCAGTAGCTTAATCACGTGGTCTACTGCAACAGAAGAAGATCCACCATCAAGAACTGCTTGCCTGCTCTTTTCACTCATGGCTTTAACCCTGTTTCTAAATTCACCATGTTCCATCACACATTTCAACTATTTTACTATGTCATCAGCCATTACTAGACCACCTTCATCCATGTTGTAATCTAATGTCAGCTCCACTGCTAACCCCAATTCCTTGACTATCTCAAATGCATTAAGCTGTTGTTCACCGTACATTGGCCATGTCACGATGGGCACACTATGCCACAAGCTCTCCAAAATGGAGTTCCACCCACAGTGTGACACAAAGCCTCCAATGGCTTTGTGGGATAGGATTTGAACTTGCGGTGCCCACCCGCAGACCATGCCCTTGTTTCTCGTTCTTTGCATGAACCCATCTGGGAAAATCTCATCGTAATTGGTGTACTCCGCAGGTAATGAAAACTCACCTTTTGGTGCTGCCTTACGAATAGACCACAAGAACCTATGTCCACTTCGCTCAAGTGCCCGTGCAATCTCTCTCAACTGTGTTTCATGAAAACTTCCTGCGCTCCCAAAACACAGAAATACCACTGATTCTTCAGGTTGGTCATCAAGCCATTTCATGGTTTTATCATGTTCGGTTCTCTTGGACCCCGATGGCTTTTGACCCTCGAGATTAAGTATTGGTCCAACTGGATACATTGGTGGTGCATTACAGTCCTTGAAGGAGCTAACTGCATAAGGTTCTAGCTCTGAGATTGAGTTCACGATGATACAATTTGCCTGTTTCATGTTTTTTGCATGGTTTACGAACGATGTGTACCCTCCATTCTTGTTCATTAGTCCAGAAGGCAAGACCCTTAAAGGTACTGGATTGGCAAAGCTCGGAATGGTCGAATCAGGATCAGTTTTTTTGTACTCTTCACCAATTTGGTCATGCCGAGCGGGAAGAGAAAGCATGAAACCGAGATATGCTACACCAGAAGTGAAGAAGACATAAGAAGGTACACCTAGTTCCTTAGCGACTTCAATCATGCGACTGCAGAAGACATCAACGACCAAACCAACAAGCAGACTTGATTTCGCGGACATCACATGGTTAACAATCACTTGTTTGACACTAGATTTATGAACTTCCATCGAGATGGAGAGGAAGTTTTCAACGGACTTAAAAGGGTCAACTGAAGAAGGTGGCTCCACTTGAGGGACGACAAGAAATCGAAGTCGAGAATTGCTGGAAGCAACTAATTGTTTGCTGTATGTATCTACATCAGCGCCATATGAGGGATTAATGACGAGAATTGTTGCTGACAAGCTCTCTTCTCGATCAAGTAAGAGCTTAGCGAACCGAGTGAACGATACAAGGTGACCAGCTCCTGGCGATGGAATGAACACTAGTTGTGCTTGCTTCATTGTTGCTAGTACGGAAGTCGTATTGGTTGCTACAGATGGTATTGCAGATGTTATTAGATGCATCTATATATAGTCAAAACTTTTTTTTAATTGCAGAAAATGAACAGAAACTTAATGACATGAAGACGGCAATAATTAATCCTAAAAAACGTAAAAGTAGACGGCAAATACTTGTATGAAAACTGCAATTATAATTGTCCAAAGTGCAAAAGCTTAAAACTGCTGAAATCGTCATTGGGATACCAAGAAATTACCGTTGTTTCCCCAGGAGAGCCGGAGTTCACTAAAAGTTGCCGAATTTGGATTCGAGAGACATGTTTTGGAAGAAACGGTGTGAAGTCACACCTGACATCACCGTGGAGAAGAGCTTGCTTGGAAACAGCAGATATCAGAGCGTCATCAATTGGTGCATGGCCAATCCATGCTGAGCAGCACTTAATCGCACAACCAATGGTGGTGGAGCTTGGCTTAGCTATAGAAATTACAATGGACTATAGATTAAAATATGTACTTACGAGTGAAATTAGTGTCAGTGCTGAGGGAATAAGGATTGGAATTAGATGTCTAATGGACAAAGAGAGCGAGCAAAGAAAGAGAAAGAGATTAGTGAAAAGTGCAGAGGGGTCTTCATGGATGGTGGACCTTCACATTCCTCGCTTGGTCGTTTGGTTAAGGTAGTCACAAGCAATTCACACACAGTATGCTTGGAACCTGTAAGATCCAGATAGACATCAAAATACGTTACAAGTACCCGACCAACAACCACCTTGGGTAGATGTTTAACTTTCACGATCTTTTTCACTCAACTCATTTGTTAGACCTTCATCCATGACCATTCCCTTCTTCCCCTGGGATAGTCTCTCATATGGTTACTTCTTTGGTACATGAAGCGAAAAAATCTTCCATCTTCTGCATTTATGACACAGTTTGCAGTTGTCAAGGCACAACAACTCCAATCTATACAAGAAACACCATCAGGATCCAATTTCGTAAATATGCCCCTTACTGATTTAGTTAAGTGTAATACATGTTTTGAACCCCATCCCAATAAAAATGGAGCAATAGCTCATATTATGAAAGGAACATGTATTTCTGAGACTGATGAATGAAAATTACATCTGGTTAAGGAAATTTCCACATTACATAAATGCATGAGCTGTTACTCTTTGGAAAAACAAATAAATTTCAGGACAATTAGATCACATTCCTTGTTTCATTGCTTCAGGACTAAAGCATTCCTGATTGTCATATCAAATTTTTCCTTCCATACTTTCCATGCACTCCTAACTTCATCAAGTTGTTCTTCTGGAATGCCTGTGTTCTGATCCAATGTTTCTACCCATTCCTTCCAAGGCGACCCATGAGGGTCCAGAAATTTAGAAACCTCAGGTAACATTCTGTCAAAGTAAAATTCTTCGACTTCTTTGAGAATCTCCTCTGATTCAACAATTCTCTGCATTTCAGGCCGCATTTCTTTTCCAGGCTTCTTTTTAATTGAGAAACTATTTCCCCTTAAGATCAAAACTTCAGAGGGAGCAAGGGGTAAGACAAATCTCGAGAACTTTGCTAGTGATAGTGTCAAAACATCGCTTGGCAGTAGCTTCCGCTTTACTGCCACAGCAGTCCCAACCATTTTGCGAATCTGTGAACCACATAATATTTAGTGTCAAAACCAGAAAAATGATTTGACGAAATATGGATCACTTTCATGCTCGTCCACCTAAGAGCCTTTTGAATTGCATTTGAAGCATGAAGTAGAACACCTAACTTTTATGCAGTATATTACAGCCGAGGCGCTCAAATTAGGTAAAAGGATATTCAAGTGAGTTTGGTTGATGATAGTAGGCATATAGATGAAAATGTAAATTGAGCAAAAAACACAACCATCATAGATTATCGCCTTCCAAGAGCTATCTACAATTTGTATTACTAAAAGAGCAAACGAGGGGAGGGATGTCATTTTATAAGGCGTGAGCATATGGATGAATCAGGATCGGCTAAAGTGAAGTTAAACAAGAAAGATCCATAAGCAATGTAATATATTGAATTCCATTTATCAGCAACCACAACAGAGAGCAGGCACTTGATGCACAAACAATGAAAATTTCAGTAAATTCTCAAGAGTGAATATAACATGTGTCGTAGGTATCTGAAGAGCATATAGCAACACTAAATACTAGGTTATTGAGAATCCCTTTTCTCCCCATCCTAGAATGACTAATTGAGTATGCTGCACAGAAAGTTTTTTGCCCCATCAAGGATTTGATTGTAAGTCTTCTATATGAGTTTAACAATGATCTTTGAGAATCACACTGACATCATGGTTCTTTCCAAAGACAAAACAGCCGATAGTAAACTTTGAGGGATATCCTCAGCATGTGGCATCACTAAGAGGATGAAGCATCTAAATTCTGACAACAAATCTGTATGCATTGATTATTGTGAAGTTATCAGGTGGCATGTAAACTGTAAATACACGTCATGAATACCAATCTAGAAATTCCTAACAGAGGTTACAACAGAAAAAAAAAATTAAAGAAAAAGGCCTACCTGATGTAGCATGAAAGACTCTCCCCATATTGAAATTTCAACAAAATCAAAACCGAGTGACCTCTCTAATTTGCCACAAGAACAGCATATAATCTTTCTGAAGTGGGAAGCAGCTATTCTGTCTGCCTCATCAGGTTCATGCAACCATCTTGCACGAATAACCCTATTGGGATTTTGATCCATGATGGTATTTTGATGCTTATCATAAGAGTTGGAATTGGTACGGTTTTGATGTGATCCCTCGCCATCTATTTCACCAAATTCATTGGTCTCACTGATATCTTCTCCATCACTTTCCTGAAGCTCACAGGATGATGTCTCGCAGGAAAAGCTTGCTCTTTTTGACCAACAGCCACCTTTAGGGGATTGTTTAGCAGACAATGGTTTCCTGTACTTGGACCGTATTGTATAATTGTGAAAAGGATGTTCCCCCTGGAAAGAGAATTTACAAAAATAAATAGCAATGACCAATTTATCTCATGATCACTCACCTATATGACCAGGTCTTTAGCCACTTCAAAATCATTTAAGACCACAAGGTAAGCTCAACAAACTTTTGGCATGGCTAACTGAACTAGGTTATAACTCTACTAAACAACGACAATCACTCCATCCTCAAAGGTCCATAAGTTCCATAAAACATCAGAAGAGAGAATGATAATAGATATTAACCTAAAGCCACTCCCTGTACTTACAATAACAAATAACACAAGAACTGGAACCAGCTCAGAAGGCATATAAGTGTTGTATAAACTGGAATTCATGCAAGAAGTGTCTTAAAAGGAAAGCTTATGCCAGTATTTGTCAACTTTGAAGCATAGATTTAGAAGTACAAATGAAGGACCAAAAGAACAAGGTATGCACAATGAGTAACATATACATTTTATTGGTAAAAAGTACCATATATATTACCTCAAAGGAAGTTAAAATGTCATTGAAGTCTGATATGTGATAATCAATTTCAGTTGTGCTGAAATCACTTTTTATCCCAATAATTTCAGCAGGAAGCAGGTAGGAATACCTCCTTAGATCACACTCCCTTCTAGGGTCGAAACTCCTAAAAGTTGTCACTAGATAGTTAATATATAGAGTTTGGTGAGTGTGAACAAAAGCATAGACTTGTGCAACGAATAATTTTCATCAAAATCAACTATTCTTCACCAAATACTAGAATTCTTTGGGAGAGGAAACTGATTAGCTCAACTTTTACCTGTTGATACTCAAGTACTAAGAGTATAAACATATTTATCAACATTTATACAGAATGAGTCAAGTTTTTCAACCCAAAACCTATTATCACAGTATCTACAAAACATAATTAAAAGCACAAGTGGTTGCCACTAAATTTTCAGCTGTCAATATGTGATATAAACTAGAAAGAAACTCAAGCTATGCAGCTTCTGGTTCACCAGAATTATACAAGCTACTCGTAATTTTCCTCATGTTATTTAAGGATGACATAAAACTACCAACAATCTAGTCCAATGAAAAAGCAGAAATTTTAGGCCTTAAGGTAACCATAACATTTCCAGTCTGGTAAGACTGGATTATGATTTCTTTATGTCCCTATGCACCCTCATTTGGACAAAGCTTAAATAACAAGAATAATTAAACACTCTTAGTTTTCAGGAGAGTGGCTGGGAAGAAAAGCACAATAAAAAACAGAGGTTTCAAAAATAAAATCCCTCCTACACAGTTGCAAGATTTCACCACAAGTTATTGAAAGAAAATCATAGAGAATAGAAGGTCAAGCTGCGGCAAGATTCCTTCACCAGTCAAAAATCAAGCAGTAATTGATGTACTGAAGAACATAGATCATGGTCTCACCCCTGAGCAGGTAAAATGCTGAAAACTCTAATGCTATCTGGAAGATATTGGTTAACATGTTTTGCAAGGGCTATGCCGCAAGGGTCGTCCCTCCATGCATTTTCAGGTATCTCCATTTTCATTGATATCATTGTAGCCAACGAATGAACCTGATTACATTTCATCCACAAATCAAAATATGTACAAAACTAACGCATAATACCTGCAACATTCAATTTAAAAGAATTATATAACAAAATGCTACAATGCCAATCATATAAAACTCACCCCTTTGTCAGTACGGCTACTCCTGGCCCACCCAATTTTGTGAAGATTCCCATAATTGCTCTCTTGGATACCTCCAGCCTTGAAGATGGCCTGTTCCAATTCTCCTTCAATGGCTACATTTCAAAATTGCAATTCTTTTTAGCAACACCCTGTTCCGGATAGTTTAGCTGATTAAACAAAATGACATAGTTAAGTCCCTTCATTTAGAAGTTCAGCTTAGCTGCAATTTAATTCACTAATAAGTCATCAATGCATCTTGAAAAACCGGTTCCCTCACAATTAAGATTTCAAACCTACTGTTATTACAAATTCCAACCTCGTAGGAATTTAAGAGATGGGAAATAAACTATCCATTTCCTCTGTGCAGACCTCAGTAACACTTACAGAGAACCAAATAACTGAACCAAAAAGTTTTTAACTTTCTCCAAAAACACATATGAACTAGAGGATCAAAACTCAAATTCAAGAGCTTACTTGACAAAGAATGTTGATCTAGTTGCTTTTGAAGACCTGATTAAAAATGAGAACAAAAAGTGCAAGACATGAGCATAATATGAATAGGAAAAAGTCAGAACTAGAAGAAAAAGAATGCATAACAAAGAAACAGGTACAGAAAATGAACCTCTATAGTCAGTACCCACATACCCAACTCTCAAGACGACCTTTTTCTTTCGAAAGGGAACCCATTTCTCGTCCAAGTTATGGAGGGATTGATCAGGACTCAACAGGTTTAAGCCAAGAGAAGTAGACAGGAAAGACAGAGAAGAGCAACAGTAAAATGGAAGCCTTGTCGGAGCGAAAACGGGAAGCCAAAATTTGTAAGAGGGTTTAGGGTTTTTTATCAGACATGGCGTGAGTGGGAAGCGCATGGAACATATTGCCATCCTCTGCTTGCCAGAGTGTAGAGATTGAGAAACGCACAGATGGTGGTACTGACAGTAAAGCCAATTACCCTGTAAACGACATCGCTTCTTAGCTCTTCAACCTTATCTTTCTTTTTCGGATGTCAATTAGCCGGACCTACGGGACAAGAGCTGGGTGACCCGCTGGCCGGATGGGCCACGGAAGGGATAGACCGGACGGCTAATTCTTACTTCTTTTAAATAGTTTATAAAATTTTTATTGTTTTGGTCTGGTCTGGTTGACCCGTGACTTGGTTAAACAGAATTATTTTAATCTATAGCCTGCTAGTAGTTCGGTTTAATTAAGATTAAAATCACGTCGAGTCAAATTAGGTTGGACTAAAATTCACATCTTTATTTTTATAAAAATACAAATTCAAAATAAAATTTAAAATTGCAAAATTTTAGAAAATAAATTTTAATATTTACAAATTATTTAAAATAAAACTTAAATAAACAAATCTAAAAAACTTTAATTTAGAATAAATTTAATATTAAAAATAATATAAATTATTTTAAATTTTGATTATATTTTTTTTATAATTGATATTAATTAATTTAAATAATATTACTTAATGACCTTTGGTAAAGATAATCTTTGTGGTGGTGATAGCGGCGGAGGAGAGCCCTTTGGTGGATTTCTGAATAACGACGGCAGTCAATTATATGGCGGTGGAGCCGAAGGGAGCTCGGTGGTGTATTTTAAAGTATTGGACTGTGAAGTCTATTTACAGGAAATCCAGTAAAGATGCAGCCAGTACTTTTATTTTTGGAGGAGATATATTTATGATCTAGCCTGTATTTTTATATTATTTTTATATTAAAAAAATAAATCTGGTCTTTTAATTTATTATTTTAAATCTTTAATTAAATTCAAAATATTATTATTATTAAATTAATATTATCTAGATTAATTAATACTTATTAATTTCAAATGTGAATTAAAAATATAATTATATTTTAAAATTAAATTATGTTAATTAAATTTTTGCCAGGTTAACCTAATATGACATGTTACTGATAGAAATTTAACTACATCCAAATTTTTTTATTAAAAATAAAATTAATAGAAAGAAATATGTGTATCTATATAACAATTTTACAATAATATCGGGAATAAGTCAAATAGCAAAATTATGAATAAATTTTAAATTTAGCATTTGAATCAAATGAGTATAATTGCATCTTTATCATGTAATAAAATATACACTCTTAATCATTTTAAAATGAATAACTGAAATATTTATTTAAAATAACATTTTAGTAATAATTAAGATTAGTAATTAATTGAATTAAGTTTGTTCTTTTAAATTTCAAATTTATTTTTTAAAAAATTAAATTTCGATAACCAATATTTAAATTAAATTAAATTTTATGGAATTAGGTTTTCTCAACCTTAATCATTTGTTGTAGATGCTTATTTTTAGAAAGGCAATCCATTGCATGCACGAGGGTGTGTATATATATATATATGTATGTATATTTTCGTCAAAAGTCAAAGTGATTCGTATTCCAATTTCGACATATGTTCCACACTTTCACTATCTACCTTTCAATGATGGTCTCCAATGCCTAGACTAATTTATTATTTGTAATGATAAGAGTTTAAGGATAAAATGCCACTTTTTTAGGACAAGTGTAGGCCACTTAGTATTAGGTTGACGACTGAGATTGTAAAAGAAGGCTCTTGTATACAGATTGGAGCATCTTACTGGAACAAGTCGGCCATTAAAATAATTGGAGACATGCTCTGTACAGGAAAAAGTTGCATTACACTTTGCAAGTGGGCACATAAGGGACAAGAAGAGGAGACTCTAAACATGGTCATGATGAGGAAGCTCACATGGATTGGACTTTGGAGTTTCCTACCAAACAGGAATCAACCTTTTTCCAAATACTCATCTCTTAATGATGGTGACTCTTTCAGAAGGTGCCCCACTTTGTGGAAAATTTCCTCAAAGGTAGTTGGAGAGCTTAGATGGAGCAGTGGGAATGGAAGAGAAGTTAGGTTCTGATTATATACTATTTGAATTAATGACCCACACGATTATCTTGGGCAGAGGGTCACGAGGACAACAGAATGAAATTTCATAATAATATTATTAAAGACGATAGTTATATTAGCGTTTAGTAACAAATATTAAGAATAGTAAAAAAAAATCCTACTTATGTTTAATTATTATATAATTGGTTTTGTAAATAATTAATTCAATATTTTATATTATTATTGATTAATAAAATTTTTGTATTTAATAACTAATCAATTAAAATTATTTTTAATGATTCAATAAATTATTAATTTTTTAATAATTATGTATGATTTTTTTATAAGAATAAAATTAAAGAGCCATAATAAACTTAATTAATAACTTCCCAAAAGATGATGAACATATTCATGTATAACAATAATTAAGAAAATAAAAAACACAAATTTATCACAAAAAGAAAATTAAAGAAATTAAAAATGCGCTAGATAGATATGCTGATAAGCAGCAAGAGAGAAATAGAGAGTTTCAATCTAAGATGAAGCACAAAGGAAAAGAGAAAAAAATGTTACGTTAAATAAATATGAGAAAAATATTCAATTTTTAAATCATATTTAGTTATCATATAATTTTTTGTGTGTAATTAATTAAAATATTTTATATTTTATAAATAATTAATCAAAAAATTCAATAATTTATTAATTTATTAATTTTGAAATAATTATGAGTAGTAACTAAAATAAAATAATTATTAAATTTTTAATATAAAAGATAATTTTGATGATAATAGTATCAATATGTTGATACTATTCTAATAATATCTTTTATTTCTTATTTATGATTTTTTATTCCAACATTTACCCACATCCCTTATAAGAATAAAATTTCAAAATTATTTAAGATTCATTCAAATTTTGCCATTTCCTACTTTATCTAGTGTCGATAACTAAATAACTAAAAGTTATGGGTGTTTTATTTTCATTTCTACCTCTTTATTACCGATTACTAAACAATACTTTAACAAGACCTTAAAATATGTCTTTGATGAATCTAAACTGATCAATCTTTTTCGTATAATTTAAAACTCAAATAGGATTATGGATGTTTTTTAACGTGCAAGATACTTAAAGAAAAGCAACTACTGAATATAATGACAAAAAAAGATAAAAAAGAAACTTTTATAAGTATATAAAATAGACTGATCAATGTAATTAATTTAAAATATATGATTTTATTAAATTAAAAATAAAGTTATTATTAACTTAACTTCAACTTGGAGCCTTATAAATGATATTGTGACAAATTTTTAATCATAACTTGGTGATAGAGTCGTGGAGGAATAAAAAACTTTTAGTCCCAGTTTACATTAAAAGTGAAAAGGGATCCTATATTATAAATTAAATATTGACAAAGATATGAATAACTCTAAAAAGGAAGAATATGAATAATTTAAAAAAGAAGATATTGTGACATATTCTCATATAAGAGTTGAGTGTGAATTAAATAAAAGAATTGAGAATTTTTATAAGCTTATAAAAAATTACTAATTAACTTTTAATTATTTTTGAGTCTATAATCTTCTGAAACTTAAAATTGAATTATTATTATATCTATCTAGATTTGAGGCATTACACAAACACACAATTATACCCAAAACCATCCATTTCGTAGATATGATATAATGTTCCTTTCTCTAAATGCAATTAACCATTTCTTTCTTGTTGGCTTTATGACTATAATGATTGTGAACAAATACTCGACTATTATGAGATGCCAATTGGTAAAATACAGACTTAGAAAATTGGGGGAAAAAAATGGAAAAATGCTCCAAATTACATTAAGTAGTCTGTTTTTTTCTTGGAATAACAAAACGCACCTAACCATTTTCTACATATGTATGAACACAGAAGGAGAAAAAAAAAAAGAGACGATTTCCAAGTGTTTATGCCCACTTGGCTAGAAGAGACATACAACCAGCTCCTAGAAGAAGAAAAAAGTTAACTTCCAGTTGGAGCTTTCCGCTAGATTGAACCTTAGGACTCATGAAATCAGCAGCAAGAAGGTCAACAAGCGCCATATATATTAAAATTCCAGCCGATGCTGAGTTGAATATTCCTTCAACAATGAGTGCAGTAGGGCTGTTCTCATCATACCTACTTGATATGCCAATCCCAATTCCAATACCGACTGGTGTTGTCAGAGAGAAGAAGGTTGCCATTATAGTGATTGCTCTTGTCTTGAATTTCGCCTGCCAGAAACGTGAGAAAGTAAGTAAATGTGTGTAGATACTATAAAAAGTAAGTAAATGATTATGCAGGGCTTATAAATAATGAGTTATTACCTGAGAAATGCATCCACCAAGTCCCATACCCTCAAAAAATTGATGAAAGGTCAGGGCAGCTACAAGAGGCCTTATTGTCTTTGGACTTTCAGAAGCACCCAAAGAGATTCCTATTATAACAGAGTGGACAACGATCCCCAGCTCCAAAACCTGACACGAACAGCAGTGTCACTTCCAAGAAACTTCGTGGAGTGGAAAATTTCTCAATCAGTTACAACTCAGAAGGCTTTGTTCTATTCGTGACTTATCAATTCTTTTGTGGGGTCAAGAAAATTCCCAAGATGCTTGGACCTTTCAACCCATTGCAATAGTACAAAATTTTGACAAAGAGGAGTAGAAATGAATGAGTTCATCGAATAGGGACCTTCTGACAGTCTTGAATCTGAAACCATTGGCATAATGAAATGGACAAAACAAATGAAGACTTAAAAACAACTGAAAATAACCTGTGAAACAACTCGGTGGCGAAGCAACTCAGGTGACTCGGAGGCGTCAGCCATAGCAGAACCATGGGAATGACCATGGGTTGCGTGAGTATGAACATGGAGGTGACCTTCATGATTCTCCTCATCTCTCGCCGCCGGTTTAATCGCGGGTCCCTTGCTGAAATGATTTCTGGTGTAGTATGAAGTTGCAAAAGCATCAACCATCAGAGTCCCGATAGCCGCAACCATTGCCACAAAACCTGTGAAAGGAAAGTCTCCCCATGGACTTTCGCTAAGACACGGCGAAGTCAAGTTCTCAAAGGCATCAGGAAGCACATGAATGAATCCTGTCGACAGGATTACACCTGCTGCAAAGGACTTGACCAGGAAAAATATGCTCCTGTCAGGGCTTAAAGCCGGAATCACCTTTCCAAGGATTGGAAGGCACACTCCAATAGCGCCTGCAACGAGGATGGAACATATGGCTGCAATTTTGTACCTGAGAGCCTTGGACTTGTTACGATCTTCTGAGTCCGGTTCACAGGTGCACTCTCCCAATACAATCGCAGGAAGTACGAGGAATATGCACAGGAAGGTAAAAGCAACTTTCTTCATGGTAATGAACCCAGTTGGTTTTGATTGAACCAGAGGCTTTAGAGACTCGATCTGATAATGAGAAATCAACTCGAATGAGGTATCGTCTTATTATATATGAAACCACAGAATATTTATGGCGTCATTCTAGTCTCGTACAACTTCAAAGACTGTGAGATCCAATGGGCTTTGGAAGCTTTATCAACTCAAGAATTTCTACCGTGAGGTTAAAATGAGGTCATCGACTACGTGTTTGAAGGAAAATTAAGGATAGCAAGAGCAAATAAGGATTTATGTCAGTTCAGGCATTCGTTTGAGGATGTCGAAAGGATGTCGACATTCCAAGCGCGTTAAATAAGGAAAGAAAATTAAGAATAGGAATTAAAACAACTTCCTACGAAGTCAACTTAATATGAAAAGAGTTTAGAGCTGGTTTGTTAAGTAGTTTGGATAGTAAGATATCATCTGAACATGTTAAAAACATAGAATCTTACTTTATAATTCTTGGAAACTTCAAATCTGAAGTGACTTTGGGAATCTGGGGTCAAGTCAAAAAGAGCAAGGCTCCAAAAATTGAATGGGGCCTTCTTCTCATTAATTGTTGTTCGTGGCTTGTGAGTTGTGACAAGTTGACCATTGACTTATAAAAGTGTCAGAAAACTTGAACGCTGTTCAGACGTGTGATTTTTTAATCTACACGTAAAATCTTTTCAGATCCATTAACAGAACCAACCCATGAGAGCTGAGATTTAAATCGCTAACTGAAGAGAAGTGAATAACGAAAAATTCGAGTTTGCGGATTTGGGTAAATACATACAGGAGAACGGATGAGGGAAGCTAATGCAATGAAAACCAGGCAGGAAGGGATTGAAGAACAAGATTGTTTGATTGCGCAAGACCGAGATGCAAGTAAAAGAATTGGAAATTTAAGCAAAAGATGAAAGAAATTCGAAAGGGGAACGGAATACCCTTGCAGACCGGAAAAGATTAAACGGAGGAAGTAAAAACGACCAGAAGCTTGGAATTCGGAGACATTCAAAGGACACTGGCTCGGGGAGTGGGCAGGTCCGGGTCAGATCCAGCTGGATGTTTTTATGTTAAATGGGCTGATAAGGAATTTTGTTGGGCCGCATAATTTGAGCTCATCTTGTGGGAAAAAGTCACGGGTTGATAAGAAATTAGTTCCGCTGTTTGTTTCAACTAGTGGAGAGAAATGGGTCACGGGTCAGGTAGGGCAAAATCAAGTCGGTTCTAGTTGGTACGAGTCGGGTCAGGCAACAATTCGAGCCATAATTTGAAAGACAAACAAAGGAGATGCTGAATTTGCTACTGTTCTGGATTTTTCCAAGAGTAAATGAACGGAAGAGGAGTTTGAAGGAAGGCAGAGGCAATGCGCAGAACTACCCAAAACTCAACCGTATATTTGAAACTTTGCTTCCCTTGAAGTTATTTCTTCTTCCGGTACTTGTTATTTATTTTTATGTACAAATTCTTTTTTTTTTGGGTTTTGTACTGTAAACAGATATTCTATTTTAATTAATCGGTTCTTATTTTATTTCATTAAATCTACTCTACATATTTAAGTAAGATTCATGTAAATATGCGATTTAAATTGACTGAAATAGAATTGAAATGTGATCTGACACAAAAAAATTTGATGCGATAAAACCAAGTGACATTTAATTTACATAGAGTTAAGGTTTTTCAGAACGTTAAGGTGTATTTTGTTATAAAGGTTGAGTTAACGTGCATTTTTGGCCTTTAAGTTTCTTCTTGTTGAAAAAATAGCTCTTTGTTTTTGTCACGGATATACTGCAAATTTTGTGGTAATTTTTTCCTTTTGTGGTTGAGTATAAGAATCTTATATTTAATATGTAGTACTCCTTTCTTAATTATTGAATCTAACCATTAATTATATTTAATATTAAATAAATAAGCTTATTAAATTTATTTTAATTCTCTAATTAAACAATTTATATTTATAAATTAAGATTAATGTCAGGCAGTATATTATGGCTACCTAAAAATTAAGAATATCAAAATAATTTTGACTGATTTTGTGTATAATTTAATCTTTTTTTATTACACAATGCTTCAATTAGATATATAATATAAAATTAATGTCTAGTTTATTTTAGTTTAATTATATTCGTTTTATATTATTACTAATAAAATCATTAACGAAATTTAAAATTTATTTTAAAAGTATCATTTCACGTTAACTAATAAATTTTTAATAATAAATAAGAATAACATAACATTATTCCCTACTTTAATGTGATAAATCTTATATTCATCACTCAATTACATTCGTATCATTTATATCATATCTAATAATCATTGATTGGGTTACCATTGACAAAGATATGTTATAAGTAGTGTTAAAAAATAGCAACTCATATATGAAATACTTTAAAAATATTAAGTTCAAAGATCAATTATATAATCATCATAATTAGAAATTTTATAAACAAATAAGTAATGTTTTAAATAGAATTCTCCTATTGAATCAATTTAATGAATTTATTATCTAATAAACATTTATATGTTTTTTCAAGTATTTCCATACTTTAATTTATGGTATGATTAAGAATAGACAATTATAATATGAATAATATAATTATGAGTCACTGAAATTTCATTTGCAATATATATTTATCTTGTGGACTTTATTTTATATATCAGTTAATTAAAAAATATGCATAAGACAAATAATGTTTTTAAACAAATATGTCACAAAAATTACAAGCGACCAATTGACTATTGCGTATAAACCAACACATACAATAATTCATAATTTTTCTATTTTAAAAATTATTTATTGAGAAAAAATATTTAAAATAAAAATACAATTCTAATATAAAATTGTTTAAATTCATAATCTCGTAACATAAGAATTGTATCGTTTAAAATTTGAGTAAATTGTATTTAAAATCTCAATTTAGTGTGATTTTTTAATAGGGTAAAAAGATATGGACCTCTAACGTAATTTAAGTAACTTAACAAAAACTCTTAATCTTTTTTTTTTGGAAAAAAACTCTTAATCTTTTAAAATTTTGAAAAATATTCTTATAGTTTTTTTTTAATTTTCATAAAAGCTCAATCATTTAGACTTCGAATATATGCAGGACTAACGTCACACATGAACTAATAAAATATTACCGGTATAGTAACCTTGAACTTAACTCAAACTAATTAATTTTGTTATAATAAATTATTAATTTAAGTCTTATTTAATTAATTCAATTTAAATTTAAGAGTTGAATTACTGTTATATAAGTAACTTTTTTTGTTAACGTGTGATGCTTAGTTATCAAGTTAGTAGAGTAAAAGGCATGAAGCTAAAAGGTCTTGTGTCTGAATTCTCCTATTTACGCTCTCTCAATCAAGCTTGTCGTATAGGGTTAGCCAAGCGCGAAGTACTTGGTTGACGTAATTTGCAAGTTATTGCGTTAATCTATATGTTTATTCAGTATTTATCTAAAAGATAACGGTTACGGATTCCTGCGATTAAAAAAAAATTATCATTACTTTTTGATTGAAGCTTAAGAAACATAGATTATTTTCAAAAAACTGAAAAAAAAGAAGAAATTTTTTAAAAAAGTTTAGAGATTAAAGATTTGTCAAAATTTTCTTAAATTACAAGCGCAGTTTAGTATAAAATTACTCATTTATACAATAAATTTTTATATAAATCAACAAATATAATAAGTCACTAGGACATAACATAGACTTTGCTCTAAAATTAGGGCCGACAAACATTTCTATTTTTATTTTAGCGTTTCAATTCCACACGAGACAAGTAAAATAATAGGTGAGGAAGACTTTCGAAAAAGCCACCCTCGACTGCTGCGTCTGAGCCAATTTTGCAACGGCTAAAGTTTAGGGTGATTCAACTTTATTTCTCCTTTTTTTTATTGTAACAATAAAATTAATAATAGGTTAACTTTATAATAAATTTGAAATATGTTAGTAATTTAATTAATATTATTTATTTAAAAATTCATATAATTTACTCCTAAGTTTTAAGAGAATTTATGGTTTTTTTTTTCCTGTGAATCACATCATTTCATTATATTTTTAAGATTTCTAAACAAGAAGAGATTGTAGGTTTCAAATTATCTAATAAATTTATAAAAATATTTAAAAAATAAAGGAAGAATTAATTATTATTATTTAAGTTATTAAAAATCTCAATTAAGTGTTTAATTTTTGTTATTTATCATAAATTCAAAATATGAATATTAATTTTTATGTATTTTATTAATTATCCACTAGCCAATGATTTAAAAGTTTATTACGTAATTAAAAAATTTAAAATATCCAAAAATAAAATAGTAAGAATTAACTTTTTAATAGTATAAAATAATTTTATAATATTTAAACACGAAAATTAATAAGTTTAGAAAAGTTTCAAAGCACGTGGAAGTATGGAACTAAACCTGGTCTGGTAAAGCGCGCGCTCTTTCTTTCTCCTATTCACGTCAACACGTCGCGCAATTATAGGAGGCAGACGACTTCAATCACCAAAAAGCCGACGAGCATCGTCGACGCGGTTTTTACATCGACAGAGCATGTTCCGGTGAGGTCTCAGTCCTCAGGTCAACTTCTTTGTGTTTCGGAAAAAATGAGGTAAATACTGCCTTCGGACCAATACTGATCGCGATTCTTCTTGTTAGATTCAGATGAATGAGAGTGATCTGATTGGAGAATCTGAGAAATTTGGGGAGTTGACCTCACAGATCGCACCTTTTTCTGTTGTCCGTGATTTCATCGGGACTGATCTGGTCAGTACATTCCTTGGTCTAGGAAGATTAAGAAATATCCTTTGATTTATCTTTTGGTTCTGTACACTAGTTGGTTTTTGCTTATATGTATTAAACAATATTTGATTTTGAGATCATCTGAATGAGTAGTATTAATGGTGATTGTTTTTCTGTTATGTCTTCAGTTATGTTGTTAATTGCTACATGACGTTTTTGTCCGTTTTACCTTACAATTCGCTGCCTTGTTGGCCCTAACTCATTGATTACCTTCTTTGTTTTATAGTCAGATTTTGATAAGTAGCTTTTGTTGTTTGTAACAGTTGTACCATGCTCTTTGCCTTTTACACTCCATAGATTTTGAACTATATGTTCCTAATCGATTACTATGATTTAGAAGAGTTTGCTTTCTGATTTTTAGATGATCGAGTGATTTCATTTCTCTAATGTACACCAAGCATAATGTGTTTACAACAACTAGCACTATCCACTAATCTCCAAAAAGACATAGAGATACACTCAACTTTTGAATGGAAGCTTCCCTATGTTTCACATTAAATTGAATGTCTCGAAGGAGACTATAAGAAGTACAAATTGCTCTGGCATGAGCTTTATTATTCCATTCTCCCCATAACTGGTAGAACATGAAGCTAGTCTCACAACTTCCGAAGCTGGTGATCGTTTCTGCAGGTGTTGCTCTATGCACAAGAGCTCATTTGACCTTCGTGAAAATTCCACATATGCGTGGTAGCTAGCTGCACACCTTGATAGAGTATGAACAATCAAAAGCTTTGTGGTCTTGTGATTCTAGACCACCAGCAGAAGCAAAATGATTATACACCCATTCCATGCTTTACGAGTCAAAGCCTTGTGAATAACTGTTTAAGAATGGCAAATCAAGCAATAAAACTATGCTTTAGAGTGAGCCCAAGTCCCCACAGAATTTTCCACCAATCCACTTCTAAATTTCTGATTCCAAGTGCATATATGTGAATTTAATGGAAAGTATCCCATTTGGAGCTGGTAACCAAGCTATCTTATCTGACTTTCCTTTTCTACTCTCTTGTCTGCTTCTTTTTCTTCTTTTCATTTTTTTGGCATCTAGTCACTTTGCCATGATGCATGTTCTTCTAAATGGTTATTTAGAGGGCATGAGCTGATATTATATACTTGAACTCTGTATACCGGTGGTTAATCTTCAGTTTGTGTTTCATCAGATGATCTATGATAATGGTATCATGACGCTACATTATCTATTTCCTATAGTTATCTGTTTTATAGTTGGCTTCAGCTAGCTGTCTGTCATATGCTGTTTAAGGGATGTGGGAAGGGGATAGTAGCAATCCATAAAGATGCGGTATAGAATAAACAGAAAGAAATGTCTGAAATTGTCAAAAATTTGTCAATGAGCATTTTATTACTATGGGTGGATCAAGTTATCAACTGTAAAGCTTCGAAATACATTGGAATAGATTCCATCTAGTAACTGTAATCAACTTAAATAAAGTGATATGGGAGAAGTATTCTAGCAGACTGCATGTTATATGGTTGATCTGTAATGATGCCCTACGTCACTTCAAAATGACACATTATCAGGCAGCATTTTGTAAATTAACAGTTTGCATGTTATATTAGGGTGCATTTTACAAATTAACAATGTGCATGTTATATAAGGATGCATTTGTAGAACTTTTCACGGGATATTTGATACACTGAGAAACATTCAACTTTTTTTGACAAATTTTGACAGCAGTAACAGCCAACTTCTAATTTATAATCTTGGCACTACAATCTTTGAGGTCATCACATGCAGTTTCATTATTTTGCCACATCTTCTATTTGCCGCATGTTTCCTGAACCATGATGAGCTATATATTAGAGCTTGGGGATCTGTCCAGTATTGTATTTAAAGCTTGTATTCTGCCTCTCGATGATCTCCAGGTACCTTTTATCCTCCCAAATTAGATGATCTTCATCAGTTTTAGGGGTGAAATCCGATATGGTTTTATTAGCCATGTTTGTGATGCATTACGTAAGGAAGACATTGCATTTATCATTGATGAGGGATTCCCGAGGGGCAGAGTTGTTAAGAAGGAGATTGAGAAAGCAATTGAAAAAGCAGAGGTTTTGATTCCTATAATCTCAAGGAACTATGCTACTTCAATATGGTGTTTGGATGAACTTGTACTGATAGTCAAACACCATGCAACAAAACACATTCTCCCAGTTCTTTTCCATGTGAATCAGAAGGATGTTATGTCACAAAAAGGATGCTTTGAAAAGGCATTTGATGACCTCGGGAAAACCTACACTGAGGAGGAAGTAAATATATGGAGGATTGCTTTCAGAAAAATAGCAGAATTCACTCCACATTTGGTGCGAATTGACGGGTAACATCTTGATTCCCTATTTCGGTAGCACGATCCCTTTTGTTGCAAGCTCTCTGAATTGTGAGCAGTAAAATGAACTGATTTTCAGCCAAAATGTTTAGAACATGAGATGAAATATGGAGGTATGAGATTGAGATAATTTATTCAGATTTGTTCCCTTTTGATAAATCTCTATTATTGCATGTCTCTTGATATGGGCAGGCATGAATCTGAAGTTGTTCAAAATATTACCAGAGATGTGTGCAAGATGCTGAAACGTGTCTGCTCCCTTGATACGAAGGGACCACATGGTAAAATATCACAAATGAAATTCATTAACCATCTGATAGGCATTAAATTTCCAGTGCTTGTAACCCAAAATATTTGGATTAGGAGGTTTACTTTGCCTTTGGTTTCTACTGCAGGTTGGATATTTTAGTGTATGTCTTGAAGGAGAATTATTCTCTAGTTGAATTTGACTTCTACATTCTGACTCGATTAATGTTAAACAATTAATAGGACAACTTGTTTAACTGCTTTTCTTTCAATTGATTTGATTTGCTTGAAGAGAAACCAAACACTGACATGAAAGATGACGGAGGAGAAAAGAGGAAAAGGATCAAGGATAGACTTAGTTGATTGTGTTTGGGAAGGATGATAGATTGAGTGATGACTATAACATTTAGAAGAAAGATAACATTGGAGAAATTTAGAGATTTGAGCAATATTTTCTGATTCAGAATGCTTTTGTTGTTTATATTTTATGAGCACCATTTTTCAATAGAATTTTAATTGGGTATTGTTTGCAGACTTTTATCTGGCATTTCATGTTTGAATATTTTGGATATTTTAGCCTGATAATCTGTTCTTGACTGCCTATGAATTGAAACCAGGTATGATGACTAAAAGCTTTTGGCTTGAATGAGAATCAGATGACTTCATCAGTTCACTTAATTTCTTTTATAATCTGCTTTCTTTTCTCTCCTGTTTCTCCTTTACCTCATCTTCCTTTCTTTCCCTCTTCCCTCAGTATTTGCTGTCCTTTTTCCCTATACTAGAAGTGCCATTGCTTTTTCCTATTTTCTTTCATCTATCTCTTCATTTTTTTGTACCTCAAAACCAAGAGGTATTGTTTTCTCTAAACGACTGGGACACAATAAACAGTTCATGTTGTCTTACCTTGTGTGCAGAAGGTTCGTGCTCTTGAAAATGTACCCTTATTTGGGATAAGGATATACTGCACAAGAATATTAACTCCACATCGTCTTAACTAGGAATTTGCTACAGATCAACTAAATAAAAAATTCGTGAAAATGGTTATATCATCTGTTTATTGTATTGTGAAACATTGAAGTGATGGAAAGGTTTAATTTTGGTTGACTTCTAAAACTTTGAATCATGTGAATTAAGGAATTCCTAATTCCTGTGATCAGCTGTACAAATGTTTTCTCATTAGGCTCATAATGGCCGAAGGAACTTTGCTCAAACTTACATACCTTGATGATGTGGCATTTAGTTTCCTATTTACATGTGTGTGTGTGGGGCGAGATGAATTTCCAATTCTTTCAGCCTCAAAATTGTATGGAGCTAGTTCATTTCGTGGCATATAGGAGTCTTCATGTCCTGAGGAGCATATTTGATGAATTTAGTTGCTCAATTTTGGGTTCTTTAATTCTAGTTGCAGGCTTTGATAATAGATTTACCTAAAATAGAGGCAACTTGATTGAAATATATGTCCAAGAAGATTTTTTCTTCACCTTCCTTGAGGAGTTACATATACAGTTCAGAGATAATCCACAATTTGCTATAATGATGGAAATAGACGTTTTTGGACTGTCTTGGATCGAAGTAAAAGGTAGAAGCTACCAAATTCCTATGTCTTATAGTCCTTCCAGAGGTTTATCTTATTTTCTTCCTCATTGGGAAACTGAAACCAATAACGAATATCAACATTTAAACCATATTGCACAAAGAAGTCTCATAGATAGAAATTTGAGAGAAACCGGTAACAAAAGTGTTGGTCCCTAGGCCATTTATGTTAACAATGCTATGAATACTGAATGCCCCACTTGTAAAACCTGGAAGCATTCTGCCACTCACATTAATGCTTGTTTTCTTTTTCTTTTCTACCTCAAGAATTTCAGTTCTTTCTTTCTTTAAATTGCTCCATGTTTTCTTTCATCTTGCAGATGCTATCATGAATATCCGTGCAGCACCTGATCGGTTTTCTTCTCAGCATGGGAGTGGTATTCCTTTCGTCAATGAGTATCCAAAAGGTATGCATATATGCTGTTAAAGATATTGACAAGTTCATGATATTAGTTAAGAAAGTAATGCAGCCAATGCTGCAATCAGATGGATGATGAGTTGCAGTTTTCCATGAACTCAAAGGTGCATGCTGGCACACACATTTTAGATTGAAAGGCTTGATACCAAGCCATGAAGGGAAGCAAGAAATTGTATGCCAGTTGAGCTAGATCATGGTCTCGTACTGGAATCATTTTGTGCATTCAGCTCATCAATGGGTATATCTGTAGGCCTTTTGATATTAACAAGCGCTGCCTGTTACCTGCTGCATTGTGTAGCCCGATAATTAAGGGTAGCTGGGGCACGTGTTTTTAACTGGAATACAATCGAAAAACCTTGGATTGTAGATGGAATCCATGCTTTCCCGAAGCATAACATCATCCGTAGTAACACTTTCTTATTAGAACTGATACGATTTTCCTTTTTCACCTTTTGTAGAGAAAATTCTATCCAGAATGATGACACCTGGTGGAATGAATTCTGAGGCGGAACTTTTCATCAAGGAGGAAGCGTCCAGAATGCCTCCTGCCAAAAGGGATTTTCTTGTGAGCCATTTGGCAGATCAAGTCCTTCAGGAGGTTAGTCTCTAGATCTAATCTCTCTCGCTCTAATCTCCTCAGGAGACTTTCCCAATTCATTATGTAGAATTACCTGCACGAGGAATATCTACCAGAAGAGAGAGATAATATTTCAAATGTCTACCCCAATAATCTACAAACGAATCCAGCCCTAGAACTTAATGTCTTCTGTACATATTGCATAACCATCGACAGGAAAACTGGTCTCACTCCCTACCTTTGCAATTAACATTCATAAAAGTTATTTAGTTTGAGTGTGTACAGGAGGATTGAAGTGTATAATTATGGTAGCTTCTTAGTTTATTCACACTGCAGTTCTAGTAAAAGACATAACTACTAGTAATCTATGACATCATACAGTTGTTGACATCTTTTCTTCCCTGCAATGATCAACATGCAGGAACTGCTTTCCGCTTTTAAGCAGATGAAATATTCTTCATCATTGGAAGGTGATGAGCAAGATGTTGATGGACACCCTCCACCCAAAGTTCCAGTTCCCTCTCTATGTATGCTGGCAGATATTGGGACTTCATTGAAGACTGTTATCGATGGGTTCTCTCTTGGGGCCTCGATTCTGCTAGATGTTGGCATGCTTGCGAAACTTAACAATTCACTATCTTATCTATCTCAACTTGGACCTTGTTATGGCTTTCATTTTGGGGAAAAGTTGAATGTTGATAGTCTTAAAGAAATGTTAAAACAGCAAGAGGCAAAATTGAAGGCAGCTGATAACATTCTGGATAAAGCTTCTTTATATCATACCTCTCAAGAAACAGCTGGTGCGTATCTGCAAGAACATTCTTGCCGTTTTCAGGAGCTCTACTCTGAGAAAATGGCCCAGGAGGTGGCAGAAACTCAATTAAAGGAGCAACAGCAAGCCCTTGAGAATCAAGTAAGTGATATCAATGCCGAGTTGCAAGCTGCCATAACCTCAAAGGTTCGACTTGAGCACAAAATGAACTTGTGCCGTGGTGCCGCTGCACTGCAAGAAGATGAGATGAAGGGGTGCATTTATCAACTAAAGGAACTTCAGCCTGCTGTAGAGGAGGCTGAAAATAGCGAGGCTGATGTTGAACTGACCATGGAAAGGCTGAAAAATCAAATAGAGCTTTTATCTTTTCCTTTGCAGTATTGAAACCACACGGTCATTAAGCATTATTTAAGTCTTGTAGTGGATTACTTTACTGATTGATAAACTCTTTACATCTGAACGTGAAGATGACAACAGTTTGCAGTTTCAAGCATATCAGTAGTTCACATGAACATGTTTTACATATTTATCGGACGCATTCTAAACAAATCATTAGTTTAACTGATTAATCAACAACGGATTCGATCGTAATAAGAACCCTACTTTGGCGTCACAATTATGAACAGTCTGAAATTGAGGCACCTATTTCCAGGGTAGCAATAAATATCGTATCTGAATTATTGCACAACTGCACATACTGACGAACAAAACTGTATGCGACTAGAAAGTTTTCATGAACTTAGGACTATTTTGTTCCCAGAAAGTTTGAGGTTTGATTAGTTGAATTTGAAGTTGAGGTACTAAATTGAACTTTTGTAAAAGTTCAAGGACTAAAATGAGGTTTGTTTCTTCTTTATTTTAACTAGTTCTTCCCTTCCATCTAGCCCAGGTGGACGAATCAGGGCAGAGCCGGTCCGAAGAAATCGCTCTTTTAGGCATCATCCATGTTCGTTTTTAACAAGGAAAGACAACAGAGAAACGAAAATCGACGTACAAGAACTTTCCTGTTTACCAAACAAACCCAGAAAACCCTTGTTCTTCTTCATAGCACAAAACCCAAGCCGAGGAACTTCGTCGGCTATAACATACAAGCGCTTTTCAGTTCATCACTAGAGGCCACAAGTCTTCTGTTTCTCATTTTCCTGAATCATCATCAAATGGGTTGAAGTGTGAGCTATTTCCTCAAGCTTTAGAATCGGTACTTAATTGCTAATAACTACTCATGGATCCAGCTTGTTATGTTTGCAGAAACAAATCGATTGATTGATGTGCAAAGTTGCGACTTTTGTTAATCGTGTATACTGGGTTTCATGGGTTTTGTGGGTGCTTGCTCCGTTTACTGAGTTTGGTTGGATAAATGAGTGCATCATGTAATTTTCGTTTTAAACAAATTTGTTTATGCCATGCATTGATGGGTGTTGATATTTTAGGAATTCTTTTTTTTTGTCTTAATTTTAGCTTAAAGTTCTTTTCTTTCTTTAGTTCATTTATTTCTTTGCCATGTTTGATAATCTGTGTGGTAATGAGGGTCAGATCATATCGTTTGTGATCATCCTCGTACTGTGTTCATAAAAATTTTGTCACTGTTTGTGGGGAAAAAGGGTACTTCCTAATTACTTATAAGGGAGCCTCGCCCAAGATTTCTGCTTTTACTTTTCTTGCTTCCATTCTATTCTTAATAGATCTAAATGGATTTGTTGAAAGCGTTAGTGTCTTTTCGATGGATATTATTGAAAAAGATATACCAGTAAGGAATAAGTAAATTGCTCCACCTTTTCATACGCTTTCTATGACTGTAAAGAATTCTTGAGCACCTGTTGGTTGGACTTCCAAAACTCTCCTACATTACTAGCTGGTTTTATAGGATTGTGGAAAGTAGTTTATAATGATTTGGTTCCTCCTTTCTTTTTTGCTTTGGCTTCTCTTTTCTCTCAATGTTACTGGCGTTATTAACTATTTTATTAGCTATATGACACTTAGTTTCATCAGAGAGTTGCCCTTCTTACCGTGTTGATCATCAAATATTTGGATGTATTACTTTTGTTTTCATATTCATTTAACTTCCAACAGGCTTAGCTCATATTGTCACCATCCCATTCCCCCATGTCGTACGCCCAGTTTCATTTGATATCTTGTTGATTGCAATAGTCATGTGTTGAGGAGTTGTAAGTAGTCTTGATTTAACTAATTCCATGTGATGGATAACAATTTCTTAATTATCTTGACTTATTTATTTGTTTGTTCTTTCTTTATTTATTTGCTAATTATTTGTTTGTGTGGCATTTTTTTTTGAGATAATAGATGATTATTCATATTGCATGACCTCTTATTTGCTTAGCAATTTATTTGCAGTATTTGTTTGTTATGGATATTTCACTTGCTTATATATATCAACATATCTGAAAGCTTCCATTATTTGTCTACTTCATTCATTTAACTCACTTGTTTGAACTGTTGTAGCTTGCACGGAATGGATATCTGGTTTAGCACTGAACACTGTTTACGATAGGAGACTCTGTCGATGAGAAAAGATGCCATAGTTTGCTGCCTCATTCAGTGAATATTTTTCTGTCATTTCATTGCTTTGACTGCCACATTCTTAGCCAACCTAGAGATATGTTCCTCTGTCACTCAGTGATTTCTTGTGTTTTTCAAATCCTTATAAATTCTGTGCCAGAGATTGGTTAGATCATTATAGTCGTCAGTCACTCTAATTTTGTTTAGAAGCAATGGCGTTTTGTCCTCATCATGGTGGTAGCGTCTACATTAGTTGTAGTGACAACATCCGTTGCGGATTTGGCAGCCATCTGTGTGCTTGGTTGCGTAAACAAGAGATTAGAATCGCAAATGATGAGGCATTTCGCACAGGAACTCTAATTGAATTGGCACGAGCGGATGCTATCAGAAAATCAAATGTCGTGATAATCATCATTTCAAAAGAATATCCTACGTCAAAACATTGTTTGGATGAACTTGAGATGATACTGAAATATGATGAGAAGAAAGAAATCCTACCAGTTTTCTATCACATAAGGTCAGAAGATATTAGGTATCAAACTGGGAGCTTTGAAAATACTTTCATTGAACTTGGAAGAAATTTCCCTGAGCAGATGGTGAAGATCTGGAGGAATGGTTTCGGAGAAGTAGCTGCAAAAGCTGCATATAAAGTTAATATCGATAGGTAATTTTTTATTTCCATATTTTGCAAACATTATGCGACCAAGCTCTTCTGAACTAGTACTTGGTATTAAAGGGTAAACAGTCACAAAGCAGTAGAAAAGTATCAATGCACTTTTGCACCATATGCATTTTGTTCCTCTCTTTCGCTTGGCAACATATTTTATCGTTCTTTCTTCATCACTTTGGCAGGGATGAATCAGGAATTGTTCAAGATGTAACCAGAAATGTTTGCAGTATCATGAAATGTGTATGTAGCCTTGACGCCAAGGGGTTAAATGGTAATAGTTAGCTTATGAAGTTTGTTCACCATTATGATCATTAATTTATTAATAGTTAGCTTATTTTGTTCACCATTATGATCATTGATTTATTCTTTTTTTTGGAAGTTTAAAAAGAATAGTGTTGCTCACCACTAAAGCTGGAAGTCAAAAGAAGTTTGTAGGACAAGTGAAAATCAAGCTACAGAAAGCCTTACAACTCAAAATAAATCTAGCTGTGCTGGAGGAGACGAATAGGAAGAGCTTAGGAGGCTATGGAAATTTAGAATACAGAATGGTGGCTTAATATATAGAATATGCTTTTGATTTTTGTTCCAGTGTTTGAAATCAACCATGGGAATGCTAATAAGCCACTTCTAACCTGGGATTCCTCTGCATTTGTTCATAGAAGTCAATCCAAAAGCAATTGTTGTGAAAATTGAATCTTTACAGAATAGGAATTCGGTAGTATATAGCAAAGCAAGACAGATTACCTGCTAACTTATGTGGTTCGCATTTCTTGTTATACATCCTTGTTAAAACAATGCTTAGAGTAAGTATGTGTTTAAACCTTATACCCTGATTGGCTAGTGGATAAACAGAAGCCAAATCCAACAAATGTATCCGTGTTCTTTTGGTGTCAGCAACTGCCATCTAGTTGCTTCTGCTCACCACAAGCAGAAGTTGGACCATATAGGGACTAAAAGATTCTTATAAGACCTCTGCTGAAATTAAAATTTCCCTTGTTTAACTACTCAGATAATCTTTTTAGTTTTTCTTTGGCATCCCAGCCCAGCTCTCTCTCTTCCTAAGTACTCTTTTTCCCCTTTTCAGATGCAGTCTTGCGGCCTACAACAACTCATCGCACTTCATCAATGCCTGTGAGTGGTGCTCTCTCCAAAAAGAAACAAATGGCTGATGTGAAAGGTCTGAAAGCTATTTAATCTTTTGGTGAAATGCATTCAAACTTCTTTGGACCCTAGTAAAGTAAGTCATGGAGCAATGATGCAATGAGATGACTTACAGATTGAAGTCCTTGATTGCATATATGTAATCAAGAGCACTGTACATTTATCCATTCTGCCATTTATCAGTTCTCCACAGATGTTTTGACGACAGCCTTTCTAGAACCCGTACCACCATTTGCTTGAGCCCTATCATAATGATGATATAACTTAATGAATGCTAACTAAGGGGACATCCACTTCTTCTGTCATGACTTCTTAATAACATAAATTTTCATTTTTTTTGGGAAACTTAGATTTTGAGTTCATTATGTCAAAGAGTCATTAATGGTTGTGTGTTTACTGATTTTCTTTTATTTGTTAAAGCCGGTAAAATTCCAGTCAAACTCAGACTACAAGTTGGTAGTCAATCTGAGGAACATCTCCAAAAGTTGGTTTATGGAAAATTGCCTTCCAAAAAGATACACCGACCTGAGATATGCAGAGGACAAGTCGCAGAGGAGGTAGGTCGTCTGACTATTTCTTCTGTCATGGTGTTCCATAGAACACTAGTATTGGAGAAATTAGGGCTTTACAGTCATTGGCTTATGCACTATTCAGGATTCTTCACACCATCATAAATCTGGTAGCACAAATGGGACTTATGTTCAAAATCCCAGCTCCTGTAATGTTAAAAAAGCTGCAAGCTGCAGGACTTCTCGAGTGCCTTCTGTTTCTGTTGTAGATTCAGTGTCTTCCACACAAGTAAACCTCAGTTCATGGCTCACTCGTTTCATCTAAGACACGAACAAAACTAACCTCCCTTCTTTTACTGCAGCTGTTAATCAACATGCAGAAAATGCTTTCTTGCTATAACCAGACAGCTTCTACTTCATACCCATTTTCTGATGTCAATCAAGATTTTGACCAGCAGACACTTGCCAAAGATTCTGTTCCCTCTCAATCCTGCTTGGAAAAAATCAGGACGGCTTTGAAGACTGTTTCTGATTGCTTCTCTCGTGGTTCCTCTGTTTTACAGGATTTTGAATGTCTTAAAACTCTTAAAGCTTCCTTATCATATCTGTCTGATCTTGGACCTGAGGAAGGCATTTCGAATGAGATGAAGGTTGCTATTGAACTTATCACAGACAAGTTTAAGCATATGCAGGAGCGGTTTGAGATAGCTGAAAACACCCTGGATAAAGCTTCCAAATTGAGAGCCAAAAAAGAGCGAGCTAGTTACGATTGCCAACAGTACCGATGCCTTTTTTGGGAACTACATGCCGAGAAAAAGTACCTGGACGAAAAGGAAACTCAATTGGAAGGTAAACAACTAGCCCTTAGGAACCAGCTAAGTGATGTCCAGGCTAAACTGCAACAAAGCCAAGCTGTAGGAGATGGACTTGTGCAGGAAATGCAGAGCTGTTTTGATGCTGCCAAAGTGCAAACAGAAGTGATGAACACGTGCCGTAACGAGTTAAAGAAGCTTCAACCCTCCATACAGGAGGCCAGAAAGAGCAAAGCAGGTGTTGAGGCAACTATGGAAAAGTTGAAGGATCAAGCTTGTTTGGAGTCTTTGCTTGCTGACATTGAAGAGCAACTCCATGGTAGTAATGGTAGATTTCGTCTCCGGTAGTTAAAACCAGAATTGGATGATCATAGATTATGATCCTTTATCACAGACATTCACAGTTTTTTTTTTTTTTAATGTATAATCTAAATGAATGCTCAATTATCAGTTACTATACAATGTGGAATCAGTCATGGAGGTTGGAGCAGACCTGAGCAATTGGAAAATAAAAGAAATGTGGATGTGAACTATTTTTCTTTATCCAATGAATATCAGTTTATTTCTTTATTTGTGGAAGTGCTCGTCAGAAAAAAAATTCTTTTTATAAAAGATTTAACTGATTTTTTTACTTAATTTAAATTTTAAAAAAGTTAATTTTCTTATATACAAATATTTAATTTAAGAAGGAAATTTTTTTAATAATTATTTAAATTTGATTGTTCATTTAATTTATTAAATAGTTAATTTTAATTTTATATGCTAAAAGAAATAAAAACATTTCAATTCACGCGTAACTCAACATCCCAGCAGTGCTGCTATGTCGTATCCCAGGGACAAAGTAAGCTTAACCAAACTAGGGTTAAGCTTCAAGAGTTAGTTAACTATGGGTAAGTGTTTAAAGACCGACTCGTTTCTTCTGCGTGAGTTAAATAAGAGCCAAACTCAGACCAATCGACTGCGTGATTTCTTCAGATTTTAGGTGAGAATCGATGGAACTCCCGACCACCGGTCAACGGCCGATCAAACACGACGTGTTTATAAATTTCAGGGGAGAAGATACCCGCCACAACTTTGTTAGTCATCTCCATGCGGCTCTGAAACGAGACAGTATCAACACTTATGTTGATGACTTGAGTCTCAGGAGAGGTGATCAAATTATTTATGCGGTCCATCAAGCAATTGAGAAATCTATGGTTTCCGTAGTCATATTTTCAAAGTACTATGCTTCTTCAACATGGTGTTTGGATGAACTTGTGAAGATAATGGAGTGCTACGAAAAGATGGGTCAAATAGTTATGCCTGTTTTCTACCATGTTGCTCCTTCTGATGTAAGGAAACAGAAAGGTTCATTTGAGGAAGCTTTTGATGTGCACGAACAACGTTTTAAGAGTGATCGCTCAAAGATTCTTCGCTGGAGAAATGCCTTAACTCAAGCTGCCAATTTGTCTGGTTGGGATTCTAGAGTTAGTAGGTATGATTAGTTAGTAATATTATGTTTTCATCATCATTCTATTTGCGTGGTGCAATCTATTGTTGGATACTTTTGCTGATTCGATTTCAAAGTTTGTATCTTTGCCTTTTTCAGGTTTGAGGCATTGCTTGTTGATGAACTTGTTTCAAGTATTTCTGAGATCATGAACCAACGAAACTATTCAGTGATTGGGCCTCATGATTTGGTCGGAATCGAACCGCGGATTAAGGAATTTGAATCCCTTTTATCATTTGAAATATCTGATGTCCGATCCATAGGAATTTGTGGCATGGGTGGTATTGGCAAGACTACCTTGGCTAAAACTGTTTTTGATCACTGTCGTAGTAAATTTGAATGTTCCTTATTTTTGGAGAATATGAGGGATAAGAAGTATACACTTTCCCATTCTCATGTTTTGAAGCAATTCCTTTCTCAAGTTACCGCCGAGGAATGTAGCACTGTTGATGATTGGCCTTCTCTTTGCAAATCGAAGCTCCGCATTAAAAGGACTCTAATTGTTCTTGATGATGTATATGAGTTACGGGAGTTAAAATCATTTTTTGCTGGTGATGATTTTCTGTGCGGGAAGGGAAGCAGAATCGTTATAACGACCAGAGACAGATCTATGCTTTTAAAATATGGAGTGGATATGATATATGAAGTTGGAGGTTTGAACAGCCACGAAGCTCTAAAGCTCTTTTCTTTGAATGCCTTCAAACAACACCCCCCTGCTGATGATTATCTGAAACTGTCAAGAAAAGTTGTAGAATTTGCCAAAGGTGTTCCATTAGCTCTTAAAGTTTTGGGTTCATTTTTATATGGCAAGAATATACAGGAATGGGAATTCAGGTTACGAAAATTGAATAGTATTCCTAACCAAGAAATCATGAATAAGCTCAGAGTGAGTTTTGATGCGCTGGATGTGGAAGAGAAGAATGTTTTTCTTGATGTTGCTTGCTTTTTCAGAGGGGAGAAGATATATCGGGTCAAAAGAATCCTAGAAGGCTCTCATTTTTCAGCAGATATTAGGATTAGACTTCTAACTCATAAGTGCCTCCTATATATCTCAAATAACAAGCTGGAGATGCATGATTTACTACAAAGCATGGGTAGGGAGATTGTTAGACAAGAATCGAAGGAGCCAAGCAACCGAAGTAGGTTGTGGAATCACGAGGATGTCTATTATGTACTAATGAAAGACAAGGCATGTGCTTGGTGTCAAGTTTGCGCCTTTCGGGGTCTTCTAATTGTGTTTCTCCAGTATCAGCCTAGATTATTTTACTCTCTCATAAGTCGTTATTTGATTTTCAGAATCTGATGACAAATCTTTTGGTTTTATTGTCAGGGCTCTGAAGCTATAGAAGGAATATCGCTGGATCTGTCCAGAATTAAGGACCTCCACTTAAGTCCCAAAACATTTTCGAAGATGACTAACCTTAGATTTCTTAAATTCTTTATTCCTTTGCATGAAAAGGCCTCTAAGGTGCACCTACCTCTTGGCCTTGATTCTTTTCCTAACAAGTTGAGATATATCCACTGGCATGGCTATCCTTTGATGTCGCTGCCATCAAAATTTTGTCTTGAAAACCTTGTTGAGCTAAACTTACCATACAGTCGGGTCAAATGGCTATGGAAAGGAACTCAGGTAATTTATCTATATATACATGTCAATTTATGCAAATATCTGTATGTATGACTGTAGGCAAATACTATGTGTTGTTTTGTGCATAATCACTTATATATTTGCAAACATAATTCTTTGTTTGATAAGTTGTTCAATTTGTAAATGCAATTTATTATCCCATCTGTTTGGTTGCAGATTCTCCCAAGTTTGAGATTGATTGACCTTCGTTATTCCAGACAACTGATTGAGACCCCTCAACTTTCTGCAACTAATCTTGAATGCTTAATACTTGAAGGATGTGATAGGTTGTCTGATGCTTCCCTACCCTTTCATTTTATGTCAAAACTTAAGCTTCTGAATGTGAAACATTGCACGAGTTTAAAGAGCATTCCTGGTGTAGTTGATATGAAAGATCGTCAAATTTTTAACTTTTTTGGGCAATTAAAATTTCCAAAATTTCCAGAGATTTTGAGTAATTTGAAAGAGCTATACTTGAGTGGCACTGAACTGAAAGAATTGCCTCAATCTATTGTGAATCTTTCTGGACTTGCTGCATTGAATCTAGAAAATTGCCAGCAACTTAGAAGCTTACCAAGTAGAATTTGTAAATTGAAATCCCTAGAAGTACTTGTACTCTCTGGCTGCTCAAGATTTGAGAAATTCCCAGAGATATTTGAGACCATGAATTCTTTGTCCCGGCTTAATTTAGATGGAACAGCTATCAGAGAGATGCCCTCTTCAATAGATAATTTAGTAGGGCTTTCTTTGTTGAATCTTAGAATGTGCGGGCACCTTATTTATCTTCCAGATAGTATGGGAAATATGATATCTCTTGAGCATATTTTTCTTTCTGGCTGTTCGAAGCTTGAATGGCTGCCAGATGAGTTCTGGAAGTTAGAATCTCTGAAGGAACTTGAACTTGATGCCGTTGCTGTAAACAAGTTATCTGGCTCAATTTTAGCTCTACAAAATGTTGACATATTGAGAAGCTCTGGAAACTTCAAAACCCATATTACTCTCCCCGGAGTTCTTGGTCACTTATCGTCCCTTCAATATTTGTATCTGAGAGGAAATAGTTTTGAGAAGCTACCTTCAAGCATTGGATTGCTCCCTAAGCTGCAAAGGCTGGATGTGAGCTACTGTAAACGACTTAGGTCTTTGCCGGAGCTTCCTTCTAGTCTGGCATATCTAGACGCACACGATTGCTGGTTGCTTGAAGATGTACCAAGTTCCACGACAAGTTTCACTGAGAGAAGTTTCAATTTCATATTCAGTAATTGTTTCCAATTGGATATGGGAGCAGATGGCAGCACTCTGTTAGAAGCGCATAGGATTGTTGAGGAAATGGCAGTTACATCTCCGAAACTACACAAGGTTTCTCTCCTGTCTCTTTGTATATGCATGCATGTGTTTCCAACCATGTTGGTGTATTATTCTTTTTCTGAAACACTTCCTATTCCATGGTACAGGTGTTTCCTTCAAGAACTTCAGCATCTATTTGTATTCCAGGAGATCAAATTCCAGATTGGTTCACCTATCAAAGTATGGGCTCTTCAATATCCGTGAAAGTGCCTATTCGACGGCACAGCTATAAACGCCTAGACTATGCCCTATGCACGGTCATTTCATTCGACGGATATCATGATGATGGTCAATTTAATGTGAGATGCCGTTTGAAAACTGACAACGGCGACTTCAATGATTTTATTGGCTACTCTGGAGGTTGGTTTAGCGGGGAGTGTAAGCCCAGATTTATCAGTTCGGATCACATGTTCCTATGGCATGGCGGGTTCACTCAGGAACTTCCCAATGTTCTGTCATTTGAGTTCTACCCTGTGAAAAATCGTGAACACCGTTTACACAAATGCAAGGTGATAAAATGTGGTGTGCATCTTTTATACTCTGAAGTTGAGGGTGAGACTGGGTTTCCAAAACCTGCATGCAGTGCTCCGTTTAATAATTTAGGCACCAGTGCCTCTGAGTGCGATTTCAGGGAAGTTGACAAAGGACAAGGACCACATTCGAAGAGATGCAGACGTGACTATTTGTATGATGAAGCTCAACCCTCTGGGTTCATCCCGTGTGAGGGGGAGATTGATTCTGGTACTAAAACAAGAGAATGAGTATAATTTCTATGGAAAGATTAAGTACTTTGATTGTCGTGGAATAATAAGAAAACCTTCTTATCTTAAGCTATTAGAACAGGATACTGAGATGGTGTTCAAGGGTGGACCACATTACCTCCTGTGGTACTATTTGAATCAGTTCCTGATACAGATGGCTCAGTTTATGAAATTCTCTTTAGTATTCATTTTGGTTTCATTATCAAGTCATTGTTGAGAAAAGAAAGTTGCGCTTGGCCAAACTTATCGTTGTAAAAGCAAATATTTGTTTATATGCACCGTGACTATTGAAGGCATACCCTTGTCTTCCATTCCAATAAGAGGAAATGATATCCAACATTTATAGTTTTTAGGTTCTCAATCGGAGATGAAAATTTGAGCAAGGTCGGCCGGCAAATGGATGAATCCGAATTCGTCGAATTTTGAATTAAATTCGGGTTTTTCTTATTTTAATTCTAGATAAAATAAATTCTTTTAATTTATGATGATTAGTTTAATCTAAAAACTGTTCTTTTAATTTGTCGTTTCGTAGTAGTAACTTGAATCAAGTCACATTGACTTTCAATAAAATTAGGATGATATAGAGCAGATTAGTCTACGCACAACTTGAAAAACGGTGAACGAAACTTTGCAATATATCAGGTATATTTGTCCTACTATTTTCTTAATAACTTTGTCTTTTAAACTTGCATCTCCTAACGAAGGTCTGTAACTTTTTTTTAAAGATGTTATTATTCTATTTTAATTATTTATTATTACTTTTTTATATTTTATGTTTATTTAACCTTTTTTGCAATATCTTTATGTCACATTTATATATAGGTCTATCAGAAATAAGCTCTCTATTAGGTAGGGGTAAGATTACGTACTATCAGATCTTCCCAGATCCCGCATTTGTGCGAGATTGAGTTAAATGTTCATAATAATGATGATGATTATGAATAATAAGAATAAAATGGATTATTAAAAATGTCTTAATTTAGGGAACAAATTATTTTACATAAGCCAAATTGGGTTTACATTTTACAAATTGATTAAATTAATCTTTTGGTCTCCTGGCTCTATTTGAAAAATTAAAAGCTTAAACATTATTAAGGATGAAATTTACTTCACTTTTAATGAATTTAATATCAAAATCAAAGATACTCAAAATTGCTTGATATATGGCCAAATTTTTGTTTTGCAATTAATACGAAGTAAAAACTTTTGATTTAATAAATCACCTTAAAGCTTTCAGATGTACAAAATAATAGACAAAATCTTTTTCAATTATTGAATAATTGCTGTGATTAGGGTTATAATGTCCCAATGTATATTGAACTATTTGGTCCTACCATTCATTTTTTGTTTAAAGATACCTATGTATCCTATATCAAAAGCTTATATTTCTACAATTTTAAAGACATTTGGTTCAGCTGCAAAATGGGAATATCTTTGACCATTTGTTTGATTTGGTTCACCAAGCTTGTGTGTTTTTCTTTTACCAAAGCTTTGGGTTTTTTCTTAACCTATCATGAAGAGGTTTATATTTTGGGTTTAGATACAAATCCTTAACACAATTCAGACTTCTTAAAAAGCTTTGCAACTATTTTTTGTCAGGGATTTCATTTGGAAACTTGTTACTGAATTTTAAGGTTCTCACAATAGGTATAACGGTGTCATTGTGGATGTAATATCCTAGAAACCTAACCTTAGTTTGGAAAAGACTAAGTTTGGTTTTTGACACTATAATCCATTTGATGACATGAATGAATGTCTTGAATTATTTGAAGTCTTGCTCTAAAGATGAGGAAAAAATCAAGACATCGTCAATATAAATAATGCAAAATTCAAAATAAAGGCTAAATATTTCGTTCATAATTCTCAAAAATTTAGAAGAGGCATTTTTCAATTTAAAAAACATTACGTTCCACTCATATTGACCAAATGAGACAGTAAAATCAATTTTGTACCTATTTTTGGGGGTATATTTGGGCCTGCAAAAATCTAAATTTATGTCAAATTTTGAAAATAGTTGTACATTGTATAATCGCTTAAGCAAATCTTTTTTGTTTGGAATAGGATGCCTAATCCATTTTAGGGCTTTATTGAGAGGTTTGTACTTAATAACTAACCTAGGTACTCCCCTCTCTTGTTTGGAATTCTTGTTTACATAAAAAGTTGCACAACTCCATATAGATCTAAAAGCAGAGATTAACTTTTTCCCTAACAAGTCATTGATCTCTTTCTCATGGAATTGTTCTAATTCTTTGGTCACCTGGATAGGCCTAGCTTACGATTTGTTTTTCATCAGGAAAATCCATGATGTGTTGTTTTCTATTCCAAAATTCGTTTGGTAAATCATAACATGTTTCACTTTCTATGATTTTTTCTAAATTTCTAATTATATTTTTTTTGCTAACATTGTAACTTGTTTTTTATTGCTCTGTTGCAACATCATTCTTCAAGTATGTCAATTGTTTTTGTTTTGAGCTAATGATTTTGTTCAATTGGTTTTCGTCAATGGAACAACCTTTAATTAGGTTGATTTTCCTAGTTTTTGACTTTTCTATAAAAAGGAAAGTACAATTTTATGTTGTTGATTTTTGTTGAGATACTATCGTGGCTCACAATGTAAGGGTTAATCAGTTTTATGAAAGGGTCTCCTAAGATAACTGTGTAATGAATATCTTCAACGATTACAAAGGAAGTTTTAACAAAAAATTTACCTTGACAAGAGGTATCAATTTTGTAATTTAACCTAAGTTTGAGTTATTAGTAGCTTTTAGTCTTTCTTGAGTTTTTTGCAATAATTTTGTAAGGATTATGCCTTGCTTAATGCAGTTTAAATCAACTCTTGAGTCAAATAATGCTGTAATGTCTATTCTAAAGTCTTTGCATCTTAAGGATTATTCAAATCAAATATTTTTGGGAGGTAATTTGGTTAAGAATAAAAAGAAAATCTTAAGATAATTTCTTGACATTGTTAAGTTCAAGTTTTTCATTGATTTCTTCATCACACTCACATTCTTCTCTCCTAATTTGTTGAAGCAAATTCCTAATGATTTCATTATCTTCCTTTTGCTTTTGTTCGAGTATTTTTAGCTTTTATTTTATCACTTTGATTTCTTGGTAAAGGTTAGAAAAAGTAGGTTATGATTTTTTGTTTATATATATAATCCCATCATTTTTATTGCACAATGTTTCAATTAGATATATAGCATAGAATTTATTTAGTCTAATTATATTAGTTTTATATCATTAGTAATTGAATTTATTAATGACAATTTAAAATTTCACATTCACTAAGAAATTTTCAAATTAATACTAAATGAGAATAACATAACATTCTTCTTCACTTTAAAGTAAAAAATCTTATATTAATCACTAGAGATGGTAATCGGGCTCGGGCTAGTTCTAGGTTGATCAAATCTTAGGCCAAGTTTGGGCTTGGGTTACTCAAGCTCAGGCCTAACCCGGCTCAAGGCCCACTTCATATAATGTTGTTTTCCATTTTCAATTTTTAAAAAAAAGTTTGGGTCTCAACAATAGTGGTTAGGCTGTTAAGGCCCAATATATATAAGCAAAACGACATTGTTTTGCAAAAAACAATGTCATTTTTGCATTTTTGATTTTTTTAAAAAGTTTGAGTATGGCCAAATAGGGCTGAGGCTCGAGTTGAATTGCCTCGGGCCCTAGCAACAGCGGTTGGGCAGTGTCTCAGGCTTGAGCGGACCTGATGTAACGCAACACCTTTATAGGGCATATGCCCGAATATCCGGCAGACATTGGAGAACATACCCTATGAGAGTGGCGTGTTAAAGTAGTCACATTCACTTATATGACATCATACATATAACACAATTAATCAAAAGATTGACTCCTCATTCCATTTATAAAACATAATTTACATTGTAGCATTTCACTACGTAATCCATATATACAGTATCAAAAACATATAAGAGTTTAATACTCTTTACAACAATTTCTACATGGAATGAGACGACTATACAAAAGTACTCTATCTAAATTCCTCAGTATCAGCTAACCGACCTTTGAGTCATTCTTGAGTCCAAAGTCGACAGAATTAGACTTTTACTAGTTTGCCTTAGGAACTATGTCTCCCTCTTACCTGAAAATCAACATTTGCAATTTTGATGAGTTTTGCGAACTCAGTGAGTGAATCATCATCGATGTGCTCACTCAAATCAAATCACAAAGACAGTTCACATTCAAATTCACAGACAAATCATATCACCACATATTGAACATCACTTCACATATCATCATCTTTCATCAAATACAATTGTGTACACTATTTCACATTTCTAATTAAGAACAATTCAAATAATTCATTTCAAACATTCATATAATACATATCAATTTGTATATGCAATGCACATATGAATCTAATTTCATTGTTACTTTGTTGTGACCGAGCGCCTTTTTAATTGTTCCGTATTCGTTGTGGATACCGGGCTCATTAATAACTGTCATGTATCTATTGTGGATACTGAGCTCATTTTAATACTGAGCCTGTGGCTTTTTATACACATTTATGAGCTTTAAGCTCTTTTTCATTAGCCACTCCAGTCACAACTTCCTTTATCTGATTATGCATTTCAATGAAATGAGACGCATCAATTCACATTATATGCAATCCATCACTTTCATTCATCATGTATAGTCACTTTCACATTTTCATCGGACCTAAGTCTTGACATCATTTTTATTGAGTACACTTGTTTTTCCTGATTCACATTCAATTATGAACACTTCTAATGCAATCTTAATGATCAAACTCTTCGGACCATCAATGTCCGGAATTATCACATTCACATAAATATCAGTTCAATAATTGAAATTTAAGTAGATATAATCAATCCTAATGAGAAACATCTAGGTTACTCATAGTAAGCTTCAGATAGCTATTGCCTCGACGAACTGACAATGTCTAAATGCTGACGTTCAACTTGAGCATCTAAACCATGCAATACACACATTTATACACATTACTAAGTTGATCATTCACATAAGTATTCAATCATACACATATGTATGCGTGTTATGTACAATGCATGCTTAATGACTTTCCTAGGTATATGTCCTTAATCATAAGTCTTGATCATTCAAACCATTATCACTTGTATATGTCTAGCTCATACTTAGGCTTATACCTCAAAGAAACTTGATTATTCTAAGTTCATCCTCAAAGAAACTTAATTATTCTAAGTTCATCAATCATATATTCATCAATGTTATTCAACCATTATATGATCACATAATATCAAAATTCCCATTCAATCTTACTTAATTCACACCCTTCATCTCCTCCGAATCACATTAGCATTCATAAGAACACCTTTATTTCATTAATGACTCTGAATTTCCAGATTTGGAGACATGATAACATGAATTCATTCTTAATTTATAACCTCAATTAACAACCGAACATATCAAACACTTTAATTAACTTATCAAGCATCAAACTAGGTTCATTTCAAGCCTCATTTAAGTCCAAATACACCAATGTAGAGTGACTTATCCTTAGTTGGTTTAACAATTACATAACACTGAAATTATCACTATAAAGCCTTGCCCACACCTTCTCACGATTGTGACAGAAGCTAGTGCAACTGGCCACGGTCGTGGGATGAATGCCACGATTGTGCACTATCCATTTTTCCTTAATTCTCGTTGAATTTCACCTATTTAGAAACATCACTAACACTTTAATTTTCCAGGGTTCATGTTTATTTATGCAACCTCATTTCATGATAATCTATCTACCATATTAGTTACATAAATCTCACAAAACTCTACTCATTTGCTTCATTACCATTCACTTTATACCATCATACATGCAGTCCTAACTTTTTCAGATTTAGCTCTTTCTCACTAAACCTAAAACATCTTATGCATAGTTCATCTTTTCTACTTCATTTCCTCATCAATCACCTAAATCCTAACTCAATATCATCCATATAACAATACATAAACTATTATTAATCATTCACAGAAAAACAAAACATCAAATGCATCCATACATTCATCAACTTACAGCACACTTCAACACCAGTATCACCATCTATTCATGCTTAAACTATCATCTTATACATTTCTATAAATCAAGCCATGAAGAACAATGTTTTACTTACTTGATTAACTCCAAAGCTTCATCAAATCATCACATAACCTAGCTCCTCCAAGCTTACACGATCATCACCATTTTAAGGAGGAAAAAGTTGGGTTTTTCGTCAACATGAAGAAGACAATAGAATTTCGTTGGAGTGGCTTATGTAGGTTGTTAGCAAAACTCAACGTTGAGGGTTGGATTATGAGAGTATCGTGAAATGGAGAGAAGAAAATGAAGAAGATGAGAGCATTTAGCAAAAGTAAGAATGAAAGATAAAAAGTGTGAGTGTCGTGAGATGGTTTAAACATGTGGTGAGTAAATGCTTGGTGAGTGTCATGACACTTACCACATAAAGGATCATGCTACTTGTATTTTTACTTAGGCTATCACATAACTCTTAATAATCAGTCTATTTGTCTCTCAATCTCATGCCATTTGTCACCCAATTTTCTATGCCACTTGTCAATAAATCCTAATGCCACTTGTCAATTATTTATATTGCCATGTGTCACTTATTTTTACTGTCATTTATCAATTTGTCTTGCCATGTGTCATTTTTTCTAGTCCAAAAATACACATAAATTCACAAATCTCCCAATTATAACAAACAAATTTCAAATTACTAATAAAAAACCATCAGATAAAAATTCAAGACATAATAATTCACAATTCACATTATAACCATTTTAAATCTTTTATACTCCGGAATATGTCAATTAAGTGCATGTACAGTATTTGCAATGTGTATAAAAATAAAAAATTTGTGTGTATGCTCATGGTATGCATGTGAATGCAATGCACCTCATAATTTTCTCAATGTTATTTCTCATGTGCAATGATTTAGGATCCTATGTCCTAACTTTCAATATAGAAAAACGGGTTGCTACGCCTAACTCATTGCCATCCTTATTGATCACTCAACTACATCCATATAATTTATGTTATATCTAATAACCATTGATTGAGTTACCATTGACAAAGATTTTTTATTAAGTAGTATTAAAAATTAGCAACTCATATATGAAATACTTCAGAAATATTAAGTTAAAAAAAACTTGTACAATTATCATAATTAGAAATTTTATAAACATACAAGTAATGTTTTAAGTAGAATTCTCATATTGGATCAACTTAGTGGATTTGTTCTGTAATAAACATCTATATGCTTATTTAAGTATCTTCATGCTTTAATATATGATAACGAGTACTTCTTTCATAAGGATGAAATAAAGCTATGTTAGTCTTTATATTCTATTAATATCTAGTCTTAATAGGACAATGATTAGAAACAAATAAATGTAATATAAATCACATAATTATAATCTAATGGTAATTTCATTTGTAGTATACATTTACCTCATGGATTTTATTTTATACATCAGTTAATTAAAAAATGTATAAAATAAAGAAGATCTTTAAATAAATATGTTACAAAAACTACAACTAACCAATTGATTATTGCGTATAAAATGACACATACAATAATTCATAAATTATTTATTTTAAACTTTTATTTGTTCAGAAAAAGACGTTAAATTAAAATACAATTCTAATATAAAAATTGTTTAAATTCATAATCTCATAACCTAAGAATTTTACTATTTAATTTTTGAGTAATTACATTTAAAATCTCAATTTAGTGTGATTTTTTAATAGTGTAAAAAGATATAGACTTCTTACTTAGTTTAAGAAACGTAACAAAACCCTTAAATCTTTTAAATACTACCTGCGGACCAAATACTGATCGTGCTTCTTCTTGTTAGACTAAGTCGAATGAGAGTGATCTGACTAGAGAATCTGAGAAATTTGGCAATTTGACCTCAAAGATCGCACCTTTTCCGTTGTCCGTGATCTCCTTAGGACTGAACTGGTCAACACATTCTTTAGTCTAGGAAGATTAAGAAATATCCTTTGATTTCCTTTTGGTTCTGTACACTGTGTTGGGTTTTGCTTATATGTTTTAAACAATATTTGACTTTGAGAGCATCTGAATGAGTAGCATTAATGGTGTTTGTTTTTCTGTTATGTCTTCAGCTATATTGTTAATTGCCACTTGGCGTTTTTGTCCGTTTTACCTTACGAATCGTTGCCTTGTTGGCTCTAGCTCATTGATTAACTTCTTTGTTTTATTGTCAAATCAAAATTTGATAAGTAGCTTTTGTTGTTTGTGACTGTTATACCATGCTCTTTGCCTTATACACTCCATAGATTTTGAACTATATGTTTCTAATTGATTACTATGATTTAGAAGAGTTTGCTTTCTGATTTTTAGATGAATGAGTGATTTCATTTTCTCTAGTATATACGAAGCATAATATGTTTACAGTCAACAACTAGCACTATATCAACTAATCTCCAATGTTGTTCCCTGTGTTTCACATTAAATTGAATGTCTCGAAGGCGACTTATAAGAAGTAAAAATGGTTCTGGCACGAGCTTTATCATTCCATTCTCCCCATAAATGGTTGAACACGAAACTAGTCTCACAACTTCCGAAGCTGGCGTTCGTTTATGCAGGTATTGCTTTACGCACAAGAGCTCATTTGTCCTGCTTGGACATTCCAAGTATGCTTGGTAGCTTGCTGCACACCTTGATTAAGTATGAACAATCGAAAGATATATGGTTTTGTAATTCCATAATTTTAAAAAAGAGAACCCAAAAGAAGATGAAGAACAGATGGTTTTAGCATTCAAAAAACACATACCTATTTGTTATTCGTCTTTGTTTATATATATAACAGCTCTAACCAATTTTTGTTATATAGAGAATCAAAGAATATTCTAGACTATGTGACGTGGAAAATTAACTAACAAACTTTATCCTTTAGTAGAGAATGGACGAATTGCATGCATTATTTTTAACAACCAACCCCCCCCCCCCCTCAAGCTAAGGCTTGTATAAATTCGACAGCCTTAGCTTGGATATCATCTTCATATATTGCTCAACTCCCAGTGCTTTTGTTAACAGGTTTACGACTTGATCTTGGCTGCTCACATGTTTGGCCTCAATCTCCTTCTTCTGAATTTTTTCACGTACAAAGTGACAATCCACCTCGATATGTTTTGTTCGTTCATAAAAAACGGGATTTTGTGATATGTAGATCGTTGCTTTGTTATCACATAATAGTTCAACGGGTTGCTTTAAATTGATTCTGAAATTTTTCAACAGATGTCTCAACCAAGTTACTTCACATGCAACATTATCCATGGACCTGTATTATGCTTCTACTGAGGATCTCGCCACTGTTTTTTGTTTCTTCGATTTCCATGCTATTAATGAAGTACCAAGAAAAACATAATAGCCACTAATAGACCGCCTTGTTATTGGACACCCTGCCCAATCTGAATCACAGAAGATTTTCATTTTCAAGTCATTATTTGCTGAAAACAAGAGTCACTGACCTAGAGTGCTCTTCAAGTATCTCAATATTCGAAATGTAGCTTCTTCATGAACTTTGCATGGCTTGTGCATGAATTGACTGAGAGTTTGTACAACAAAATTCAAATCTGGCATCGTATTTGTCAAATATATCAGTCTTCCTATCAATCTTTGGAAAGATCGGATGTCTTCAAGTGGCTCACTAGCATTCTCTGTAAATTTTTTATTTTGTTACATTGGAGTAGCAGTTGGTTTGCAGGCTAGCATTCTAGTTTCTGAAAGCAGATCCAATGTGTATTTCCTTTGACATAGATTTATGCCCTCTTTTGATCTGGTGACTTCTAATCCCAAAAAATACTTCAATGCCCCTAAATCTTTGATGGGAAAATGCTTCCCAAGACGAGCCTTCAACTTACAGATTCGGTTTTCATTATTCCCAGCAATAACAAGATCATCCACATAAACTAAAAAGACAACGAAATCATTACCCTTTTGATGCATGAATAAGGAGTGGTCAGATCGTGATTGAACAAAACTAAAAAATGTTAGAGCTGATGAAAACTTCTCAAACCATTCTCTTGAAGCTTGCTTTAATCTGTAAATGGATTTCTTAAGATTGCAAACGAGATTGCTACTATTAGTCATCCCTTGTGCCTGAAGGTATCCTGGTGGAACTTTCATATACACTTCTTCGAAGAGATCGCCATGCAAAAAAACATTTTGCACATCCAGTTGATGTAATTTCCAACCATGAATAGCAGCAATAGTGAGTAAAGTCCTGACAGTGGTCATTTTAACCACAGGTGAAAATGTTTCAGTGTAGTCAATCCCTTCCTGCTGTGTGTATCCCTTGGCTACCAATCTCGCGTTGTGCCTTTCCAGGAACCATCAAACTTCAACTCGACTTTATATAGCCACTTGCAACCGATGGGATACTTATCTGTAGGTAATTCACATAATTTCCAAGTTACAGTGGCCTCTAAAGCTTGCAACTCATCATGCATTGCTTTAACCTAGTTGGGATTAATGATTGCTTCTGAATATCTTTCAGTTTCTTTCATAGTGTCAAGGTTGGTAAGAAAACATTTATAATGTGGCTTAACTTTATGATTAGTAAAGAAGTTAGAGATAGGGTAAATGGTACCTTGTTCCCGAGAGATATCCTGAGTACTGGAAGGAGCATCACATATATAGTCTCGCATCCAAATTGGTGGAAGTCTTTGTCGGTTAGATTTTTGCACAGGTGGTGCTTCAAGTTTTGAACAGGTTGAGGAAGAGTCAGGGAAGGAGGTAGGCTGTGTGAGTTCAGATTTTAGATTTAAGTGAGAAGAATAGGAATGAAAAGGAGTGTCAAGAAAGTCAGTATGGCATGGATAGACCAGATTTTGAAGTTCTTTGAATTTTTCTTTATAAGGAAAAATGGTCTCATCAAATGTAACATCTCGAGATACAAAACTTCTTTCTGTTTCTAAATCATAGGCTAGGTACCCCTTTTGGCTGAAAGGATATCCTAGGAAGACACATCGACTAGCCCGAGGAGCAAATTTGTGTCTGTCTATAATAGAAGTCGAAGCATAGCAAAGGCATCCTATAGTCTTTAAATGGTTTACAGGTGGTGGTTTTTGGAAAAGCTTTTCATAAGTGGAAAGGTTGTGTAAGAGAGGTGTAGGAAGTCTGTTGATAATGTATATGGCTGCTAATACGCAGTCACCCCAGAAGATTAATGGTAGGTTGGCTTGGAAACGTATGGCACGGGCTACTTCCAAAAGATGTCTGTGTTTTCTTTCAACAACGCCATTCTATTGTGGGGTTGCAACATAAGACGTTTAGTGCATTATTCCAACTTCTGCAAATAATTTCCTGCAATCAGTTTGGACAAACTTTGATGCATTATCGGTTATGATGGTCTTGATTTTCTTCTTGTATTGGTTTTTAATCATATATATGAAGTTCTTTATATGCATAAATACTTCAGACTTTGAATTCATCAATATAACCCAAGTTGCTCTCGAAAAATCGTCAACAATAGTTAAAAAAAATCTTGCATCATTTCTAGAAGGGACACGAAAAGGACCCAAAACATCCATATGTATTAGTTCAAAAGGTGAATAGACAATATTGTTTTTTGTAGGAAAAGGTAACCCGTGTCCCACAGAATCTTCCACCTATCCACTTTTCAATTTTTGATTCTAAGTGCGTCCATATGGTTTTGATGGAAAATATTCCATTAGGAGCTGGTAACCAAGCTATCTTATCTAATTGACCAAGAGGTATTGACTTCTCTTAATAACCGGTACAAGATAAACAGTTTATGTTGTCTTACCTTGTGTGCAAAAGGTTCGTGCTCTTGAAATGGTACCTATATTTGGGATAAGGACATACTGCACAAAAAGATTAACTCTACATCATCTTAACTAGGAATTTGCTACAGATCAACTAAATAAAAAATTTGTGAAAACGGTTGTTTATTATATTGTGAAACATTGAGGTAATGGAAAGATTTAATTTTGTTTGACTTCTAAAACTTTGAATCATTTGAATTCAGGAATTCCTAATTCTTGTGATCAGCTGTACAATTTTTTCTCATTAGGCTCATAACGGCCAAAGAATCGTTGTTCAAACTTACTTACCTTGATGATGTGGTATTTAGCTTCCTACTTACGTGTGTATGTGTGTGTGTGTGAGGGGGGGAGAGAGAGAGATGAATTTCCAATTTTTTCAGCCTTAAAATTGTATTGAGCTAGTTCGTTTCGTGGCATATAGGAGAGTCTTCATGTCCTGAGGAGCATATTTGATGAATTTGGTTGCTCATTTTTGGGTTCTTTAATTCTAGTTGCACGCTTTGATAATAGATTTAGCTAAAATAAGGGCAACTTGATTGCAATATTTGTCCCAAGAAGATTTTTTATTCACCTTCCTTGAGGGGTTTCATATACATTTTAGAGATAATCTACAATTTGCTGGAATTAGACGTTTTTTGACTGTCTTGGATCGAACTAAGAGATAGAAGCTACCAATTTCCCAGATCTTATATTCGTAGAGATTTATCTTAATTCCTTCCTCATTGGGAAACTGAAACCAATTAGGAATATCAACATTTAAACCATATTGCACAAATAAAGCTTATATATAGAAATATGAGAGAAACGGTAACAAAAGTGTTGGTTCCCAGGCCGTTTATGTTAACAATGCTATGAATACAGAATGCCCCATTTGTAACACCCACATAATACCCCCTAGAGGATATGTGGATGCCACACAAGACAGTATAAACAAAAAAAAAAATATTTTACGCATGCATTTCAGAATCTCAAATCAACCATACAGTACTTAACATATCATTCATACTGTGCTTATGATATTACATACCATAAATTCAAAGACCAACATGTATTAAGGTTATTACAAACCTTCAAACAAAATTGAAAAGTCATA
>JAOQMS010000003.1:2911152-2926521 GCA_027563885.1 Erythroxylum longipes | reverse complement strand
TTTTTTAATCATACTTGAATCAGAATTAATTAATACTTTCCAGTTCATAATAAACCGTCAATGTTTTTAACTATCTATTCAATTAATTTTTATTCACCCTTCGTATTAATTAAAATCTTATATTATTTTAATAAATCTTCCTTATAAAATTTGCCTATCATATTCAAAATTTCTATTATTCTATAACTATTCTTTCCTTATATTATAACTCACTAAATTAACTAGGCATTATTGCTGGGCATTATTACTACTCATTGCACAGTAATACTCTGCTAGTAGAAGAAAGACGAGTTGAGAGCAGTAGTCAGTAGGTATGGCCACGCCTATCTTTGTGGTGCCATAGTGGATGAATATCTCACCATCGCTCTTCTTCTCCTCTCTCTTGAATTGCAATCCTTGAACTTGATCGGGTTTGAATTCGTCTTAAATTTGAGGAAACTCATCAGTTGTACTAAATTTCTTACAATTTGTCAGTCTTCAAGCTTATCCGTTGTGCTAGTACGTTGATTATAATCAAGATAAAAATATATATTTACAAAAATTAAAGTTAATATCTCTTAAAGAAATTTTATATTTAATAATTATTTTTATCTATATTTTTAACAAAATTGATAGATAACATAATTTTAAATATAACACATAAAAATTTTAATAGAAAAATAAGAAAATATTTTTAAAAATAAAAAAAAAACTAAAACTAAAAGTAAGTGCATGGACTTTTTAAAAAGTATTAAATTCTAAAAATGATTTAAAACTATAAAAATATATGCATCTTCTTCTTCACATGTTCCTTTAAATGATAAATTGTTTAGGAAGACTTCCTTTCACAAGGTTGTTTACGAGTGACCTATTTTGTTCAAGATTTTATAAGTGCAATACTGAAGGTCTAAATTAATATAATTATATGAAAATATGAAAAAAAAAAACAACAGAAATACCCAATGCAAATTTATGACATGTGAGATTTAAGAAGGTCCAGGAGTACACAACCTTAGCCCTAACTAGTAAAGATGTTATTTCCAAATAATTCACAATAAAAGAAAAGAAAAGAAAATAATAATAATAATAATAATAATAATAATAATAATAATAATAAAATTTACTACTACTACTACTAATAATAATAATAAATAAAATAAATAACTACTAAATCAAGGTAGGGTAAAAAAAGGGCTTAGGCTAAATCCCTAAGAGTTAAGTATTATTTATTTGTATTTTTTTTAAAATATAAGGGAGTGCTTGGTTCACTTGGGACAATGGTAATAAGAATGAGAATGAATATAATGAAGAATGAAAATGAATATAACCCTTATAATTATGATGGTTGATTAAGACAAAAGAATCATTACTCTTACTATCACCATTGACAGTGGTTGATTTATTAAAAATCTTAAAAAACAAAAATTTGCTAAATTTTTTTACATCAAATTTTATTCTAATTAATTATATTTAATTTTAATGTATTCTAATTAATTATATTTAATTAATTATATTATTTTTCTAAAAGAAGGCAAAAAACTTTTCACGAGCGTGGTTTTACAATAAGTTCGTGACACTTATGCATTATACATAGAATGATTTTTATTCCTCTCATACTTGAGCGGTATAAAGTAATTCTTAAAATTCAGATATAAAAGTACTGTTTATATAATAATAGTATATAATCATTTATTTGTTTTTCATTCTTTGCCTATTAATATCTTCCAAAAATATATTAACCAAGCACTCCTAAATTTCATTAAATATAAGAAGACCAAATAATAAGGTATACACGACAAAAAATAAATTGAATTGATAGAGATAACAATACAGTACAACGTTAGGAGAAGTTAGCTCTCCTACGACAAAACGACGCTGGCACAAACCGCAAAGGGAGCCAAACGACACCACAAATGCATGGACGACAACGTACAAGAGTATACAAAGAGCCTGGGACAACAATGTTAAACGAAGATCCTAGACGAACATTAAGGATAAAACGACGACACAGTAATTAAACAAAAAGGGGAAAAGACGCCCACGTTTACATAACGTGGCTATTCTTCTTTCCCAATTAGGGTTAGGCGATTAAAGGTACCAGCTGCGCAGATCGCTACAATCTAATTGCATCTCTTCTTCTTCAAGCCTCTTTCAAACGTTGTTCCACATTTGCTAGGTCAAAAATAAAGTTTAAGGATATCGCAGAAGGGCTATATGCAAGGGCGGGCTTCTTAGTCAGGTAGGTGCCAAATCTTTCTACACGAGTAAGCATGTTCTATCTTCCAGCAAATGAGTTGTTCCTTGACACTATGAAAAATTGTTTGTATTACTACTTCCTTGAAACATTCCTTGTTTTGGAACTTCCTTTGATTTCTCTCTTGTCATGTCTCCTGTGCTGTTAAGGCCAGAATTAGCACCTTCCTCTTCCCTATGGAAGAGGGAACTTGAGCTTTAGATAGGGTATTTACTAGATCCATAAGCAAATTAGAGTGAAAAAAGTTCTCTGATCCTATTCCATATAACATTGCAAAAATGGCAGAGAAAGAAGAGTTGGTCCCTTGTTTCTGGTTCATATTTACATAAACTGCAAGTCTAATCCAAATTTAGCAAGAATTGTAATCTGTCCATAGTTGCAATCCTATTCTTATCCATTAGCCATAGTAGGAAGGCAATACTAGGTCTAAGGAATTTATTCCAGATAATTGAAAACCATGGGACATTTGGTTCAGAACTGTAAACCCATCTCCTATAGAGTCTGCCAGAAAATCTCTCAATAAGAAGTCCAAGCCAAAGATAATTGTCCTAGGGGTTAGAATCAGGAGAATAAGTAGGTTTTAACTGTTGAACTTCACGGGAAAGTGTACCCACTCATTATGGTTGATAAGAATATCAACCTTAGCCTTGTAATCTAACCCTATAAAGGCTAATACCTAATTGGGGTTTTGGGAAAGGAGATCATAACTGGTCCAGTTATCATGTCATAAGAAAGCAGCCTTTCCATTCCCAATTTGACAACAAACCTCATTTGCTACTTCATCTCTTTTCTTTAAAATTTGATTAAGGAACCAAGAGTATGATGATCTAGGTGAAAAAGACCATAGGCTGTTCCCTTTCAAAGAATAACTATGAAGCCATCTCATCCACATTAAATGCTTGTCTTGAATCCCTCTCCAAATTTTTTTTAATCAAAAAGATGTTGTTGGCTACTCTTATATAGATGATCCCTAATCTTCCTTTCTCCTTAGTTTTGCACAAATTAGCCCATTTGATCTTAGGAAAATCTGAATTTTCATTTTTTTTACCCCATGAAAAGTTTCTTATTATTTTCCCAATTAATTTGATCAATTTCTTAGACAAAGGAAAATCTGTGCTCTAATATAAATGGAAGGAGCATACGACAGATTTAATTAACTGAACACTACGTGCAATGGAAAGAAATCTATTTGTTCTTTTGCTTATTCTCTTTTGTATTCTTTCAATAAGTGGAAGGCATTCAATTTCCCTTCAATCCCTTACACGATAGACTTCCCTGCAACATATAAAATCATGGAGAAAACGACGCCGTACCTCCAACCCTTTACATCACGAGAAACGAGAACGATTTCAGGAACCTTGTACAACTTCTACGGAACCGTTTTGTCAGTGGGGGTCAGAAAACCGCATCCGATGTCGAAGAATCTAGATTTTACCCAATTAGGATATGTTATCTGGGATGAGAAATCGATGGCTTCGTGTCTCCGTCGCTTGTGAACCCCAAAGGTAAGGGAAATGCTGCATGATTCCGTGTGACTACTGCCACTCCTTTCAATCGTTGCTTCTCGTTTGAAGGTGGTGTTTCTAACTTGAAGTGCTCGCTGTACTGTGAGGCTACGTTACAAGGGTCTTCACCAGGTAACTCCCTTCCACTTGTCCTAACCTTTAGCCCTTGGTTCTGTCATGAGCCTTTACGATTACGCTAACCTCCATCATCATTAATTTAGCTTGATAAATTAGTTCAAACTTAATAGTCACCAACCTTTTTGTGATGCATGAGCTATAGTATTTTTGAGACTAAAAAAAATCAGATTTATCTATCTTTTAAGCATTGTTTATTGTTTTTATGTTGTTCTGGAATATGGAATTGAATTTCACATTGTTGAACAAAGGGGAGTGAGACATCTATCGGACAACTTAATTTAACTTGGCAACCCAGCAATGGCTGAGAACAAGGCTCGAGAAAGTAGTTTCTCTCGCAATTTTTCAAATGCGTCTGCTCTTGAGACTCCTGGAATCAAATGTGGTCCTAATGGCACCTTCTATGTTTCTTCTGGGATATCTGACCTTGACAGTAAGCTTCTGCATTTTTGTTTTGTTTTTTTTTGTTTTGGTTTATGTACCTGTACTTACTATTGATGTAACTGATGAAAGCAATGAAAACAAAGCCATGATTAATTTATTGAATTATTTATTTTAGTTCCAATTTTCTGAATTTGATTATTGAATTGTTGTAACATATATATGTAGGGATTATAGGTGGTGGGTTTCCTTTGGGAAGCTTAGTCATGGTGATGGAAGATGCCGAGGCTCCTCATCACATGCTTTTGTTAAGGAATTTTATGTCTCAAGGACTTGTTCACCATCAACCTCTTCTCTATGCTAGTCCTTCCAAAGACCCTAGAGGCTTTTTGGGCACCTTGCCAAGTCCTTCAACGTCTACAAAGGATAAACCTATCAATGAATATCAAGAGCAGGTTCTTTTCATGTTAATTGACGTTCCCATTGCTTTTGTCAATTCTTAGTTTCCTTTGAAGTATGAAATGAAGTGATAAAGAGTCTGTAAAAACTGCAGAACAGTCTGAGGATTGCTTGGCAATATAAGAAGTATTTTGGTGAAGACCATCAGATTATTGATGGTAATAGAGCTGAGATTTCGTCTCTTTTTGTCTGCCATAGCCATGGTGATAAATGTGCTGGTTTGACACGCTTCAGTTTTCTGCTGCAGTAAATAAACAAGAGTTCTGCAGTGAGCTCGACATACGTAAGCCATTGGAGAGGCATTTGTTTAGTGGACAATATGTAGATTGTGTTAGCATTAAGGACACTCCAAGTCTTTCTGCTTTTCAGGACCATTGCGACACATTTTTAGCTCAATTTTCAAGGTATTTCCTTTTTCTGGATGATCATGCATCGTGGACATTGCATTTTGGTTTATGGAAAAATGTAACATGGTATACACTAAAGTGACTTCTTTCTTTATAATCTTGGCTCAGAATGTTATACAGACGTGTCTGCTCATCTGTTACAATGAATTATTCTTCCTCGTAGATATGTTGATGATTTTAGTTACTCTCTCTAGGAGTGATGCCAAACTTTCACGCTGTGGACGAATTGCAATTCAATCATTATGTGCTCCACAGTGTGAGTACATCAACAAGGCAAGTGGCAAAAACTTTTTCACAATATCTTATGATCCCTTTGATGGCACTCCATCCAAAGCCTTCCAAGTTATCATAATGTATTTCTCTTTGTAGTATCTTATTGATTGAAAATAATCTTCTCATGGCACTTCAGTCATTGCAACTGTTAAAAGTTCTGGATTTTTAGTTAATATATCAGTTATTGCAGGATTGGGATATGCTCTATTTTATTCAGTCTCTTAAAAGCAAGCTACGTTCAGCAAATGCAGTTGCTGTCATCACTTTTCCACCTTCTCTTCTTTCACCATCCATTTGCAAAAGATGGCAGCATATGGCAGACATCTTGCTTTCTGTCAAAGCAATTCCAGGTTTATTGTTTTTATTATCTAGTTTGCATTGTTGAACTATGTTGTTTTCTTACTTGGCAAATTTTCTTCAGACGAGGATAAGGAATTGGCAAAACTCCTTACTGGTTACCAAGACATGATCGGGTTCCTCAATATACACAAGATAGCTCGTATGAATACTCAGGTAAGATACTGTTTTGATTTATACAATCATCTGAATATTGTAATTAGGGTGAGTTTGTAAATCAGCATAATTCTTTTGCATGCTTTGGGTAGACAGGCTTAGGACTATACTTAACCATCCCTATTGGCTGCTGAAGTCAACTAAAAAGTTCATTCTTGCGATGGACTTTGTGCCATATTTTCACTTTAAATAGTCAAACTATCTTACTGTTATTTATTCAAATATATATTGTATGTCGGCATTCTTACTAATTTAAAATTGTCAACAGGCTCCTGTAATTCTTGAGGCTACAACATATTCAATAAAGTTGCATAAGCGCAGGTTCTTGGCCTTGGAATGTCTTAATCAAGCTCCTGTTGATGGATCTAGTGGGAGTTCATATAGCACGACCAGTAGTTGTTCTTCATCTTCAAGAAATGGTACCCTCGACTTTTAGGGGCACTAGAGATGGAATGGTTGCCAAGCATTTTAGCTTGTTGAAGTTACTACAAGAATCGACTGTGTCTCGAGGATTTGGATGTCCTTTTGTTGCTAGAATCTTGGGGCTTATTTTGAGATGGCTCAATTCTAAGGGTCAACGATTTCTCGTCTTAAATATAAGCTTTGCTGCCGTAACACTCCAGACTCCCTGCTTTCTATTCAGGCAGGACAGAACATTACTTATTTGGGAGCTTGAGCTGTACATTTTTGTCTGCTTTGTTGACTAGAGCTGGTTTAGGAGTTGGAGAGGTTGGACTTGTGTTTTCAATTGTTGGGGTATATTTTATGAATACGCATTATGCATGAACTGGGGAAGAATTGGAATTACGTCAGCAGCATAACTGAACCACACTGCTTGTAGAACTCTTTGGTGGTAATATTCTTATTGTCATTGTTGCTAACTGCCTCAATTCTGAAGTTTCGACTCGAACATCCCCAGGAGGAGTTAAATGTTCCCAATGGTTGAATTTTTACCCATTCCATAAGTAAAACAATGTGGGTATGCATCTGTGGACGTAGATGAAGTTGATAGGGGAATCCGTACCATATATGGATTCATGTTGGCAATCACCAATGGCACGAACTGGAAGAATAAAAATGCTCAATTTGGTGTTTCCAACCCTTACATGTTGGGTTTGGACATTTGGTAAATGATCTAACGAGCCCCATAAATACGTAACAAGAAATCGCTAATGGCTTGAACAACGTCGACAACACAGCGAGAGATCATTTAACCGAGTTACCTCAAAACTGTTTGGAGTACCGATTCTATCATCCGTTTCAAGTAACTGGTTACCATCATTGCTTTATCTTTAAATTAATGGTATTCTATCATCTCTGGGATTCTCCCAAGGCTGATTTCGGTGGTCGTCAAGAATGTAGCAAAAATTTCGACTCCGTTGCTAACTTATTCAAGGGGGGAAAAAAAAAGAAAAAACACTTGATCAACATTGTCAATTTTAACTTTATCAGTTGCTTGATTTGCTTTATTCAAATGCAGATCAGTATTATCTACATTATTCAAATGCTGATTTGCATTTTTCTAAGTGCTGATGGAAAAGATTCTGAACCGTATTCTTTATTTCTTAATTAATAGTAACTTATTCTCAAAATAAGTATTTATCTATTTTTTTTAGGAATATAGTTAAGTTTGTTATTAAATAATAGTCAGGGATACACACATCTAGATTAACAAATTGAAATTCTAACTGGAAATCGGTCTTCTTGAATAGACTAATGTAGCTATTTCATATTTTCTTTTTTTTTTCACTCTATTTTATATTCTATTCCTTTGTATTATTTTGCATCTATGTATTAAAGCAGCTCGATACAGAATGGTCTTTACACGTTCTTCTACCTTATCATCTCCATCACCAAATCGCGCCAACCCTCCTCCAAATTCCAAAACGCCATCCCACGTCTCCCATCACCCAAATGTTGATCCCATAGCAATATAACTCGCTTCCATCGCATCACAACCAAAAGCTATGGATGCACTAGCAGCAGAGGTGGCGCACTGAAGGCTAATGCCAGTGATGTTTCGCCCAATTGAATCCATTCCCATAGCATTCGATAAGGGCAAGGCAAAGGAGTTGTTGGCAGTTAACGAACGGCCACTTCTTATAACTCCCATAAAACAGTCATTTGTTCCCTTTTAAATAAGAGAAGGATTAATGAGTGTTATGAAGCATCATTCGACACAATCATAAAGAAGAGAAAAATAAAGTTTTCTCCATCATTTTCTCTCACTTAACAAACAATCAAAAGGCTTAGAGTTTGGGGTGTGGCTTAACGGTGACTTTAGTAGCCATCATATATTCGGTGTTTGTCATACGTGAACTAGCAAATGACAAATTGATCTACCGCTTCCGCATAAAGTCAGTCCTTATTATTCTACATTGGTATGAGAGCAAGGTTATAACACCTTGATTTACATTAGATTAACCCTAAACTTTGTCGTAGCGATTGCTTGTAGAGTGGACTGTAGAATTGATTAAATTGGATTCGATTAAATTGATTGACACAGCCGATTCGTTCGTTCATAATAATCGAAAGCATGTGTTTGTTTTAGCATCTCTGTTTGTTTTGTTTTAATTGAAAACGAAAAGTGCATGAAAGTATTATTTTGGTTTTGTTTGTGAGACCCACCATTAAGGCATTGATAAGTGATGCATTTATTGTTCCTGTAACGTTGAAATCATAAGAGAGATAGGTGTTGTTTTCTTCATGGAAACCCATTTAAGGTTTTTTTGTCCTTTTCTTATCATTTGTGTTTTTCCGGTTTTTATCTTCTTCTTAACCTTACGAATTTGAGATCGAGAAAACTCATGTCTCTTAAGAAATGCGAGAACAGTATCAAGAACATCTGGGCATTTAATTCGTATATACCTAGATGCTAATAAAGGCGCTTCCTTTAGAGAAAACCCACATTTATCGATCAGATAAGGAACAATAATGTGTATTGATTCCAATTGGATGAAATGAATCTAGAATTATAAAGCAATGATCTTTGACTAAGATAGAATCGGTCGAATTGTGAGAATCTGATGGAAAACATACCGTTCCCAATGAGAAAACATCTATGAATCATTGAGAACTTCTTCTCAATATGAAGACAAATGTGTTTGACTTCAAGAATAAGAAGCAATAAATGCCTGAACAACTAATGTGTTTTGCTTTATTGATTTAAATTCATTAATGACATGTGTAAATGGGTTTTACAAAGAATGAATTATGATGAGTTTAGTAAATTTGTTTTTGCTAAATTAATTTGACATGAAATAATTCTAAATGGTCTGTCCATTTATTTATTTTTGTCAATTAGTTTTACATTTATTTAATTTATTAATGATATGTGAATGTGTTTTACATAGAATAAATTATTATGAGTTATATAAATTTGTTTTATTTAAAATAAATATTATGTTAATATTTTTTCATAAGAATCTGTTACGTTAATTTGTTTAACATATGTTTTTTTGGAATATGTTTCATGTGTATAATAATTAAGTTATAAATTCATGAATGAGTTTTCATATAATATAATTCGAAATATTCCATAAATATGTTTTATGGGTAATTTTGTATTATATTTAAAATAATATTATACAAATAAGTTTTATATAATTTTGTATGTAAATTTTGTTTTTACATGTATTAAGTGTTAGTTGTAAATTAGTTTTACATATTGTTTATTTTTTTGGCATCTTTGTGGCATGTCATATTGAAATATTTTAATTAAATTATAGAAATTCCTAATTCATTTTTTTGTATGAGAAGATTATGAGCTTAGCGAAATTTTCGATCGTATATATGATGTGAATTGTGGAATTTTTGATAATTTAATTAATGTAAATGTGCCTTACGTCATTTATATATATATACTTGTAGATATGATAACTAAAACTATGATCGGTGATTCGTCCACCACTGAAAAATTGGATGGGTCTAATTCTAATATGTGGCAAAAGAAGATTCAGTATCTTCTAAATGAACGAGAATTACTCGAATATTTGACCACAATAATGGCTACGCCTTCTTTATTAGACAAAGACGGAAACGATATTGATACTGCTAGTGAGCAATATCAAGCATCCTTAAAGGCTTATGGACATGTGGGACAAGCTTAAGATCACGTTTGGTCAAATATCTGCAACAAGGCTTCATGCCTTACACCTCAAATGGATGAACTACGAGATCAATACGACTCGTACTATGGCTGAATATTTACAAACCATGAGTGCTATGGTTCGTGATCTTAAGGCAGCTGGGCGGGCTATCTTTGAAGAGGAACAAGTCCTGAATGTGATTCCGGCTCTTCCAGATCATACTAAGCACTGGAAGAATGTGAAACTTGTTTTGATGCACAATGAGAATGTCAAAACTCTTGCAGAGATAACAAGGCACCTCTAAATGGAAGAGGATCTCTTAAAAGCATTTGACTCTTCCAATGTGGATTTTGTTGCTAAAGGGAATAGACTAAAAGGCAACAATGCCAATCGGGGTAAGAGAAAAGGTTTGCCGCCTCCTCAAAGGAATGGACCAAAAGGTCATATTGCCAAGAAGCAAAAGGCTAAGGGTAAAGGAGAGAAAAACATGGCACGTGTGAAGTGCTATAATTATGGAAAGAAAGGTCATTTTGCTCGAGATTGTCCTGAACCTAAAAAGGTATCTTTCTTTTCCATTACTCCTGAGTTATATGTTTGTTCTCATGCATTAGTTGCTAATTCTCTTCCTAATTGGATTGTAGATACGGGAGCAAGCAAGCACATAGTTCGGGATCGAGCTGGCTATGTGGACTTTCATCGGTATCCGGTGGGTTCACAGACTGTCGTGTTAGGAAATGGCAGTGAAGAAGATGTCCTAGGAATAGGGACATATAAGCTCAAGTTACGTGGAGGAAATACTTTGCTTCTCCATGATGCTCTGTATGCACCCGGGGTGCGATGTTGCCTTGTGTCTCTTGTAACTTTAATAAAATCAGGATTCGTTTTAAGTTCTAGTCATTATGGATTGGATATTATGTATAATGGTAATATTTTTGGCCATGCTGCATTGAAAAACGATTTTCTAATTCTTGATTTGGATGCATGTTATGATAATTCATCTTTTGTGTATGTTTCATATTTTGATCCTAATTCTGAATCTGTTAAATGGTAAGCTAGACTTGGTCACATTGGCCAAGATAGATTGAGTAGGCTAGCTAAAGAAGGTCTTTTAGACCGAATCACTAGGGTTAAGTTACCTAGATGTGAGTCATGTTTAGCTGGTAAGGCAATTGTGAAACCTTTTGGTAAGGCTTCAAGGGTGTCTAAACCACTAGAGCTTATTCACTCTGATATTTTTGGACCTATGAATGTTAAGGTACATCATGGGGATATCTATTTTCTCACTTTAATAGATGACTATTCTCGCTATGGGTATGTGTACCTTTTAGCTCATCGTTATGAAGCGCTTGATGTGTTCAAACGTTTTGTGACTAAAGTTGAGACATAATTGGAAAGAAGAGTTAAAGCTCTTCGGACTGATCGTGGTCGAGAATATCTATCTGATATGTTCAAAGAATTTTGTGAGAAAAATGATATACTAAGACAACTAACGATTCCTTGAACTCCACAACAAAACGGTGTTGCGGAGCGTAGGAATCGAATATTGCTTGACATATTCAGGTCAATGATGGCACACGCTAGTCTTCCAATTAGTTTTTGGGGAGATGCGTTGCTCACGGCAAATTATATTCTTAACCGTGTGCCAAATAAAAGTGTACCTGCCACTCTATATGAGTTATGGAATGGTAGAAAGCCCTCTTTAGATCATTTGAGCCCATAGGGTTTGGCTGGTTATGTACACAACATAACTCATAAACATGGGAAACTTGGTCCAAGAGCCACAAAAATGGTGTTTATAAGATACCCCAAACATTCTAAAGGGTATGTTATTTTTGGTGAGCACAGGAATGGTGACATGACGGAAATTAATTCCCTCAATGTGGATTTTCTTGAGGATGAGTTCCCAAGAATAGGTAAAGTTAAAAAGGACCTAGAGTTGTATGAGTTACAGCAAGATAATCTCGATAAGGGGGAGATTTTAATAACTCACCAAGTCCAAGTCGTCGAGATATTTTCTACCCTGGAGAACCAAAACGAGAATGAGGTTCGTCTTCAATCTCTAAACCCAAAACCTGTGGATAGTCTATATGTTCACAATCCCACATCTCAAGGGTATAGTGGGAGTGGTTCTCAACATGATCAGGACCCCAAATCTCTATGAGATAGAGGGAGAGATTCTGAATCAGGGCAAACAAATGTAGGTCCTAGACTCTGAAGAAGTGAGCATGGAAGAATTCCTTGACGATATTTTCAAATCGAAGAGGAAATATTCCTTTTTATTCCATTGGAAATAGAAGAACCAACCTCTTTTCAAGAGGATGTTGATTCACCTAATCACACAGAGTGGATGGATGCCATGAGGGATGAAATGAATCAGGTTTGGGAACTAGTTGATCCTCCGCCCCAACGAAAGTCAATTGGAAACAAGTGCGTTGTCAAGATAAAACTTTGGGCGGATGGATCGATCGACAAGTTCAAGGCCCATTTGATAGCGAAAGGCTATACCTGAATAGAGGGTATGGACTATGAAGAGACATTTTCTCCTGTGGTGAGATTTGCCTCTATTCGCTTACTTCTGGCTGTGGTTGCCCATTTGGACCTGGAGTTGTTCCAAATAGATGTAAAGATTGCTTTCCTCAATGGTAACCTTGAGGAATAGATTTATATAAATCAACCTATTGGTTTTTGTAGCAAAAAGTCAAGAAGATAAAGTGTGTCGTCTTAAAAGATCCATATATGGTCTCAAATAGTCTTCCAGATCGTGGTATTTCATATTCTTTGAAGCCATTACTTCTTTTGGCTTAGTCATAGTTTTAGAAGACCATTGTGTGTATGTTTCGAGAACAACAAATGGAATTATGTTTCTCACTTTGTATGTTGATGACATATTACTAGTTGACAATAATATGGAGATGCTCAAAACCACTAAAGAATGGTTGTCCTCTATCTTTGATATGAAGGACATGGGTGAAGCTTGGTATGTCCTAGGTGTGGAAATAACTAGAAATCATCCCAAGAAGCTTCTTGGTTTAAGTCAGGAAGCGTATATTAATAAAATCTTGGAACGCTTTCGAATGCATTATTCCAAACCCGTTGATGCTCCAGTTGAAAAGGGTCTTACCTTGAGTCTTGATCAATGCCTTAAAACAGATAAGGAAAAAGAAACAATGAGCAATGTTCCCTATACTAGTGCCTTAGGAAGCTTAATGTATGCTATGTTGTGTATACGGCTTGACATTTGCTTTGCAGTTAGTTTGGTAAGTCATTACTAAAGCAACCCAGGACTTGCTCATTGGCAAGCAGTCAAAAGGATTTTTCATTACCTTCGTGGTACTTCAGACCTTATCCTTTGCTATCAAGGCGGGGATTTTAGGTTAAGGGGATATTTGGATGCTGATTGGGGTGGTGACCCGGATGAGTCTAGGTCAACCTTAGGATATGTCTTCACCTTGGTAGGCGGAGTCATATCTTAGTGCAGTAAGAAGCAAGACTGCATAACATTATCAACAATGGAAGTAGAATATGTTGCTTATTGTCTTGCCACTTAGGAGGCAATATGGTTGAGAAGTTTTTTTCAGGATCTTAATCTTACTCCTAGAGTTAATGATCTTGTTGAAATGTTATATGACAACACTGCTGCCATACAGTTTGCTAAGGATCCAAAGTTTCATAGAAAATCTAAGCATATCAAAAGGGGTTATCATTTTGTAAGAGACGCCATAAAAAATAAAGAGGTTGCCATAAAGTATATACCTACTAACAAGATGGTAGCTGATCCCTTAACTAAACCTATTCCTCGAGATTTGTTCAAGGCTCATGTGATGAGTTTAGGTTTACGTAGGGTTTAGTTTTTCTTTGAATTGTATCTTGTTGTATATTGGACATGTTTTAATTGTAATGAGCATTTGTTTAATAAAAGTTTTTCTCCAATGCTCATTAGTGCGCAATTACATGATAAGACACATTGTAATGTCACCAGGCTTCTTATTGACCTTGTCACACAGGTAATAGCCCTAACGCTTGAGTAGCATGTAGGATGAAGCTTCACAATATTAATATTGAGTGTATGTAATATTGTGCTATATTCATACTTGTGTAGTATGCATGATAAATTTTTTTTATTTGAATAGTCGCCTTTGTAAGTCTAAGATGAGACTCTGATGAGTCGGATGTGCAAGATTCAGATTTCATATTGAAGCCTCAAAGCCAAATCTCGAGTGTCAAGATTAGCATTAGGTATGTTAATCTAGTGACTCAGATTAGTTTTTCAGTAAAACTAGATTCATGACTTGCATGGCATAGAAGATGACATTTCCAGTTTAGTGGAAGCTATGCTATGACACACATTTCATACTGTGTGTGCTATATAATGACCTTCTTGTGGAGTGACAGTTAAATCCCTTTCCCTGTCACTGTGTGATCCATAGATTTTAATGTTTAATCGAATGAAATCCTTCTACCTAGAACTATGATAAGAAGTCAAGGCTTGGTGTTGCTACTTTAGTGTGTTTTTCCAAGGGCTAAGACGTATACAGTCTAGCGGAGCACATTAGGAAAGTAGTTAACACTACAAGAAAATCACTAATTAGTGGCGGAAAATTTTCGACGGAACAACTTCCGACGCTATTTACCGACGGAACATAACATTTCGTCGGTAAATACGGTGTAGTTAGTGATGGAAACATACATCTGTCGGTGACACTGGAGGGAAGAATTTCGCACAAATTCTCCGACGACATATAACAATGACAAAACCTATGGCGTCGGAAAAAAATGCGGGAACTGTTCCCATATTTTAATTGCTTTGGACACATACCGACGGACACTATTCCGTCGTTAACTATACCGGCGGAATATGGTCTTCCATCGGTAATAAACGTCGTCGTTCGATGAAGACGAGATGATAAGCTTGAGTCACCGACGAAAACACAATTCCGTCGGTAACTGACGGTGAAACCCTAGATTATCGACGGAATTTGTGTTCCGTCGGTATTTGAGTTTCTACAATATATAAAATTACCGCTCTTGTACCGACAAAATATTGTGTTCTATCAGTAACTGTCGGCGGTGCGTCGTGAAGTTGGCGGTGGAAAACCTAGCTTACCGATGGAATTTGTGTTCCATCGGTATTTGAGTTTTTACAGTATATAAAATTACCGCTCTTTTACCAACGGAATATTGTGTTTCGTCGGTAACTGTCGGTGGTGCGTCGTGAAGTCGACGGTGGAAAACCTAGATTACCGACAGAATTAATGTTCCGTCGGTAATCCAGCGCCTTTAAGTCAGGCGCCACCCCCTCCCCTCCCCCCCCACGCTCTTTTCTCTTCTCTCCTCGCAATCGCCTTCTGTTTTCCGACTCCTTCTCTCGCATTTTC
>JAOQMS010000003.1:2888516-2911052 GCA_027563885.1 Erythroxylum longipes | reverse complement strand
GTATTGGTCCACTTGTCACACAAGAATGGATCCATTTGTCACTTAAGTACTAGTCCATTTGTCACCTATTATACATATTATATATATATATATATTGTTGGAAATTTCCAAAATATACCAAAATTTCCAAATCATAATTAATACACTCCAATTTAATCCATAATTTTCACTTATAAATCAAATTTACCCGGAAATGTTAATGAATGCATGTACACTTATTTTGCATAAGTTAAAAATTCATATGCATGTATTAGCAAATACTCAATTATGCAAAGCATATGATGTACTGTAAATTCCTAAATTTTCTAACCTCTAACATGGGCTGTTACACCATTTGTAAAACCTGGAATATTTCATGGACCTAAAAGATTCTTAAAGCATTCTACCATTCACATTAATGCTTGTTTCCTTTTTCTTTTCTCCCTCAAGAATTGCAGTTCTTTCTTCATTTCTTTAAATTGCTCCATTTTTTCTTTCATCTTGTAAATGCTACCATGAATATCCCTGCAGCACCTGATCAGTTTTGTTCTCAGCATGGAAGTGGTATTTCTTTCGGCAATGAGTATCCAAAAGGTATGCACATATGCTGTTAAAGATATTGACAAGTTCATGATATTAGTTGAGAAGGTAATGCAGCCAATGCTGCCATCATATGGATGACGAGTTGCAGTTTTTCATTAACTCAAACAGTCATACTGGAACATACATTTTAAATTGGAAGGCTTGAACTCAAGCCACTAAGGGAAGCTAGAAATTTTTATGCTAGTTGAGCTAGATCATGGTCTTGTACTGGGATCATTTGATGCATTCGGATCATCAATGAGTAGATCCCAGGCCTTTCCATATTAACAAACTCCACCTGTTACCTGCTGCATTGTGTAGACTAATATATAATTAACGATTGCTCGGGTGCATATTTTTTACTGGAATACATTTTTGAAAAACCTTGGATAAGGAATGTAGATGGAACACATGCTTTCCCGGACTATCATCCTTAGCAACAATTTTTCTCTTCTTAGAATTGATACAATGTTCCTTTTTCACCTTTTTATAGATAAAATTCCAGCCAGAATGATGACACCTACTGAGATGAATTCTGAGGTGGGGATTTTCATCAAGGAGGAAGTATCCAGAATGACTCATGCCAAAAGGAATTTCCTGGAGAGCCATGTGGCATGTGGCAGATGAAGAGGAGGTTAGTCTCTAGATTTAATCTCTTCCTCTAATCTCTTTGGGGAGACTTTCCTAATTCATCATGCAAAATTTGTTGAGTTTTGGCTCATTTGTTTATCTCATATTGGTTAGGGAAAACAATTGGAGTAAGGCTCTTGCCTATATAAAGAGGGTACTACTTTCTTGGTTAATGCGCCAATACAAAGTCAAAGATTTGTATGACAAATTTGACTCTAGTTAAATTCTTCTTTTGAGGTAAGAGTTGGAGAGTTTGTTTTGGGTATTTCTTTGTGGGTGTATTGGTGTATTGGAGTATTGGATGAGAGGAAAAATTGTGTGATTGTAAGAATTTTTCACATAGTAGATTTTCTTCTCGGTGCCTGTGATTTTTTCTTCGGTTTGGGAGTTTCCACGTAAATTCTCTTGTATTGTTATTATTTCTCTATTTTCTGTTTTTTTTGTCTATGAAAGATCCTTGGGTGTAGGTTAGGAAGGTCTAAATTCCCAACAATTGGTATTAGAGCTAAGGTGTGTTTTTTTTTTAAATTCTAGGTATGCTCTGTGGTCGCAGTTTTGACTGATCTTCCACATCATAAATGATTTTGTTAGATATATGTTGAATATATCTTTTTATTTTATTTTGGCATATTTTTATAAATTGGAATTATTAGATGTTTTATTATCTTGGATTCAAAAGTTGGATAATGTTTTAGATAGAATAGAATTCTATCTTACATAGTGTGAATTTGATGAAGGATTCTATATTTTGAATTAAGTGGTATTATGAAACGGTGTAGAAAAAGTTGTGTTGGGCATTAAAAGTGAAGGGATTTTGAGTGAATTAAAAAAAACCCATGGCTGATTGGTGGTAGAGTGTGTGGGTCTTCGGTGGTTGGGTTGTTCTTGGGAAAAGGTGAATAAGTGGTAGAGTGTCGGGTATGTCTCTATGATACAGCAGATGCGATTTTCGTGTATGTCTTGATGATATAGCTGAAAGCAATTTTGGAGTCTTGCAATTAAAAAAGCATGGAAGGCTCTCACGTTGTGGCATAAATGGAAAGCTTATGAAGTATTTATGTGGGATAGAAAATTTTCTATGGCAAGACCCATCGGCATCATTCTTTTACACAAATTCCAATGAAGCAATAAATGCTTTCTTGTTGCATGCATCATGATATACGTCTCTATCTTTGGTAAAGTTGATTTACATCTCTATCCATAGCTAGAACAAATACTGTGGCATCAAATATGTCACGGAGTGAGCTAAATAACGTATGTTGAGCGAGAGATGCTACAGTGAAGATTGGGTTGGCTATGGTGCAGTGGATTTGTGAGTTATTTTTTTTTAGACATCTTCATCTGGGATTGTGAATTGTGTTTATGAGATCAACACGGTGGACTTCATCAATTGTCTATACTTCCATATGATCTAATTGAAGCTGTTAAATTTGGATGGATTGTTTGAATTGAAGAATTATTTCAAGGAGCTGAAATCATAGGGAAGTTGTTTTTCTATCTCAAATGTATTTAGTTTTCGTTCTTTATTATTTTAATCACTTGAGTTATTTGTTTATTGTTCTTTTGTTAAAAGATTGATTGAGAAAATCCTCTATTGAGGTTAACACGAGTCGGTGGTGTTATTGGGTGTGAATCTTTCACGGGAAGTAAGGTTGAGAGATAGTGTCAAGGGTTGAGTGATATCGGCTTAGTAAAACCTTGGGTAAATATATTGTACTTCGATGAAAGTGATTAAGCTGGGTGAGGGCTTCGCAGAAGTAAGCAAGGAGTGCCAAACTGCGTTACTAAATTTCTGGTGTTCTTGTTATTTCGTTTTTGCTTAGTTTTATTTTGTTCGTACCAAAGAAGTTTACGGAAAGTTTGCAAAACTATTACCCCCTTACAATTTTTTAGATTTTATTGAGAAAGGTTCATTTGGTGTGGTGGAGCTTTGGTGTGATAGTGTGAAAGTGCATGTCTAGGAAAATTCTGGCTAAGGAAAGAGTATCATTTGTGACCCACCTCTCTTTCCTGAGAACTTATCTGGTATACTATTCATTTCTACGGTAAAATTCATCAAGGCAAAAGTGAACAAAAAAATTCAGGAAATAAGGCTTCGAATTCTGTCAGATTTGAGGTGGAATTATTCGACGAAAGAATCAATTTTGGCTTGTGGCAAGTGCAAGTCAGGGACACTTTGATTTAGTCGGGATTACACAAGCCTTGATATCAGCACTGTATGCTGGACTTGTGGACAATCTGGGCATGTGAAGAAAAATTGTCCGAGAGGTGGAGCAGGTTCGGTAAGAGGCTCCGGATCAGTTAACGGAGAAACTGACAATGTCGCTAACATTGTCTTCATGGATGATGATTTTGATTTTGCTCTCTAAAGGGGGCATTTATATTCTCATAGCATGCCGCTAATCCCAAAGTTGTTATGATAAAAGATGTGTTACTGTTAGCGGGTCCACAAGTTAGCACATGGGCATCGATTTGGCACTGATGCAAGGTGTGTAGTGGAATTTATGTCGATGGCTGATGAACTTCCAGGAAAGCCAAACATGAGAGTTGCACCATAATTTTTCAGCAAGGTTATATTTTCTTCATGTGATGAAGTGAAAGGCTTGGAATTGGTTTATTCTGAGTGGGTATGCTTTTTTGGTGGAGCATGATGATGTGAAGCATGATAAATCTTTACATTGAGAGTTATGTTATTTTCAGGAGATTTTCATTGAGGAAGAGTGTAGTTGTGGAATCAGCCAAAGTTGCCAAGGTAGATATTGTTAAGTTTTGGCTCTTTTGTTTATCCCATATTGGTTAGGGAAAACAATTGGAGCAAGGATCTTACCTATATAAGGAGGGTGCTACCTTCTTAGTTAATGCACCAATACAAAGTCAAAGATTTGTATGACAAATTTGACTCTAGTTAAACTATTCTTTTAAGGTGAGAGTTGGAGAGTTTGTTTTTGATATTTATTTATGGGTGTATTGGTGTATTGGGGTATTGGATGAAAGAAAAAATTGTGTGATTGTAAGAATTTTTCACATAATAGATTTTCTTCTCAGTGTCCGTGATTTTTTTTTTTCTGATTTGGGAGTTTCCACGTGAATTCTTTTGTGTTGTTATTATTTCTCTATTTTATGATATTTTTTTGTCAATGAAATATTCTTAGGTGTGGATTAGGAAGATCTGAATTCCCAACAGAATTACCCGTAACACAGAACATCTACCGGAAGAGAGATAATGTTTCAAATGTCTACCCCACTGATCTCCAAACAAATCCAGCCCTAGAACTTAATGCCTTCTGTGTATATTGCAGAACCATCATTAGGAAAAACTGCTCTCAATCCCTGCCTCTGCAACTAACATTCATAAAAGTTATTTAGTTTGAGAATGTACAGGAGAATTGAAGTGTATCGATATGGTAGCATCTTGGTTAATTCATACTATAGTTCTAGTAAGCTAAAAAGACATAACTACTTGTAATCTATGACATCATATAATTGTTGACATCTTTTCTTCCTTGCAATAATCAACATGCAGAAACTGCTTTCCCTTTTTAACGAGATGAAATATTCTTCTTCATCTAAGGATGATGAGCAAGATGTTAATGGACACCCTCTACCCAAAGTTCCAGTTCCCTCTCTATCCATGCTGGTAGAGATCAGGACTTCTTTGAAGACTGTTATCCATGGGTTCTCTCTTGGGGCCTCGGTTCTGCAAGATGCTGGCATGCTTGCGAAGCTTAAAGATTCGCTATCTTATCTATCTCAACTTGGACCTTGTTATGGATTTCATTTTGGGGAAAGGGTGATTGGTGATGGTCTTAAAGAAATATTAAAACAGCAAGAGGCTGTAAGGGACCATTATTCTGCAGATACATCTCACAGCCCATCAGCCCACAAGGACACAAGCCCATCAGTTGAGGAATGATACACATTCTAGAAGAAGCGTCATATCTGTTTTTTTTCTCTCTTTCTATTATAACCGTATAGCTTTTCCAGCTGTAGAAATTGATTAGGACAATTGTGTATATACTCTCAATCGATAGTGTACAGTGTGAGAAAATAATAACAAATACACTATTCTTCCATTGTCTCTAAAGTTTTCATGGTATCAGAGCTTTGCTAAGACCAACGTCTATGGCTGCTTCTTCTTCTTCTTCTTCTTCTACTGCCACTGCTGATTCTTCATCTGATCAGCTTCTCAACTTTCCCTCTCTTGCAAAATCTCTAAACTTTACTATTACCAAACTTACTCTATCAAATTACATCACTTGGAGAGCCCAGGTTCTCGCTGCAATTCGTGTCCTGGAGCTAGAAAAATTTATCTCTTCCTCCTCTATAATCCCTGCTGCTTTTGTTTCTACCAATGACAATTTATCTCAGCCTAACCCTGAGTATCGCTTATGGCGTAGATCTGACCAACTTCTTCTTTGCTGGCTATTATCAACTGTTGATGATGATATCGTTAGCCTTGTCACCCAATCTCAATCCTCTGTTGAAGTTTGGGTTACCCTTGAAAAGCTATTTGCTCAAACAAGCATGGTTAAAGTCCTGCAATTAAAACAACAGCTATCATCTATTAAAAAGGGATCTGACACTATCAGTGCATATATGCAGAAAATAAAAATCATTAGTGACTCACTTCTTTTGGCTGGTCATCCAGTCTCTGATTCTGAGATAATCCTCAGTGCTCTTGCTAGCTTAGGACAAGATTATGATCCTATTGTCTGTTTTTTATCAAATACTGTGGCATTTTCTTCCTTTCAGGATGTTCAAAGCTCCCTCCTCATGTATGAAACTCGTCTGGAACAATAGAATGCTATGTCTCAAATCTCTCCACCATCTGCAAACCTTGCCAGTTACACTCATTCACCTGCCATTTCTGGTGGGAGACATTGGGTACGTGGCAGAGGCACGAGAGGAAGAGAAGGCAGATCTAGTTCTCGCATATTCTGTCAACTTTGTCAAAAACCAAACCATTCAGCTCTGCAGTGCAACAAACGCTTTAATCAGAACTGGCAAGGGCCTCCACAACTTCAGCAGCCATGGCGATCCTCTTTTCAACCTGTGCAGACCTACACTGGATATAATAACTCGCCTCAATCAAATTATGTGCACTCTAGTTCCCCTAAAAATTACATGGTTCCCCAACAGTTAGCTCCATCATCTGAACCATCAACTGAGTCAACTTGGTTTGTTGATAGTGGTGCAACCAATCATGTCACTCCTGATATTCAGAACCTAAGTATCAACTCTCCATACACTGGGAATGATCATTTAACCGTAGGCAATGGTAATTCTTTACCTATCACACATACTGGTTCATCTTCATTTTACTTCAATTTTTCATCTAAACCTTTACATCTTACAAACATTTTACATGTACCTTCCATAACCCGTAATCTTTTAAACATTTCTAAGCTTACTAAAGATAATGATATTGTTGTTGAATTTTCTGACAATGGTTGTTTCTTTAAGGACAAGTTTTCAGGGACAACTCTTCTACAGGGAACTCTGCAGGATGGGCTGCATCACCTCAAAACAACCCCTAAATTCTCTCATGCAAAATCTACCGCACCTTCCTCCTTTGGTTATGCTTTTCCTACTGCCTATGTTACCACAGTAGATGCCAATGTACTACATGCCATAATGGATCACCCTTCTCCATATATTCTATCAAAGATTGCCAAATCTATGAATCTTCATGTTGATATGCACACTCTTAAATTCTGTGATGCTTGTAAAGTTGGAAAGTTACATCAACTTCCCTTTCAAAATCACCCAATGTTACTAAACCTTTTGAAATTGTGTATTCAGACATATGCGGTCCCTCCCCAACTCTATCAACAGAAGGACATAGACATTACATTGTTTTTATTGATGCATATACTAGATTTACTTGGTTTTACCCTTTGAAACTCAAATCTGAAGCCTTCTCCACCTTTCTAAAATTCAAATCACATGTGGAATTACAATTTAATAACAATATAAAGGCACTTCATACTGACAATGGAAAGGAATACCAGTCATTTCTACCTTATCTTGCAGCCCAAGGCATCACTCCTAGACTATCGTGTCCCTATACACATCAACAAAATGGTATTTCTGAAAGGAAACGTCGTCACATCACTGAAATGGGCCTCACCTTACTCTCCCATGCCTCAATGCCTCTCTCCTTTTGGTTAGAAGCTTTTCTCACATCCACTTATCTCATCAATCAATTACCCAGCCCAATTACTAATTACAAATCACCTTATGAGCTTCTTTATAACAAACAGCCAGCCTATACTCATTTGAAACCTTTTGGCTGTAGTTGTTATCCTTATCTACGACCTTACTCTCCTTACAAATTCAACTTTCACACTACCAAGTGTGTTTTTCTTGGCTACAGTCTTTTTCATCGTGGGTATAAATGCCTTAATGCTTATGGACAAATCTATATTTCTCGTCATGTTGTTTTTAATGAATCCGAATATACCTACCCTCTCCTTTTTCAAAAACAATCAATCTTACCTCTACCATCTCACAAAGCTCATTCTACTATACCCATTTCACTTCTCAAAGCTCCTTCCTCTTCTATGCAGCCTACTGTTAGCAGTTCCCTACCGAAGGATTGGTCTTCAAGAGCTTCTCCAGACTTGCCACCATTACAGGTAAATTCTCCTCCTCCACCTTCTGACTTCCATTCACCATCTAATTCTCCTCACAGCTCACCACCCCTTTTGCTTCCTCTTCACCACCTCCTCTCCAAACAACCATTGCACCTACTGGTCCTTCTGTCCCTCTCACAAATACTCATCCAATGCAAACTCGCTCCAAGAGTGGCATTTTCAAACCCAAGCTTTACCACACTCCTCTATCTCCCTCACCTATCCAAGAACCCCAATCTGTTTCCTTTTCCCTACAGGATCCTATTTGGAAGGCTGCTATGGATGCTGAAATACATGCTCTCCAAAAAAATCAGACCTGGACTCTTGTCCCTTATCATCCTAGCATGAATGTTTTGGGAACTAAATGGGAGTTTCGTGTCAAATATCACTCAGATGGCTCCTTTGACAAAGCAAAGGCTCGTTTGGTAGTAAAAGGGTTTAAGCAAAACCCAGGTGTGGATTTTACTGAGACTTCAGTCCAGTAGTCAAGTCTTCCACCATTAAAGTCATCCTATCTCTAGTTGTCTCCTTTCAGTGGGATATTCAACAGATTAACATCAATAATGCGTTTCTTAATGGAGTCCTACAAGATGAGGTCTACATTCATCAACCACAAGGGTATGTAAATTCCTCCTATCCTACTCATGTGTGTCATCTTTCTAAAGCACTATATGGGCTAAAACAGGCTCCTCGAGCCTGGTTTTTCACCCTCAAACAGACTCTTCAAAGTTGGGGATTTACACCCTCTAAATGTGATACATCTCTATTCTATCTTCGTCACAACCACAGCAAGTTATACATTCTGATCTATGTTGATGACATACTGATTACTGGCAACAATAAAGAGGCCATTCACCATCTCATTCATCGTTTACACAAACAATTTGCTCTCAAAACTCTTAGTTCTTTGCACTACTTTCTTGGTTTCAAAGTTCAGAGAAATTCTTCAGGTCTGTATCTATCTCAACAAAAATACATCTATGATCTTCTACAAAGGGCTAATATGCTTACCTGTAAGCCGTGTTCTACTCCTGTTTCTTCTGGTCAGAAGCTCTCTGCCTTTGATGGTGATCCCATTGCAAATCCTTCAGATTATCGCAGCCTTATTGGAGGTCTTCAATACCTATGCCACAGTCGTCCTGACATCTGCTTCATTGTCAATAAATTAAGTCAATTTTTGACTAATCCACTTCAACCTCACTGGATTGCTTTAAAAAGGGTTATTCGCTACTTACGTGGTACTGCTAAAACAAAATTGCTTTTTCGTTCTTCTTCGTTCCCTTTGCAAATCCATGCCTTTTCTAACTCTGACTGGGCTGGCTCTATTGATTATCGAAAATCGACCTCTAACGGCTGTGTTTTTCTGGGTGGCAATCTCATTCATTGGAGTTCCAAAAAGCAATCTGTTGTAACTCGCTCCAGTACCGAAGCCGAATATCGAGCTCTCTCCACTCTCTCGACTGAGATTATTTGGCTCTTATCCTTTCTTTCTGAATTAGGGTTTTCACCCGTACATCGACCCATCATCTGGTGCGACAACAATGGAGCTCGAGCTTTGTTTCACGCTCGAACGAAGCACATTGAAATTGATGTGCATTTCCTTCGAGATCGACCCTGGCCATCAACTATGTTAATTCGAAGGACCAACTTGCCGATCTCTTCACTAAACCTATGACAGTCGAACAACACTTCAGTTTGTGTGGCAAACTCAACCTTCATGGCCCACGAAGCTTGCGTTTGAGGGGCATGTAAGGGACCATTATTCTACAGATACATCTCACAGCCTATCAGCCCACAAGGACACAAGCCCATCAGCTGAGGAATGATACACATTCTAGAAGAAGCATCATATCTGTTTTTTTTTTCTCTTTCTGTTATAACCGTATAGATTTTCCAACTGTAGAAATTGATTAGGACAATTGTATATATGCTCTCAATCGATAGTGTACAGTGTGAGAAAATAATAACAAATACACTATTCTTCCATTGTCTCCAAAGTTTTCAGAGGCAGAATTTAAGGCAGCTGATCATAACATTCTGCATGAGGCTTTTTCATATTATGATTGTGAAGAAAAAGCTGGTGAGTGTCTAAAAGAACAGTATTGCTGTCTTCGGGAACTCTGCTCTGAGAAAATGGCCCAGGAGGAGGCAGAAACTCATTTAAAGGAGCAACAGCAAGCCCTTGAGAATCAAGTAAGTGATATCGAGGCTGAGTTGCAAGCTGCCAGAACTTCAAAGGTTCGACTTGAGCACAAAATGAACTTGTGCCGTGGTGCTGCTGCACTGCGAAAAGATAAGATGAAGAGGTGCATTTATCAACTAAAGGAACTTCAGCCTGCTTTAGAGGAGGCTGAAAATAGCGAGGCTGATGTTGAACTGACCATGGAAAGGCTGAAGAATCAAATAGAGCTTTTATCTTTCCTTTTTGTAGTATTGAAACCACACGGTCATTGAGCATTATTCAAGTCTTGTGGTCGATTACCTTACTGAATTGATAAACTCTTTACATCTGGACGTGAAGATGATAACACTTTGCAGTTTCAAGCTGTTCACTAGACATATGAACATGTTTTACATATTTATCAATCACGCATTTGTTTAACAAATCATTAGTTTACCTGATTAATCAACGTTGGATTCGATCGTAACGCGAACCTTGCTTTACGTCACAATTATGAAGAGTCTGAAATTGAGTTCCTTTTTGACTTCCGCCAGACTTAACATATCCAGGGTTGCAATAAATATCGTATCTGATCTAGTGCACTACTGCACATACTGACGATCAAAAGCTGTACGCGATTAGAAAGTTTTCCTGATCTTAGGACTATTTTGTTCCAATATAGAAAGTTTGAGGTTTAATTAGTTGATTTTGAAGTTAAGGTACTAAATTTAACTTCTGTTAAAAGTTTGAGGACTAAAAGAAGGTTTCTTTCTTCTTTATTTTAAACTATTTTTTCTGTTCATTAAGCCCAGGTGGACCAGTCAGGGGCAGAAGACGGTCCGAAGAAATCGCTCTTTTATGCATCATCCATGATCATTTTTTACGAGAAAAGAGAACACCTTTGTTTGTGAATCGATGGACAAGAATCGACGGACAAGAACTTCCCGTTTACCAAACAAAACCTATAAAACTCTTGTAACATACAAGCGCTTTTCAGTTCATCACTAGAGGCTACAAGTCTTCTTTTTCTCGTTTTCTTGAATCATCATCAAATGGGTTGAAGTGTGAGCTGTTTCTCAAGCTTTAGAATCGGTAGTTAATTGCTAAGAACTATTCCTAGCTTGTTATGTTTGCAGAATCCAATCTGTTGTTTGATGTGCAAAGTTGTGATTTTTTTTAATCGTGTATACTGGGTTTCATGGGTTTTGTGTGTGCTTAGTCCGTTTATTGAGCTGATTGGATAAATGAGTGCATCATGTAATTTGCTTTTTAAACAAAATTGTTTATGTCATGCATTGGTGGGTGTTGATAGTTTAGGAATTCTTTTTAATTTTTTGTCTTAATTTTAGCTTAAAGTTTCCTTTTTTAGTTCATTTATTTCTTTGCCATGTTTGATAATCTGTGTGGTGATGAGGGTCAGATGATATCGGTTGAGATTATCCTCGTACTGTGTTCGTAAGAATTTTATCACTGTTTGTAGGGAAAAAGGGTACTTCCTAATTACTTATAGGGGAGAGTTACCCAAGATTTCTGCTTTTCTGCTTTTATTTTTCTTCCTTCCATTCTATTCTTAATAGATCTAAATGGGTTTGTTGAAAGTGTTAGTCTTTTCAATGGATATTATTGAAGAAGATATATCTTGTCCGAAAGGGATCACAGGATACAGCGTACTTGGTTTAGCTCTACCGCAACAGCATTAAGGAATGGATAAATTGCTAGACTTTTTAATACGCTTTCTATGACTATAAAGAATTCTTGAGCACCTGTTAGTTGTACTTCCTAACCTCTCGTACATTACTAGCTGGTTATATAGGATTGTGGAAAGTAGTTTATAATGATTTGTTTCCTCTCTTCTTTTTTCTTTTTTCTTTGGCTTTTCTTTGCTCTCAATGTTACTAGTGTTATTAACTTTGTTATTAGTTGTGTGACACTTAGTTTCATCAGAGAGTTGCCCTTCTCACCGTGTTGATCATCAAATATTTGGATGTATTACTTTTGTTTTCATATTCATTTAACATCCAGCAAGCTTAGCTCGTATTGTCACCATCCCATTCCCCCGTGTACTAGGCTCAATTTCATTTGATATCTTGTTGATTGCAATAGTCATGTATTGAGGAGTTGTAAATAGTCTTGATTTAACTAATTCCATGTGATGGACAATAATATCTCAAATTTCTTCACTTATTTATTTGTTTGTTCTTTCTTTATTTATTTGCTAATTGGCTGTTTGTGTGGCGATATATTTTTTTTTGAGATAATAGATGATTATTCATATTGCATGACCTCTTCAATTTGCTTAGCAATTTATTTGCAGTATTTGTTTGTTATGGATATTTCACTTGCTTATATATATCAATTTATCTGAAAGCTTACATTATTTATCTACTTCATTCGTTTAACTTGCCTGTTTGAATTGTTGTAGCTTTAAGCTGGCTGCACGGAATGGATATGGTTTACCACTGAACACTGTTTACTATAGAAGACTCTGGCAAAGAGCAAAGATGCCATAGTTTGCTGCCCCAGTCAATGACTATTTCTGTCTGTTCCTTTGCTTTGACTACCACATTCGTAGCCAACCAAGAGATATGTTGATCCGTCATGTAGTAGTTTCATGTGTTTTCAAATCCTTATAAATTTTGTGCCAGATATTGGTTAGATCAGTATAGTGGTTGTATCACTCTAATATTGTATTAAAGCAATGGCGTTGTGTTCTCATCACGGTGGTAGTGTCTACATTAGCTGTAGTGACAACATCCGTTGTGGATTTGGCAGCCATTTGTGTGCTTGGTTGCGTAGAGAAGAGATTACAATCACGAATGATAAGGCATTTCCTGCAGGAACTCTAACTGAATTGGCACGAGAGGATGCTATCAGAAAATCAAATATTGTGATCATTATTATTTCAAAAGAATATCCTACTTTAAAACATTGTTTGGATGAACTTGAGATGATACTGACATATGATGAGAAGAAAGAAATCCTACCAGTTTTCTATCACATAAGGTCAGGAGACATTGGGGATCAAACTGGGAGCTTTGAAAATGCTTTCATTAAACTTGGAAGCAAGTTCCCTGAGCAGATGGTGAAGATCTGGAGGAATGGTTTCAAAAAAGTTGTGGAAAAAACTGCTTATAAAGTGAATATCGACAGGTAATTTTTTATTTCCATATTCTGCAAACATTATGCAACCAAGCTCTTCTGAAATAGTACTTAGTATAAAAGGGTAAACAGTCACAAAGCAGTAGAAAAGGTATCAATGCACTTTTGCACCATATGTATTTTGTTACTCTCTTTCACATGGCAACATATCTTATCATTCTTTCTTCATCACTTTGGCAGGGATGAATCAGAAATTGTTCAAAATATAACCAAAGATGTTTCCAGGATCATGAAATGTGAATGTAGCCTTGACACCCAGGGGTTAAACGGTAATAGTTAGCTTATGTAGTCTGTTGGCCATGATGATCATTAATTTATGTTGTTTTCTTTTGGAAGTTGAAAAAGAATAGTATTGAGCATCACTAAAGGTGGAAGTCAAAAGAAGTTTGTTTGTGGGACAAGTGAAAACCAAGCTTCAGAAAGCCTTACAACTCAAAATAAATCCGGCTGTGCTGGAGGAGACTAGAATAGGAAGAGCTTACGAGGCTATGGAACTTTAGAATACAGAATGGTGGCCAAATGTTTAGAATATGCTTTTGATTTTTGTTTCAGTGTTTGACATCAACCATGGGAATGCTAATAAGCCACTGCAATCTTGGGATTCCTCTGCATTTGTTCATATACGTCAAACCAAAAGTATTTGTTGAAAACTGAATCTTTACAGGATTGGAATTGAAGAGAAGTATATAGCAAAGACTGATTACTTGCGAACTTATTTGATTCACATTTTTTTGTTCCACATCATTGTTAAAACAATGGGTATCTTAGAGTAAATATGTGTTTTAGACTTTGTACCCGGATTGGCTAGTGGATAAACAGAAGCTTACTTCTGCACCACAAGCAGAAGTTGGACCCTATAGGGATCAAAGGATTCTTATAAGCCCTCTGCTGCTCAAATTAAATATTCCTTTGTTTAAGTACCCAGATAATCTTCATTGTTTTTTCCTGGCATCACCTCCCCAACTCTCTCTCTTCATAATTCTTCTTTTTTTCCCCTTTTCAGATGCCATCTTGCGGCCTACAGCAACTCATCACACTTTGTCAATGCCTAGTGTTGGTCTCTCCAAAAAGAAACAAATAGCTGATGTAAAAGGTATGAAAGCTATTTAATCTTTCGGTGAAATGCTTACAAACTTCTCCTAGTAACGTAAGTCATGGAGCAATAATGCAATGAGATGACTTAGGGATTGAAGTCCTTGATTGCATATATGTACTCAAGAGCACTGTACCTTTATCCGTCTTGCCATTTATGAGTTCTCCATAGATGTTTTGAGGAAAGCCTTCCTAGAAACCATACCACCATTTGCTTGAGCCCAATCATAAAGATGATATGACCAACTTAATGAATGCTAACCAAGGGGGCATCCAATTCATCCGAAATGACTTCTTAATAACATAAATATTCGTTTTTTTATGGGAAACCTTGGATTTTTATTTCATTTTGTCAAAGATTCATTAATAGTGGTGTTTAATGATAAAAAATCCGTAAAATTCCAGTCAAACTCAGACCACAAGTTGGTAGTCAATCTGAGGAACATCTTGAAAAGTTGGTTCATGGAAAACTGCCTTCCAAAAGGATGCATCGATCTGAGTTACACAGAGGAAAAGTCACAGAGGAGGTAGGTCTTCGGACTGTTGCTTCTGTCATGGTGTTCAATAGAACACTAGCATTGGAGAAATTAGGGCTTCACAGTAATTGCTTATGCACTATGCAGGATGCTTCACACCATCATAAATCTGGTAGCAGAAATGGTACTTTTGTTCAAAATCCTAGCTCTTGTAATGTTAAAAAATCTGCAAGCTGCGGTACTTCTCGAGTGCCTACTGTGTCTGTTGCAGATTCAGTGTCTTCCACACATGTAACTTTACTTCATAGCTCACTTGTTTCATCTCAGACACATACAATACTAACCTCCCTTCGTTTACTGCAGCTGTTAATCAACATGCAGAAAATGCTTTCTTGCTATAAGCAGACTGCTTCTTCTTCATACTCATTTTCTGATGTCAATCATGATATTGGCCAGCATACATTTGCCAAAGATTCTGTTCCCTCTCAATCCTGCTTGACAAAAATCAGGATGGCTTTGAAGACCATTGCTGATGGCTTCTCTCGTGGTTCCTCTGTGTTACTGGATTTTGAATGTCTTAAAATTCTTAAAGCTTCCTTATCTTATCTGTCTGATCTTGGCCCTGAGGAAGGCATTTCAAATGAGAGGAAGGTTGCTATTGGACTTATCACAGACGAGTTTAAGCGTATGCAGGAACAGTTTAAGATAGCTAAACACACACTGGACAAAGCTTCCAAATTGAATGCAGAAAAAGAGCGAGCTAGTTACGATTGCCAACAGTACCGCTGCCATTTTTGGGAACTAGATGCTGAGAAAAAGTTCCTGGACGAAATGGAAACTCAATTGGAAGGTAAACAACTAGCCCTTAGGAACCAGCTAAGCGATGTCCAGGCTAAACTGCAACAAAGCCAAGCTGTAGGAGATGGACTTGTGCAGAAAATGCAGAGCTGTTTTGATGCTGCCAAAGTACAAAAAGAAGTGATGAACAAGTGCTGTAAGGAGCTAAAGAAGCTTCGACCCTCCATAGAGGAGGCCAGAAAGAGCAAAGCAGATGTTGAGGCAACGATGGAAAAGTCCAAGAATCAAGCTTGTTTGGAGTCTTGGCTTGCTGAGATTGAAAAGCAGCTCTATGGTAGTAATGGTAGATTTCATCTACCATAGCTAAAACCAGAATTGGATGATCATAGATTATGATCCTTTATCACAGACATTCACAGTTTTGTGTGGTTTTATGCTCAACTATCAGTTATTTTACAATGTAGAATCAGTCATGGACCTGATCTGGGCAATCAGAGAATAAAAGAAATATGGATGTGAACTGTTTTTCTTTATCCAATGAATAGCAGTTTATTTCTTTATTTGTAGAAATGGTCATCGAAAAAAAAATTACAAAAACATTTTAAGACAATTTAGAAAGACTCAAGGGGCTGATACTCCTTTCAATCCTTATCAAAAGTTATGTTTCTTTTATTTGGTTTATGGATGTTGTTAGAAGTTGGATATTTAAATAAATTGTAGTTGATAATATCGTTGGAGAAGAAAAAGTTGTCAACGGTCGATCATCGTGTTTAAGTTTCAGGAGAGATGATTCCGGCCACAACTTTGTTAGTCCTCTCTATGCGGCTCTGAAAAACTATCAACTTATGTTGATGGCTTGAGTCTGAGGAGAGGTGATCAAATAATTTCTGCGGTCCATGAAGCAGTTGAGAAATCTATGGTTTCTGTAGTCATATTCTCAAAGTAGTATGCTTCTTCAACATGGTGTTTGGATGAACTTGTGAAGATAATGGAGTGCCACGAAAAGATGGGTCAAATTGTTTTGCTGTTTTCTACCATGTTGCTCCTGATGTAAGGAAACAGAAAGGTTCATTTGAGGATGCTTTTGATGTGCACGAACAGTGTTTTGAGGGTGATCGCTCAAGGTTTCTTCGCTGGAGAAATGCCTTTGTTAGTAAATATCTTATACTAGATGTCGGGAAATAACTATATTAGGGAGAGCATGATCTCCGTCTTTATTACGGGATTCCTAAGACCCTTTCCTTATTTAGTTACCTTTATATAAAGGATACAAGTGTCTTAGAGTTATTATCAAGCCCTCACTGAAATATTCTTTGCTATTCTCTAATCTTCACATTAGTTGTTCGTCTAGATGTCTAAGTATTAGAGGCTTGATCCGGTTGTTGCTGAATTTATGTCATTTAGTTGTACTTGAACGAGAGTGTTATAATATTATATATTGTCTAAATATGAAAATATTAAAAAATTATTAGTAATAAGAGTCAACTATTCAAATAACTAATTTTAATCATTTTGACAATAATTGACCAAGTCCAATTCTTATTAATAAACTCTACATTCTACTTATATTAAAAATTTTAATATAATATTAAAGAAGAAGGTCTCTGTATTAATGGACTTTCCGTAAAGGAAGAAATTCTTGTACACCTCACCCTATTTTAAACTTTGCTTTCTATAATTCATTATCTCCGTCATATGCTGCTTTTGTATCTACTTTGTCTTCTATACCTATACTTTCAAAAGCTTTGGATCATCTTGATGGAAATATCAACTCGATGTAAAAAATGCTTTCTTTTGTAATAATCTTTAAGAGATTATTTTTATAGAGCAATCATTAGGGTTTGTTATTTCGGAGGAGCCTAATTTAGCGTTGCCTTAACAAATCTTTGTATGGTCTAAAACAATTGCCTAGAACTTATGTATTATGTAGTATGTTGTTGTTTTTGTTATAAGAGATTAAGGAGAATATTATATTTCTCCTAACGTTGTTCTTTATTTTTTGTCTATCAATCTAATTTTTTAATTAAAAAAAAACTATGTAAGCTTATTATTATCTCAAATTTCTCCTTATCTTGTTAAAAATAGATAAAAAAAAATATAATTGTGCGTTATATTTAAGATTAAATTATCTTCCATTATCTAATTAAATAATTTATATTTACAAATTCAAATTGACTTTCACTTTTTTTTTAATTTATGATTACCCGAAAACGTAAAAATAGTTTTAAATAAACTTTTTGTGCATAACCTTTTTGTATAATTCAATTATTCATTATACAATGTTTTTATTAATCATATAATATGGAACTAATATTTATTTTATTTGAATCCAATCATATTAGTTATACTAATTAATTATCTGAAAGTTAGTTTTAAAGTGTCATTCCACATTACCTAAGTATTTTTCAAATTAATATTAATATAGAACAATATAATATTCTCCTTAATCACTTTAGGACCATAAATTTTATATTAATCACGTAACTACTTTCACTTAATTAACGTTATATCTAATAATTATCGATTGAGCTATATTTGATATAATTAACAATATATCTAATAATTATCGATTAAGCTATCTTTAAGAAGGATATGTTACGAGTAGTATTAAAATATAACAATTCATATATAAGATGATTTTGAGACATCAAGTTAAAAAATCCTATACAATCTTCAATAAGAAATTTCATAGATATATGAACAACGTTTTAGATAGAATTTTATGGTTTTAAAATTTTCACATAAACACCTTCTCTTATATTTCAAAAATAATAATAATAATAATAATAGAACACACGCGATATAAATATCATGGATGAATTACATAATTAATTACATGTAAACAATGTTTTAAAAATTGAATAAGAAGTTAAACTAGTAAGATGAGAGGTTTAAAATTTAAAAGATTCAATCGATATTAAACCATCGTAAAATTAATTAATAATTAAATAAAATTTAAAAATTGAAATATAATCAAGGCAACACTTCCTTAAAAACCACCGTGAACTTATTAAATATTTTAGCAATTAAAAATTTGAATATTTTATTATTTTTAATAATTTTAAGTAGTATTATAAATAAATATAATTTACCCAAAAATTCTAAAGTCAACAACTTCAGCCACTTGCAGAGGGCAAAGATGAGATCTTTTAATCTTTTAGTTGGTGATCTACCTCATTATCCTATATTTTTAAGCACGAAAAAGTAGGTTTGAATTAATTTGTTTTAAATATTTTTAAAAACAAAAAATAAAATAAGAAGTATTCATTTTTACTTTTTATTTGATAATAATCTTTTATTTTTATTGCTATTTTATCGATGTGATTACTAATAAATTTTGGAACAAATGTATTAGTAATTATGTATTTAAATTAAGAATACTGTTGAAATATAAATGAGACTTTATCTCACATCGAAAGAATATATAACCTTGAGTATGCATATAAGCCTAATGAGTTACTCTTCCTAGTACTAATTAGTTTTAGGATGGAACCTAATTTGGGCTTGTGTTTGCTCAGTTTATTTAGGTTCAATTATATAAAATTTAACATGGTATCAAAATAGGTTGTTCTTGGTTTACTCGTCATCACCTCGACACGATAAACTGTGTCACGTATTGGACCCTAAATTAGCCAATACGTGAGGGGGGTGTTAGAATATAAGTCGGAGTTTGTCTCATATTGAAAGAATATAAGGCCTTGAGCATGCATATAATTCTAGTGAGTTACTCCTCTTATCACCAATTAGTTTTAGGATGGAACCTCATTTGGGCTTGTATATGCTCAGTTTATTTAGACCCAATCATATAAAATTTAACGTGGTATCAGAGCAGGTTGCTCTTAAGTTACGCGTCACTACCTCGTCACGATAGACTGTGGCACGCATTGGGCCGTAAATTAGCCCACAATTGAGAAGGGCGTGTTGAAATATAAATGGGACTTTGTCCCACATTGAAAGAATATATAGCCTTGAGCATGCATATAAGCCTAATAAGTTACTCCTTCTAGTACCAAATAGTTTTAAGATGGAACCTCATTTGAGCTTGTATGTGCTCAGTTTATTTAGGCCAATTATATAAAATTTAACATATACTTATTTAATATTTAAAAATGACGTTAAAATTTCTTATAAAATATTAAATATCAATTTTTATATATTCTATTAAATATATTAATAAATACAATCTTTCAAAATTAGTTACATAATTTAAAAAATTTTAACATTTAACTGACCTTTTAATAGTATAAAATATGTTTATAATATTTAAACACGACAACGAAGTTTAGAAAAGTTTTAAAGCATATGGAAGATGGAGTTGAGCTAAACTTGGTCACCTGGTCTAGTTAAAGCACTCACTTTTTCTTTCTTTCTCTATACAACTAAACACGAGGTGTAGCTGTTAGAGAGAGATGCTCTGACATCTCTCTACAACTCTTTCCTTCTTACATTCACCTTGCCTTTTACTTGTTTGTTAAAAGTCCTTAATAGGATAAACTGAAAATACAGCCACGTTATTTGTGTGAGTAATTAGACTTCACCGAACAAAACAATGCCCTCCACCACGAGTACTCCCCACTCAATTGACTCCACTACGAGTACTCCCCACTCAATTTAAGCTGATCGCCAAGCTACCAAAAAAGTACGTCTCCGTGAGAGGGAGGAAGACCCCCCTCCTTCGGCGCCTGCCCCACAGCACAACCAGCTTAGTTACAGTTCGGTGGTCACTGGCCACATAGATGCTAGAGGAGGTGGGAAAGATCTAGCATAGCCTGAAGAAGACCCCATCGAAATCGCTGAGGGAGACATCTCTGTTATCCAAGGCAAATTCGGCATGGGGCTAGAACTTTCCACCACACTCAAAGGCAAACTCGATAAAATTTGGGCAAACGCAGTTATTGTCAAACTCCTCGGCCACACTCTGGGATTCAATATGCTCAAATCCAGACTTCTAACCATGTGGAAACCAAAGGGCCCAATGAAAATTGTTGATATTGAAAACGATTTCTACCTCGTTAATTTCATGGAGGAAGACGATTATATTCAAACACTTACCCAGGGGCCGTGGATTATTGCTGGACACGCCTTATCAGTTCAACCATGGTCTCCTGAATTTCGACCCTCCTCTGGGAAAATCACACATGTGGTATCCTGGGTACGTTTCCCTGATTTACCAGTCGCCAGATACCATCCATCAATCCTCACAGCGCTCGAGAATCTGGTGGGTAGAACGGTCAAAATCGACAATCACACCCAACTCACCCAATGGGGCAAATTCGCACGGGTGGCCGTAGATATTGATCTCAATTCCCCACTCCGACCCATTGTTGAGCTCGATGGGAAAATCATCAGGGTTGCCTATGAAGGATTACCCCAGATTTGTTTCTCCTGTGGGCGGGTCGGTCATGGGGCCATGACTTGCCCCACGCGACCGCCAGACACACCCACGATGGACCAACCCTCCAGTGACCCCATACAGTCCACCCCACCTGCCCACCAACTGGCATCCTCTTCAGATGGTCTCCCCCAAGAGAGTTATGGTCCATGGATGCAAGTGATGCGTCGCCCTCGCCGACTGCCGCCTTCCTCTACGTCTCAACAGCGGGACCGCCCTAACGTTCATCACCCTGTCGGATTGAAGGGCTCGAGATTCATGGCTCTGACAGAATTCGAGCCGTTGGAGCAAGGAATAGCCGTCCCTCAACCAAAGACGGCGACCCCAACGTTCACTTCTCAGCCTACGTCTTTCAAGACCCGAACTAAATTGAAATCACTTACTCCATCGAATCTGAAAGAGAGTCACCTAAAACATGTGGCGTCAGCTGGGCGCAATGACGCTCCTAATCCCAGGCCCCAAACGTCGTCGCACGCTACTATCCAGCTTCATGATATGGGCCACACTGGACAGACTCAACGCATGGGCCAAAGCAGCCAAACGCCACCCCTACCTCCTTCCAAGCCCAGCCAACCGAACAAACCCAGGCCCATAATGGATCACGTGGCCCTATCCATCCCATCCCACGTCGATGTTATCATACACGATCAAAATATTAATATGCCCACACATGTGGCAATGGGCTGCGGGGACATGGAGGAGGATCACAATGAAACCAGTACGTACCCTGTCCCGCCATCGGATAGTCAAATCAGCAAACTACCCCCTTACGAGACCACTAGATCCAGCCGAAGGTTCAACTTCAGCCACTGCCATATCTATTGAGCCGGATACTCAGATGGAGGAGCCTCCACAGGACATCCCTCTAGGTCAGGGACAGGAGCCGACTGACACTGACGTTAGCTCGCAGACAGATTAAATTTCTTTTACTCGATTTTTATGTCGATCTTTATCTGGAACTGCCAAGGGACTGGAGGTAGAACCTTCAAGCCTATTATCAAAAACTACATACGAACTTATAAACCGCGGCTTCTTGTTCTTGTTGAGCCTCATATTAGTGGAGCACGAGCGACTAAAGTTATTAGAAGCTTTGGTTTTCCACAATCTTACAGGGTGGAAGCAGAGGGATTTTCGGGTGGCAAATGGCTACTTTGGAAAGTAAATATTGCGGTTCGTATTCTTTTAGCTCACCGATAATTCGTGCATGCCAATATTGAGTGGGACCACTTGTCATTTGTCTTCACGGCAATTTATGCTAGCCCTACGTATTCGTTACAGAAGTATTTATGGCAGTTTCTGAGCAAAATTGCTAGGATTACCGTAAACCTTGGCTTTTGGGTGGTGACTTTAATGCCAAGGTTGAAAGCACTGACAAACACGGAGGCTCTCGACTACAACCTATCGTTAATTCCCAATTTCGAGATTGTGCGCACAATTGTCAGCTCCAGGATCTAGGTTTTTCAGGGTCTAGGTTTACCTGGCGACGAGGCCAAATCCTTGCTAGATTAGACCGTGTTTTCTGCTCGAGTAACTGGCACTCTGTCTTTCAGGACACTACGGTCACTCACCTCCCTTTCCTGAAATCAGACCACCGACCTCTCCTTGTGTCTCTAATCGACAAGTTGCACACTC
>JAOQMS010000003.1:2873139-2888416 GCA_027563885.1 Erythroxylum longipes | reverse complement strand
GAGTTCCACTTCTCCACGACCGTGTGAACAAGAGAACGTATCAATACATCCTGGACAAGGTTCACCAACGCTTATCAGGCTGGTCTTCCAAATTGCTGTCCTTTGCAGGACGTATCACTTTAGTTCATTCCGTAACTGCGGCCCTCCCCAGCTATACTATGCAGACAGTTCGGCTACCACGCAGTCTTTGCGATGCACTGGAGCAGTTAATGCGGCAATTTTTGTGGAACTCTTTTAATGACAACAAGCGGATTCACTTGGTTAGCTGGGAAGATGTTTGTAAACCCAAATAGATGGGGGGTCTAGGCATACGAAAAATCCGCGACACCAATGATGCCTTCCTAGCCAAATTAGGATGGACTTTGCTTACCAAGCCTAATGCTTTATGGGTTCGCGTTCTCACGGCGAAATATAATTTTGATGTTCATCAACCCCCCACCACTATTGACATGACCAGCGGATCAATGATCTAGAAGAGCATCAAGTCTACTTGGCACCTCGTGCTCCAAGACCTGAAATGGGTGATAGGTGATGGCGTTAGGACTAGATTCTGGCTGGACCCTTGGGTTGAGGGTGTGGGTCCTCTTATTAATCATATCACCACTCCACTTCCTCCTTCTTCTACTAACCTCACGGTCCAACATTTTGTGGACACTGAGGGTAATTGGAATTGGGATGCCTTCTCAACCTGTCTCCCGACGTCGATCTGCCGATCAATCGCAGGAACTTTCCCCCCGAAGGCCTACCTAGGACAGGACAAGTTAAGTTGGGGAATATCAGACACCGGCCACTTCACTGTCGCCTCCACTTATTCCATGTTCCTGGATCATGAGGACACCGACACTACTAGCCTCTGGAAGACCATCTGGCAATGGAATGACCCTCAACGCATTCGATCCTTCCTCTGGCTTCTCGCCCACGATCGCTTACTCACCAACCAACACCGGGTCCGCAGGCACCTCACCACGGACAGCAGTTGTTTTCACTGTGGCTTCGCCGAATCCTCGCTGCATACTGTGTGCGACTGTGTCAAGGCCCGCCACCTATGGCACACTTTCCCCCCTCACTTAATTAATAGTGCCTTTTTCACTGTGCCGATTCACTAGTGGCTCCTCACAAACCTCCGACACCACCGACGAATATTTGGGCAGGACTGGTCGACACTTTTTGGGGCTACTTGTTGGCTTTTATGGGCTTGGAGAAACAAGTCCCTTTTTTATGATCACTTTATTTGGCCTTTCTCACCCGTTTCTGTCATTTTGTCTTATGCAGATCAGATCTACCAGTCTACTACTTGGCAAAGAAGTGCTATCCCCGGACTTCGCCCTCGACACGAACAATTCATTAGCTGGTGTCACCCTCCCAGTGGGTGGGTCGAGTTAAACACGGATGGCGCTTGCAAACGTTCCGCATTTTCAGCCACAGCAGGAGGCCTCCTCCGTGATTGCACAGGCAATTGGATTGGAGGTTTCGTCCAAAACCTCGGCTGGTGCTCATTAGTGTCTGCCGAACTCTGGGGTGTGTATACAGGGCTCATGCTCGCTTGGAACCTAGGCTATCGCCGGATAGAACTCGAAGTGGACTCGACAGCAGCAATCAACCTCAATTCGTCCTCGGCAAGCCGCTCACGGATTCTCATATTCACGAACTGTTTACTCGGAACTGGACTGTTGTACATCGTCATATCTACCGCGAGAGTAACAGATGTGCTGACTGGCTCGCGAACTATGCTGAGCATTTTACTATAGGAACCACTTATTTTGCTACTCCACTCATTGGATGTCATGTTCTCCTTCTAGAGGATATGTCGGGGATGTGTTTCCTAAAACTCGTTGTGTAATTTGTATTTGTTTCCCTTTTTATTAAAAAAAAAAACACGAGGCGTTATTATAGGACGTGGACGACTTCGATCACAAAAAACCTGACGAGCATCGTTGACGCGGGTTTCGGGTTTGTCAATCGACAGAGCTCGTTCCAGTGACGTCTCATTCCTCAGCATCAGGTCAACTTCTTTATGTTTCGGAAAAAATGAGATAAATACTCCCTGCGGACCAATACTGATCGTGCTTCTTCTTGTTAGACTCAGACGAATGAGAGTGATCTGATTAGAGAATCTGAGAAATTTGGGGATTTGACCTCAAAAATCGAACCTTTTCTGTTGTCCGTGATCCCCTCGGGACTGATCTGCTCGGTACATTCTTTAGTCTAGGAAGATTAAGAAATATCCTTTGATTTACTTTGAGAGCATCTGAATGAGTAGTATTAATGGTGATTGTTTTTCGGTTATGTCTTCAGTTATATTGTCAATTGCTACTTGACGGTTTTGTCCGTTTTACCTCAAAATTCGCTGCCTTGTTGGCTCTAGCTCATTGATTAACTTCTTTGTTTTATTGTCAAATCAAAATTTGATAAGTAGCTTTTGTTGTTTGTGACAGTTATACCATGCTCTTTGCCTTATACACTCCATAGATTTTGAACTATATGTTCCTCATTGATTACTATGATTTAGAAGAGTTTGCTTTCTGATTTTTAGATGAATGAGTGATTTCATTTCTCTAATATTTACGAAGCATAATGTGTTTACAGTCAACAACTAGCACTATCAACTAATCTCCAAAAAGAGTCAGATATACACTCAACTTTTGAATGTAAGCTTCCCTATGTTTCAAATTAAATTGAATGTCTCAAAGGCGACTTATAAGAAGTAAAAATGGCTCTGGCACGAGCTTTATCATTCCATTCTCCCCATAATTGGTTGAACACGAAACTAGTCTCACAACTTCGGCAGTTGGCGTTTGTTTATGCAGGTGTTGCTTTGCGCACAAGAGCTCATTGGACCTGCATGGAAATTCCAAGTATGCTTGGTAGCTTGCTGCACACCTTGATTGAGTATGAACAATCGAAAGATATATGGTCTTGTGATTCCATAACACCAGCAGAAGCACAATGGTTCTACAACCATTCCATGCTTTACAAGTCAATGCCTTGTGAATAACTGTTTAAGAATGGCAAATCAATCAATAAAACTATGGTTTAGAGTGAACCCATGTCCCACATAATCTTCCACCTATCCATTTTTAAATTTCTGATTCTAAGTGCGTCCATATGGTTTTGATGGAAAATATCCCATTAGGAGCTGGTAACCAAGCTGTCTTTTCTAATTGACCTTCCTTTTCTACTTTCTTGTGTGCTTCTTTTTCTTCTTTTCAATTTTTTACATCTACAGTCACTTTGCTGTGATGCATGTTCTGCTAAATGGTTATATAGATTGCATGTGCTGATATTAATTTGCTTAAACTCTGTATAACGGTGGTTAGTCTTCAGTTTGTGTTTCATCACATGATCTCTGATAATGGTATCATGATACTACATATACCTATTTTCCGTTGTTTTCTGGTTTGTAGTTGGCTTCAGCTAGCTGTCTGTCATATGCTGTTTGAGGGATGTGGGAAGGGGATAGTGGCAATCCATAAACATCCAGTATAGAATAAACAGAAATTATTGCCTGAAATTGTAAAAACAATTCTCAAATGAGCATTTTATTTCTAATGGATGGATCAAGTTATCAATTTCAGTTTATTTTAAGAAATAAGCTTCCAGATGCCCATGGGAATAGATTCCAGCTTGTAACTTTTGATCAATTTTAATAAAGTGATATGACAGAAGTATATTAGCAGACTGCATGTTGTATAGTTGATCTGTAATGATGTGGTGTTTCACTTCAAAATGATACATTATCCGGGTGCATTTTATAAATTAAACAACATGCATGTTAAATTAAGTCGCACTTTATAAATTAGCAGTGTGGGTGTTATATTAGGATGCATTTTACAGAACTTGGGTGAATTCATCAGAAGATGAAATATCATGGGATAATTTGATCCACAGAGAAACGCTTGAGTTTATAAGGACAATCTGACAACAGTGACGACCAATTTCTAATTTTTAATCTTGGCACTACAATCTTTGAGGTCATCAGATGCTGTTTCATTATTTTCTGACATCTTCTATTTGTTGCATGTTTCCCGAACCACCATGAGCTATATTTTAGAGCTTGTGAATCTGTCCAGTATCGTATATAAAGCTTTTATTCTGCCTCTCGATCATTTCCAGGTAATTTTTATCCTCCCAAATTAGATGATCTTCATCAGTTTTTGGGATGAAATCCGATATGGTTTTGTTAGCCATGTTTGTGATGCATTACGTAAGGAAGACATTGCATTTATCACTGATGAGGGATTCCCTAGGGGCAGAGTTGTTAACAAGGAGATTGAGAAAGCAATTGAAAAAGCAGAGGTTTTGGTTCCTATAATCTCAAGGAACTACGCTACTTCAATAAGGTGTTTGGATGAACTTGTACTGATAGTCAAATACCATGAAACAAAATGCATTCTCCCAGTTCTCTACCATGTGAATATGGAGGATGTTATGTCACAAAAAGGATGCTTTGAAAAGGCATTTGATGACCTCGGGAAAACCTACACTGAGGAGGAACTAAACATATGGAGGATTGCTTTCAGAAAAATAAGAAGATTCACTCCACATCTGGTGCGAATTGACAGGTAACATCGTGATTGCCTATTTCGGTAGCATGATCCCTTTTGTTTGCAAGCTCTCTGAATTGAGTAGTAAAATGAACTGATTTTCAGCCAAAACGTTTAGAGCATGAGATATAATATGGAGGTATGAGATTAAGATAATTTATTCAGATTTGTTCCCTTTTGATAAATCTCTATTATTGCATGTCTCTTGATATGGGCAGGCATGAATCTGAAGTTGTTCAAAATATTACCAGAGATGTGTGCAAGATGCTGAAACGTGTCTGCTCCCTTGATACGAAGGGACCACATGGTAAAATATCACAAATGAAATTCATTAACCATCTGATAGGCATTAAATTTCCAGTGCTTGTAACCCAAAATCTTTGGATTAGGAGGTTCACTTTGCCTTCTGTTTCTACTGCAGGGTGGATATTTTAGTGGATGTCTTGAAGGAGAATTATTCTCCAGTTGAATTTGACTTCTAAGTTCTTACTCGACTAGCATTAAACAATTAATAGAACAACTTGTTTAACGACTAGCATTAAACAATTAATAGAACAACTTGTTTAACTGCTTTTTCCTTTCAATTGATTTGATTTGCTTTGCTTGGAGAGAAACCAAAAAACTGACATGAAAGATGACAGAGGAGAAAAAGGGGGAAGGCTCAAGGATAGACTTGGTTGATTGTTTTTGGGAAGGATGATAGATTGAGTGATGAGTGATAACATTTATAAGAAGGATATCATTGGAGAAATTTCGAGATTTGAGCAATATTTTCTGATGCAGAATGTATACGTTGTTTATACTCTATGCGCTCCCTTTTCCATAGAATTTTAATTGGGATATTGTTTACAAACTTTTATCTGGCATTTCATGTTGGAATATTTTGGAGATTTTAGCCTGATTATCTGTTCTTGACTGCCTATGAATTGAAGCCAGGTATGATGACTAAAAGCCTTTTTCTTGAATGAGAATCAGATGACTACATCAGTTCACTTAATTTCTTTTATAATCTACTTTCTTTTCTCTCTTTTTTCTCCTTTCTTACCTCATCTTCCTCTCATTCCCTCTCCCCTCAGTATTGGGTATCCTTTTTTGCCTATACTAGAAGTGCCATTGCTTTTTCCTATTTTCTGTCATCTATCTCTTCATTTTGTTATACCTCAAAACCAAGAGGTATCGTCTTCTCTAAATAACTGGGACATGATAAACACTTCATGTTGTCTTACCTTGTGTGCAGAAGGTTCGTGCTCTTGAAATTGTACCTGTATTTGGGATAAGGATATATTGCACAAAAAGATTAGCTCTACATCATCTTAACTAGGAATTTGCTACAGATCAACTAAATAAAAAATTCGTGAAAACTGTTGTTTATTATATTGTGAAACATTGAGGTAATGGAAAGGTTTAATTTTGGTTGATTTATAAAACTTTGAATCATTTGAATTAAGGAATTCCTAATTCTTGTGATCAGCTGTACAATTTTTTTCTCATTAGGCTCATAATGGTGGAAGAATCTTTTTTGAAACTTACTTACCTTGATGATGTGGTATTTAGCTTCCTATTTACGTGTGTGTGTGTGTGTGTGCGCGCGTGAGGGGGAGAGAGAGAGAGATGAATTTCCAATTCTTTCAGCCATAAAATTGCATTGAGCTAGTTCGTTTCGTGGCATATAGGAGTCTTGATGTCCTGAGGAGCATATTTGATGAATTTAGTTGCTCATTTTAATTCTAGTTGCAGGCTTTGATAATAGATTTAGCTAAAATAAAGGCAACTTGATTGCAATATATTTCCAAGAAGATTTTTTCTTCACCTTCCTTGAGGGGTTTCATATACAGTTTAGAGATAATCTAAAATTTGCTACAATGATGGAATTAGACATATTTCTACTGCCTTGGATCGAAGTAAGAGGTAGAAGCTATCAATTTCCTAGATCCTATAGTCCTTCTAGAGATTTATCTTATTTCCTTCCTCATTGGGAAACTGAAACCAATTAGGAATATCAACATTTAAACCTTATTGCACAAAGAAATCAGAGAGAAACTGGTAACATAAGTGTTGGTTCCTAGGCCGTTTATGTTAACAATGCTATGAATACCAAATGCCCCATTTGTAAAACCTGGAATATTTCATGGACCTAAAAGATTCTTAAATCATTCTGCCACTCAAATTAATGCTTGTTTTCTTTTTCTTTTCTCCCTCGAGAATTGCAGTTCTTTCTTCATTTCTTTAACTTGCTCCATTTTTCTTTCATCTTGTAGATGCTACCATGAATATCCCCGCAGCACCTGATCAGATTTCTTCTCAGCATGGAAGTGGTATTCCTTTCGGCTATGAGTATCCAAAAGGTATGCATATATGCTGTTAAAGATATCGACAAGTTCATGATATTAGTTGAGAAGGTAATGCGGCCAATGCTGCAATCAGATGGATGACGAGTTACAGTTTTCCATTAACTCAAACATGCATACTGGCACATACGTTTTAAATTGGAAGGCTTGAACTCAAGCCACTGAGGGAAGCTAAAGATTTTTATGCTAGTTGAGCTAGATCATGGTCTTGTACTGGGATCATTTGATGCATTCGGATCATCAATGAGTAGATCTAAGGCCTTTCCATATTAACAAACTCCACCTGTTACCTGCTGCATTGTGTAGCCTAATAATTAAGGATAGCTGGGGTACATATTTTTTACTGGAATGCATTTGAAAAACCTTGGATTGTAGATGGATAACATGCTTTCCCAAAATATCATCCCTAGTAACAACTTTTCTCTTATTAGAACTGATATAATGTTCCTTTTTCACCTTTTTTGTAGAGAAAATTCCAGCCAGAATGATGACACCCGCTGAAATGAATTCTGAGGTGGGGCTTTTCATCAAGGAGGAAGCATCCAGAATGGCTCGTGCCAAAAGGAATTTCCTTGAGAGCCATGTGGCATATGAAGAGGAGGTTAGTCTCTAGATTTATTCTCCTTTAATCTCCTTGGGTAGACTTTCCCAATTCATCATGTAGAATTACCCGTACCACGGAACATCTACCAGAAGAGAGATAATGTTTCAATTGTCTACCCCACTGATCTCCAAACAAATCCAGCCCTAGAACTTAATGCTTCTGTGTATATTGCAGAACCATCATCAGGAAAAACTGGTCTCAATCCCTACCTCTGCAACTAACATTCATTAAAGTTATTTAGTTTGAGAGTGTACAGGAGAATTGAAGTGTATCGATATGGTAGCATCTTAGTTTATTCATACTGTAGTTCTAGTAAGCTGAAAAGACATAACTACTCGTAATCTATGAAATCAACAGTTGTTGACATCTTTTCTTCCCTGCAATGATCAACATGCAGGAACTGCTTTCCCTTTTTAACGGGATGAAGTATTCTTCTTCATCTGAGGATGATGAGCAAGATGTTGATGGACACCCTCTACCCAAAGTTCCAGTTCCCTCTCTATCTATGCTGGTAGAGATCAGGACTTCTTTGAAGACTGTTATCCGTGGGTTCTCTCGTGGGGCCTCGGTTCTGCAAGATGTTGGCATGCTTGCAAAGCTTAAAGATTCCCTATCTCATCTATCTCAACTTGGACCTTGTTATGGATTTCATTTTGGGGAAAAGGTGATTGATGGTCTTAAAGAAATGTTAAAACAGCAAGAGGCAGAATTGATGGCAGCTGATAACATTCTGGATGAAGCTTTTTCATATCATGATTGTATAGAAAAAGCTGGCGAGTGTCTAAAAGAACAGTATTGCCATCTTCAGGGGCTTTGCTCTGAGAAAATGGCCCAGGAGGAGGCAGAAACTCATTTAGAGGAGCAACAGCAAGCCCTTGAGAACCAAGTAAGTGATATTGAGGCTGAGTTGCAAGCTGCCAGAACCTCAAAGGTTAGACTTGAGCACGAAATGTACTTGTGCCGTGGTGCTGCTGCACTGCGAAAAGATAAGATGAAGAGGTGCATTTATCAACTAAAGGAACTGCAGCCTGCTTTAGAGGCGGTTGAAAATAGCGAGGCTGATGTTGAACTGACCATGAAAAGGCTGAAGAATCAGATAGAGCTTTTATCTTTTCGTTAGAGCTTTTATCTTTTCGTTTGTAGTATTGAAACCACACGGTCATTGAGCATTATTTAAGTCTTGTGGTTGATTACCTTACTGAATTGATAAACTCTTCACATCTGGACGTGAAGATGACGACACTTTGCAGTTTCAAGCATATCACTAGTACACATGAACATGTTTTACATATTTATCAATCACGCATTTTAAACAAATCATTAGTTTAACTGATTAATCAACATTGGAGTCGATTGTAATACGAGCCTTACTTTAGTGTCACAATTATGAAGAGTCTGAAATTTAGGTACTTATAAATTTCTCTCACCAATTAACTTCCGGCAGACTATCATATCCAGGGTTGCAATAAATATCCTATCTGATCTAGTGCACTGCTGCACATATTGACGAACAAAAGTTGAAAGCGATTAGAAAGTTTTCATGAAGACTATTTTGTTCCAATATAGAAAGTTTGAGGTTTAATTATTTGATTTTGAAGTTGAGGTACTAAATTGAACTTTTGTTAAAAGTTGAAGGACTAAATTGAGGTTTCCTTCTTCTTTATTTAAAACTAGGTGGACTAGTCAGCCGCAGAACTAGAAGCCGGTCCGGAGAAATCACTCTTTTAGGCATCATCCATGTTCATTTTTGACAAGAAAGGACAACAGCTTTGTTTGTGTAGAAAAACGCAAATCGACCGACAAGAGCTTATCATATGAAAAACAAAAGAATATACAGTTATTCACCGGTAGATTAAACATTTTTTTTTTTTTTTGGGCTTACGACCACTATATATAACTCATTTGTATCATTCATAAAGATGAGAGAGCATCTTTAATATCTATTCGTTCTCTCTTCTGAGTTCTGAGGTGTTTCGTACAGTAAGGTTCGAGAGCATACTCAATTACCTAGCAAACTCTTGTTCATCTTCATAGGACAAAACCCAAGTCGAGGTACATCCTCGGCTATAACATACAAGCGCTTCTCAGTTCATCACTAGAGGCTACAAGCCTTCGTTTTCTTGAATCATCATCAAATGGGTTGAAGTGTGAGCTGTTTCTCAAGCTTTAGAATCGTTAGTTAATTGCTAAGAACTATTCATGGATCTAGCTTGTTTTGTTTGCAGAATCCAATCGGTTGTTTGATGTGCAAAGTTGTGATTTTTGTTAATCGTGTATACTGGGTTTCATGGGTTTTGTGTGTGCTTAGTCCGTTTATTGAGTTTGATTGGATAAATGAGTGCATCATGTAATTTGCTTCTTAAACAAATTTGTTTATGTCATGCATTGGTGGGTGTTGATATTTTAGGATTTCTTTTTTCTTTTTTGTCTTAATTTTATCTTACAGTTTCTTTTTTTAGTTCATTTATGTCTTTGCCATGTTCGATAATCTGTGTGGTGATGAGGGTCAGATGATATCGGTTGAGATTATCCTCGCACTGTGTTCGTAAGAATTTTGTCACTGTTTGTGGGGAAAAAGGGTACTTCCTAATTACTTATAGGGGAGACTTACCCAAGATTTCTGCTTTTACTTTTCTTCCTTCCATTCTATTCTTAATAGATCTAAATGTATTTGTTGAAAGTGTTAGTCTTTTCAATGGATATTACTGAAGAAGATATAACTTGTCCGAAAGGGATCACAGGATATAGCGTACTTGATTTAGCTCTACCGCAACACCATGAAGGAATAGATAAATTGCTAGACTTTTTCATACGCTTTCTATGACTATAAAGAATTCTTGAGCACCTGTTAGTTGTACTTCCAAACCTCTCGTACATTACTAGCTGGTTATATAGGATTGTGGAAAGTAGTTTATAATGATTTGTTTCCTCTTTTCTTTTTTCTTTGGCTTCTCTTTGCTCTCAATGTTACTAGTGTTATTAACTTTGTTATTAGCTGTATGACAGTTTCATCAGAGAGTTGCCCTTCTCACCGTGTTGATCATCAAATCTGTATTACTTTTGTTTTCATATTCATTTAACATCCAGCAAGCTTAGCTCGTATTGTCACCATCCCATTCCCCCATGTACTAGGCTCAATTTCATTTGATATCTTGTTGATTGCAATAGTCATGTATTGAGGAGTTGTAAATAGTCTTGATTTAACTAATTCCATGTGATGGACAATAATATCTCAAATTTCTTCACTTATTTATTTGTTTGTTCTTTCTTTATTTATTTGCTAATTGGCTGTTTGTGTGGCGATATATTTTTTTTTGAGATAATAGATGATTATTCATATTGCATGACCTCTTCAATTTGCTTAGCAATTTATTTGCAGTATTTGTTTGTTATGGATATTTCACTTGCTTATATATATCAATTTATCTGAAAGCTTCCATTGTTTATCCACCTCATTCATTTAACTTGCCTGTTTGAATTGTTGTAGCTTTAAGCTGGCTGCACGGAGGATATATGGTTTACCACTGAACACTGTTTACTATAGAAGACTCTGTCAAAGAGCAAAGATGCCATAGTTTGCTGCCCCAGTCAATGAATATTTCCGTCTGTTCCTTTGCCTTGACTACCACATGATTAGCCAACTAACAGATATGTTGATCCGTCATGTAGTAATTTCATGTGTTTTCAAATCCTTATAAATTTTGTGCCAGATATTGTTTAGATCAGTATAGTGGTTGTATCACTCTAATATTGTATTAAAGCAATGGCGTTGTGTTCTCATCACGGTGATAGTGTCTACATTAGCTGTAGTGACAACATCCGTTGTGGATTTGGCAGCCATCTGTGTGCTTGGTTGCGTAGAGAAGAGATTACAACCACGAATGATAAGGCATTTCCCGCTGGAACTCTAACTGAATTGGCACGAGAGGATGCTATCAGAAAATCAAGTATTGTGATCATTATCATTTCAAAAGAATATCCTAGTTCAAAACATTGTTTGGATGAACTTGAGATGATACTGAAATATGATAAGAAGAAAGAAATCCTACCAGTTTTCTATCACATAAGCTCAGAAGATATTAGATATCAAACTGGGAGCTTTAAAAATGCTTTCATTGACCTTGGAAGCAAGTTCCCTGAGCAGATGTTGAAGATCTGGAGGAATTGTTTCGGAGAAGTTGCGGCAAAAGCTGCATATAAAGTGAATATTGACAGGTAATTTTTGATTTCCATATTCTGCAAACATTATGCGGCCAAGCTATTCTGAGCTAGTACTTAGTATAAAAGGGTAAACAGTCACAAAGCAGCAGAAAAATATCAATGCACGCTTGCACCATATGTATTTTGTTCTTCTCTTTCACTTGGCAACATATCTTATCATTCTTTCTTCATCACTTTCAGGGATGAATCAGGAATTGTTCAAGATATAACCAGAGATGTTAGCAGTATGATGAAACTCAGACCACAAGTTGGTCGTCAATCTGGGGAACCTCTCGAAAATTTGGTACATGGAAAATTGCCTTCCGAAAAGATACATCGACCTGAGTTACACAGAGGACAAGTCACAGAGGGGGTAGGTCTTCCGACTATTTCTTCTGTCATGGTGTTGCATAGATCGCTAGTATTGGAGAAATTAGAGTTTCACAGTCATGTGTTATGCACTATGCAGGATGCTTCACACCATCATAAATCTGGTAGCACAAATGGGACTTATGTTCGAAATCCCAGCTCCTGTGATGTTAAAAAAGCTGCAAGCTGCAGGACTTCTCCAGTGCCTTCTGTGTCTGTCGCAGATGCAGCGTCTTTCACACATGTAAACCTTTCTTCGTAGCTCACTTGTTTCATCTCAGACACATACAATACTAACCTCCTCCTTTTACTACAGCTGTTAATCAACATGCAGAAAATGCTTTCTTGCTATAACCAGACTGCTTCTACTTCTTCCTTATTTTCTGACGACAATCACCATGTTGACCAGCAGACACTTGCAAAAGATTCTGTTCCCTCTCAATCCTGCTTCAAAAGAATCAGGACAGCTTTGAAGACCATTTCTGATTGCTTCTCTCGTGGTTCCTCTGTTTTACAGGATTTTGAATGTCTTAAAACTCTTGAAGGTTCCTTATCTTATCTGTCTGATCTTGGACCTGAGGAAGGCATTTCAAATGAGATAAAGGTTGCTATTGAACTTATCGCAGACAAGTTTAAGCGCATGCAGGAACGGTTTGAGATAGCTGAAAACACCCTGGATAAAGCTTCCAAATTGAAAGCCGAAAAAGAGCGAGCTAGTTATGATTGCCAACAGTACCGCTGCCATTTTTGGGAACTAGATGCTGAGAAAAAGTTCCTGGAGAAAAAGGTAACGCAATTGGAAGGTAAAAAACCAGCCCTTAGGAACCGACTAAGCGATGTCCAGGCCAAACTGCAACAAAGCCAAGCTGTAGGACTTGGACTTTTGCAGGAAATGAAGAGCTGTTATGATGCTGCCAACGTACAAAAAGAAGTGATGAACAAGTGCTGCCAGGAGTTGAAGAAGCTTCAACCCTCCATAGAGGATGCCAGAAAGAGCAAAGCAGATGTTGAGGCAACCATGGAAAAGTTGAAGGATCAAGCTTGTTTGGAGTCTTTGCTTGCTGAGATTGAAAAGAAACTCCAAGGTAGTAATAGTAGATTTCATCTCCAGTAGTTAAAACTAGAATTGGATGATGATCATAGATTATGATCCTTCATAACAGACATTCACATTTTTTCCTTTTTTCTTTTATTCTCCAATTGCTCATATCTGCTCCATCGACCGATTCTACATTGTAAAATAACTGATACTTGAGCATTTACATTCACAATTTTTTTTCCTTTTTTCTTTTATGCAACTGAATGCTCAAGTATCAGTTATTTTATAATGTGGAATCAGTCGATGGAGCTAATCTGAGCAATTGGAGAATAAAAGAAATATGAATGTGAAATGTTTTTCTTTATCCAGGAAATATCAGTTTGTTTCTTTATTTGTAGAAGTGGTCATCAGAAAAATAAAATAAAAACAAAAATATAATTTAAGTTACCAAATGGAACATATTTGGTAAATTCAAACAAAAATGTATTTCAATTACAAAATATGTAAATTCAAACTTAATGTTTTTCTAAAAATTTAAATGTCTTTAATATTCATAAATTAATTTATAACACTATTATGTGTTAGGAAGAAATTTAATATTTAACACTTTAAATTTCTTTGAAATGATATAAATAATTCTTATTTTTATTACATGAAAAATTATTACACTTATCAAACTCTATCTAAATAAAAATTACTTCATCAATGTTGGTTAAAATTAAGAATTGCTTGTACTGCTGTCGTCTGCAGCCAAATTAATACTAACTCTAGTAATAAAAATGTTGTTAGTGAAGAGTTGAGATCGTTTCCATGAGAAACTTTAACGGGAAATGTTAAACGAGTTGAAAACGAAATAGGGGTTTGATTTAACGTAAATTAGAAGAAATTAAAATGAATGAAATTAAATTAACGTAATTTAAAAGAAATTAAAATGATTGAAATTAAAAAATAACAAAAATATTCAAATCTAGAAATTCAGTGAACAAACCTTGCTTTCGGGTCATCGACGTTATCAAACTGATATTGATATAAAACTCAACCCATTAACAAATAATCATTAGGGGTTGTTTTCTCTTCAGATTAAATGAGTAGAAACATGTATTCTAAACGTTCTTATTAGTCAACAACTTAGATACGATCTTAAGTTTAATTGATTAATATCATTAAGAACTAAGAAACCAATGAACAAAATAACATATGTATGACATGCGTTTAACCTGGTTAAGCGTCTTCTTAGAATTTCCAACTCTAATGTAAAGTAGCAATCCTAATTTCTACTTGTGATTAGTAAGATTGAACGTCATATCTTACCAATCTAGCTATAAATTAAACAAATTAATTCCTAGTTGCGCACCCTAGAAATTTATCAATTCAATCATGAAAAATAAATCGGAAGACACTTAATATTCATCAATGAAAGAAACTTTTATTTAGAATCTCACCATACAAGATGATAACAAGGTTCCCTTCAACCAAGAAGAAAAGTTTAGCTATTTATAACAAAAGTAAGAGCAAATAGAACAATAACAAGAGATAAGATCTCCATCCTTGATCCTTTATAAAAAGTACGAAAATTCTAGCCTAAAAACAAGAAAAACTAGAAAGGAAACTTCTACAAAAAAATGAAAAACACAGCAGCTGCCTCTACGTGAACACTGTACGTCCATGAACAGTACACGTCTTTTATGCCTTTTTGATTCTTTTCCTCCTTCATCTTATCATGATTTTCAACAAATATCTTTTCCAGATCTTCAAGTCGTAAATCCCCATAAATAAGACAATATTTGAATTTCAAAATCTTGAAAAATCTTAAATGTGATTGGATCTGATTTAAAATCAGATTTGCAGAAAATTCTTTCCCTTGTACGTGTTCACACTTAGTGTGTGCTTGTTTAATGGGTATGGAAAAAGAGGAATGGGTATGGAAAAAGAGGAATGGGTATGGTAAGGGGATATGATTATATAGTTATTATTTTGATTACCCACTTTTGGGTAATACTCCATTCCTCTCCTAATCTAGAGGAATGAGTATCATTGTTATAAAGGAATGAGTTAATAAATTACATTATAATTAATTAAAATATAATTAATTAATGAATTAATATTAATAATTAATTAAATACAATATAATTAATTAAAATATAATTCATCATTAATTAAAATATTGTAATAA
>JAOQMS010000003.1:2849760-2864708 GCA_027563885.1 Erythroxylum longipes | reverse complement strand
ACACTCTTCCCCTGTTAACTTTTTCTTTATATTGGGCTGCATCTTCTGGATCTTTCCACTTTGTTTCCTCAAATAGACCCAACTCTTGCCATATTATAGTTAGCTCATTATAATAAGCAGTCACATGTTGCTCACCTTGCTGCATTTTCCACATTTTTGAGTTGAGTTCAAACAGTTGAGCATAGTTTTCTAGGTCTGAATATGTTTCTTTGACTGCTGCCCATACATCTTTTGGCTGTTGGGAGAAAAATAAAGGGCCTTCCAACCCTTGGTTCCATGGAGTTGATAAGTCAAGCTGTAACCGTGGCATTCTCCAATCTCCACTGGTCAAAATTGGGGTCTTCTGGTCTTGGAGTTTGGACTGCTCTTGTTATGTACCGTATTTTCCCTTTTCCAGTGATTACTAGACGGGCTGATTAGGACCATTCTAGGTAGTTTCTTCTATTCAGCTTCTGGATTGAAATCTGTAAGGAATTTTCTGGTTGTATGCTAACTGAATTAGGTTGATTTCTTGATCTAGAGAGAGGGGTAGAGGTGCTGGTGGTCTCGAGGGATGAAGATCGAGATCCTACCATTGCAGCCTTGTAATTCATGGAAGAGCGTGAGGCTCTGATACTATGTAAAAACTTCTCTGTTTTTATTCAGATAATAGATTTACAGCTGCTGCTATTCTTATATAGAGTTAGGGTACATAGTTATGGGAGTCTTCCTAATTAGGAAAACTCCTTATTTGGAAATATCCATAATATAGCTAGATATTACAGCTAAGGATAATCTATAAGGATAATCCCTTGATTAAGGGACTATCTATTATTATGGGATTCTCTACAGTTTGGATAGGCCTAGGCTGCTGAACTATGGGCTGAACACTAACATGATCATTAGTGGGAATACTAGGAGTGCTAACAACTTGTTTACAAAATCCACTGGTTCTACATTTGTTGCACTTCTTCTATACGTGGATGACATTTTGTTGATTGGTCCTTCTGATGTTGTCCTCAGTGATGTTAAAGATTTTCTACATAATGCTTTTACCATTAAGGATCTTGGGCCAGCTAAGTACTTTCTTGGTTTGGAGATTGCTCAGTCGTCTAATGGTCTGTATGTTAACCAGAGGAAGTATGTTTTGGACATTCTCTCTGAATCAGGTTTGATTGGCGCAAAACCTGTTTCTACTCCATTGCCTAAGGGCTTACGTTTGACTGATCAATCTGGTCAGTTGCTCGATGATGTGGGACAGTATAGGAGGTTAATTGGTAGGTTGTTGTATTTAGGTTTTACACGACCTAACATCACTTTTGCTGTTCAACAGTTAAGTCAGTTTCTTAATGCTCCTTGTCAAGGTCATTGGGATGCTGCTTTACACTTGTTGAAGTATTGTCCTTCTAAAGGTTTGTTTTTTCCTGCTTCTGCTGCCTCTTCTGTTCCCTCATTTTGTTCACTTGAAGCTTATTATGATGCTGATTGGGGTCATGTTTGGTGACTCGAAGATCTATTTCTGGGTTTTGTGTTTTCTTGGGTTCTTCTTTAGTTTCTTGGAAAACTAAAAAACAGCCCACGGTTTCTCGTTCTTCTGCTGAAGTGGAGTATCGTAGCATGGCTTCAGCTGTGTGTGAACTGTTATGGATTTCTTATGTATTGCATGATTTACAGATTTCTTTTACTTCACCTATTCCTTTGTGGTGTGATAACAAGGCTGCCTTGCATATTACTGCTAATCCGGTCTTCCATGAACGCACTAAACATCTTGATATTGATTGATTGTCATGTGGTTTGTGATCAATACAAGCTGGGTTTTGTTGCTCCTACTCATGTTTCTTCCAAGGACCAGTTAGCTGATCTTTTTACCAAGGCTTTGCCGGCTCCAGTTTTTACTTCTCTTCTGTCCCAGTTGGGTTTGGTTGATGTTCACCAAACTCCAACTTGAGGGGGGGATGTTAACTTTATGAGTAGCTTAGTTTTGTAAATAGTTGTGTGCTGTTTATTTAATAAAGTGTAGTCGTTTTGTAGATAGTAGATAGTTTTACTTGTTTACTTGTTTTGTATATAAAGTATATCTGACCTTGTACAGTGGATATAGAATAATAAAAAGAGGGTCAGTTCTTTTACTTTTTCTCTGTGCGAGTTGTATCATTGCTGACTACTGCTTTTCCTTCTGAAATTTATTTTTTTCGATTTATTTATGCAGCTACTTTGCAGCAAAACTATATATCGGAACACCACCTCAGAGAGTCTCTCTTTTAGTTGACACAGGCAGTGCTGTTACGCTTTTTCCATGCTTGGGCTGCAATGTGGCAAACACCAGGTTTTTTCCGCTTCTTGAACTGAATTTTGTATATAAATGCTTTATTAGTTGTCTGAGAGTGAATTCGCTGTTTTTAGGATCCCGTGTTTCGACCAAAATTGTCCAGCACCTTTAGAAATACTAGTTGTAATCCTAGGAAGCTGTGCCGTTTTGAAATCCATTATCTTGAACAGAGTTCCAGTGGTGGTATTCTTGTAGAAGATGTTATTTCTTTTGGCAGTGGAAGCCAACTCAAACCCCAACGGATTGTATTTGGCTGTGCGGACCAGGAAACTGGTGATCTTTATAGTCAACGTGCTGACGGGATAATGGGGTTGTGTGCTGATCGGCTTAGTATTGTGGATCAACTTGTGGACCGAGGTGCCATTAGCAACTCGTTTTCGTTGTGCTTTGGTGGGAGTGGTGGTGTAATGATTCTTGGAAGTGTTTCTCCTCCCCGAGACATGGTTTTCTCCCGCTCTGACCCCTTATGTAGGTATAAATCATTCTCAAATTGGAAATTCGTTGTTTTTTTAGCTTCTACATTTAGTACATTTCGCACATATGACGTAGTTTTTGGTTCTCAGTCCCTATTACAATATTGAACTCAAGGGAATACGTGTTGCTGGAAAGCCTTTGAAATTGAATCCAAAGATCTTTGATGGGGGGCACGGAACTGTTATAGACAGTGGGAGTACCTTTACTTACATTCCAGAAGAAGCTTTTCATGCCTTGAAGGATGCTGTAAGATACCTTCAGTAATTTCTTTAGTTACTTTGAGAAGCAAGTTTTTAAAGCCCTTCTGCAGTTGATTCATATTTTTATGCCATGCATTTGCTGCTTCCTCTTTTTCATTCTTCTTGAGTTCCTCTGTTTCTCAGTAAAGCATTATGGAAAGCAATCCTGACTATTGTGAAAGGTATATGAAAAGGGCTTGTTCAAGATAAATTTTTTTGAATATTTGCATTTCTAATCTTGGACTATGAGTGGCATAGTTTTCTTGAAAAGCCAGCATGATTAGGTGTATAAAATCTGTGCTGAGATGGCATGCAGATTCCTCATATCTTACCGTACCATCTTACTTAAACTTTGCAATTGTTTATTTAGTCTAGATAGGTTCTCTAAGAGAGTTGTGTTTTTATTCTTCTTAAGTGATGAAATTGATCTCCAGGATTTGGTAATGTTTGTTGGCATAGCTTCTATTTGTAGATGTCCCTATAAAGGTAAGCTACATGCGGTGATCACTGTGCCCTATTTGACTCAAGCCAAAAGTGGCATTATGCATACTCTTGTGTTACTTAAACTCTTTTAAGCATACTGTTCCCTTTCAGGCTGTAAATGAAGGGATCAATTCACCTGTTCCCGTTTCGGTGTGCCACTCTATGCCCATCCAAATCCATCCATCCATTAACATTTGATGGACGGATAGATTTGGACAGGCACAGGGTGGCACACCGAAACGGGAACAGCCACCCTGTGCCCGTAAATGAAACTGTACTTGCATAACCGATTTGCAATGAATTTTCTTTCAAAATGCAGATTATAAACAAAACCCCTTCCGTCAAACAGATCCCTGGCCCTGATGCTCGTTACAATGATGTTTGTTTTATTCGTGCTGAAAGGTATTACTCTTGATAAGAATACAAAAAGTACTTTTCTTCAAACATTTACCCCCTCTTCGTTTCAGTCCTTTGTCTCTTCAAATCTGATGGACCTGTTTGTCCTTCGTCACATGAAATGTGTTGTAGGGAAGTCTCTGAAATGTCAAAAATTTTCCCCAGTCTGGACTTGGTCTTCGGTGATGGTCAGAAATTTACCCTCTCTCCAGAGAACTATCTATTTAAGGTAATTGCCTATTCATGATTCGTTATCTGGAGCCCTTTCCTTCTCGTCATCTGCAACAATTTCAATTGACTGTTTGTATTTGCCTTTTGGATCTCCCTTCTCTGTTTGCATATCCACCTCTTCGTGTTCACTTCCTCTTTTTTCTTCCCTTCTCATCTTCTGTAGCATACAATGGTAAGTGGTGCATATTGCTTGGGAGTCTTTTCAAATGGAAATGATGCAACAACTTTTTTAGGAGGTATGTTCCTGCATTTATCCTGATTCTTTCTGACTTTTTATCTATCATATATGCTATTTATAGCAGACGTGTTTTTTAATGGTCGTTGCCATAGGCCAGGCCAGGCCCAAATTCGTAATTCTTCATCTCTCTAAATTTTGTTCTCTTATACTTTATCATGAAGTACAAAACTGTTTTATCTTACTATATATTACTTGCACAGGATTTATTTTCCTTGATACACTTGTGGCATATGATCGAGAGAATAAGACAATTGGATTCCGAAGAACCAAGTGCTCTGAACTATCCAAGATACTGCCAAGTTCTAGTGTGTCTTCTCCTCTACCTGTGGTGCTACCTACCGGTAATTAGGTGAAGTATTTCCTCCAACCAAATCCCCAGTTGGATTGCCTCCTGATTTTCGTCCAGGTGGAGAGAGGTTTAATTATCTTTAGGTCCTTCATCCAGTGCTTCAATAATGAATATGTGCAGCCATAATAAATTTGTTGCCTATGTTGCTGTTCATACTTCTCCTAGTTATCAATTTGCATTTAATTGTTTGAGGACATTTTTCTTTGTCCCAACTTAATTTAGATGGAACAGCTATAAGAGAGAGGCCCTCTTCAATAGATAATTTAGTAGGGCTTTCTTTGTTGAATCTTAGAATGTGCGGGCACCTTATTTCTCTTCCTGATAGTATGGGAAATATGATATCTCTTGAGCATCTTATTCTTTCTGGCTGTTCGAAGCTTGAATGGCTGCCAGATGAGTTATGGAACTTAGAATCTCTGAAGGAACTTGAACTTGATGCCGTTGCCGTAAACCAAGTTAAGTAAGAATCCAAGTTCTTCGAATTTTGAATTAAATTCGGAATTGGGAGGGTTAGAAAAAATCATATTATTTTAATTCTAGATAAAATATGTTCTTTTAATTTATGATGATTAGTTTAATCTAAAAATGTCAAATTTAAATTTGAACTCAATTAAATTTAATTTAACTTATTGATTTCATATTAAATTTGAATTAATTTGTATATTTGATTATGAATAAGAAGAATAAAATGCATTATTAAAAATGTTTTAATTTATGGAACAAATTGTTTTACATAAGCCAAATTGGGTTTACATTTTACAAATTGATTAAATTATTCTCTTGGTCACTAACTTTATTTTTGCAACAAAAATTGAAAGCTTAAACATTATTAAGGATGGAATTCACTTCACTTTTAATGAATTTAATATAAAAATCAAAGACACTCAAAATTGTTTGACAACTGGCCAAATTTTGTTTGAAGTAATATTTTGAATTTGTTTTAACAAAACTTCTTTTGCAAACTTGCAATGAATTAAAAACTTTTAATTTAATAAATTAACTTAAAACTTTGAAATGTGCAAAATAATGGACAAAATCTTTTTTGATTGTTGAATAATTGCTTTGAGTAGGGTTACAATGTCCCGAAGTGTATTAAACTATTTGGTCCTTACCATTCATTTTTTGTTTTAAGATACCTTTGTATCCTATATCAAAAGCAAATGTTTGTACAATTTTAAAGACATTTGGGTTAGCTACATGCAAAATGGGAATATCTTTGACCATTTGTTTGATTTAGTTTACTAAGCTCCTGTGTTTTTTTAACTAAAGCTTTGGGTTTTTTCTTAACCTATCATGAGCGATTTATAGAGCCTATTTTGGTTTTAGATAAAAATCATTAACATAAATCAAACTTCTTAAAAAGCTTTGCAACTGTTTTTTGTCAACGATTTCATTTGAAAACCTGTTACTAAATTTTAAGGTTCTCTCAATAGGTGTAATGTTGTCATTGTGGATGAAATATCCAAAAAAAACATAAACTTAGTTTGGAAAAGACTAAATTTGGTTTTCGACACTACTAATCCATTTTTCCTAATGATATGAATGAATGTCTTGATGTGTTTGAAGTGTTGTTCTAAAAATGAGGAAAAAAATCAAGACATCTTCAATATAAATAATGCAAAATTCAGAATAAGGGGCAAATATTTCTTTCATAGTTATCTTAAATTTAGAAAGGGCATTTTTCAATCCAAAAGGCGTTACATTCCACTCATATCGATCAAATGGGACAGTATAAGTAATTTTGTACCTATTTTTTGGGGTATATTTAGAACTACCAAAATCTAGATTTATGTTAAATTTTGAAAAGATTTGTGCATTGTATAATTTCTGAAGCAAATCTTTTTTGTTTGGAATAAGATACCTAATTCATTTTAGGGCTTTGTTGAGAGGTTTGTAGTTAATAATTAACTTGGGTACTCTCCCTCTTTTTTGGAATTCTTGTTCACATAAAAAGTTGCACAACTCTACATAGATTTAGAAGTGGAGATTAACTTTTTCCTTAACAAGTCATTGATCTTTTTCTTACAGAATTGTTCTAATTCTTTATTCATCTGGATAGCCTAGCTTAGGATTTGTTTTTCATCAAAATCTTTTTCATAAGGCAGATCCATGATGTGTTGTTTTCTATTCCAAAAAATGTTTGGCAAATTATAACATATTTCACTTTCAATAATCTTTTGTAAATTTCTAATTTTGTTTTTGTTTCCTAACATTGTAACTGGTTTGCTATCGCTTTATGCAACATCATTCTTCAAGTATGTCAATTGTTTTCGTTTTGAACTAATGATGTTGTTCAATTGCATTTCACCAATGGAACAACATTTAATTAGGTTGATTTTCCTAGTTTTTGACTTTTCTATAAAAGGAAAGCACAAATTTTTGTTGAGATTCTATCATGGCTCACAATGTAAGGTGTAATCAATTTCATAAAAGGGGTTGGGCTCCTAAGATATCTATGTGATGAATATCTTCTATTATTACAAAAGAAGTTTTCACAAAAAATTCACCTTGACAAGAGGTATCAAATTTATAACTTATCCTAAGCTTTAAGTTGTTGGTGACTTTTAGTCTTTCTTGAGTTTTTTACAATAATTTTGTCAGGATTATTCCTCGCTTAATGCAGTTTAAGTCAAATCATGTGTCAAATAATGCGATCTTTGCATCTTAGGGATTATTCAAATCAAATATTTTTTGGAGTTAATGTGCTTAAGAATAAAAAGAAAATCTTTAGGTAATTTCGTGGCATTGTTAAGTTCAAGTTTCTCATTGATTTCTTCATCACACTCACATTCTTCTCTCTTTATTTATTAAAGCAAATTCCTAATGGTTTCATTATCTTCCATTTGTTTTTGTTTGAGAATTTTCAACTCTTATTTTATCACTATGATTTCTTAGTAAAGGTTAGAATAAGTAGGTTATAAGTTTTTGTTTTTCTTTGCTTTATCTAGGATGTTGATCAAATTGGTAGTATTGGAAGATGTTGAAGGTAGGCTTTGATCGGGTTTCAAAATGCTATTGAAGTTTTTGCAAATATTCTTTTTGTAGTTAAGGCTCTTGAATATGTTTTATAATTTCTAAAAGGAGTTTTTGGTCTTCAGTTAGCATGTTGAATTATTTTTCTAAATTTGATTGTTGTATCATTTAATCAGTACTTATTGAGCTATCAATTTCTAATCCTAAGACTTCGTTGTCAAGATCTTCATCAGAATATTATTCAGAGGACTAATTATTTAAAATCATTTAATGCCTAGATTTTGTCTAAAATTTCGTAGTCTAAATCTAAGTTTTGAATTTTCCTATTGATTTTGTAGTATTTAGTTGTGTGGCCTTTTTTGTTATACATATAGAACGTAATATTTCTAAATTTTATTGTTGAAGAAGGTTTTGAGGCTTGTTCACAGATTTTCCATTGGGCTTAAGCTTTTGTAGAATTTTCCGTGTTTTTTGTATGGGAATTTATTTATGGTTTTATGATATGGGCTTTACTATAGTCTCTACAAGGTCTTTTGCTATTGTTTTAGGAAATATCAAATTCTTGGCAGAAAGTTCCGAACTATTTTTTTGGTTTTGAACATTTCATATTTCAATTGTTTTTAGAGTTTCATGTCTTGGCAAAGTTTTAGACCTTGATGTTGGGTATAACTAAAAGTTCCTCGTAGGTTAATCTATTACAGGGGATTTGGTCATTATGGGTTTCTCTAACTTTGTTTTTCACTTTTTCACCTAATAAAGGAGGTAATCCTACTAATAATTTCTGCTTCCAAAAAGGCTAATTTCAATCTTCTTTAAGCATTACTCTTGTTAAGAATGCATCTTTGTACCATTTGAAATTAGAGAGGTTTTTGCACCTAAAATTTGACGATAATTCAATATTTTTATCTTTAAAATGTAAGGAGTCTCCTATGAAATATAAAGAGATTGCTAAAATTAATGTCAAGACTGCATCCTAAATGGGCTCATTATTTTCATCTAAGATTCTAATGACTTTAAGGATTTCTAATTTTTAAGATTCAGTTACGTGTTAATCTCAGCAAGCTTTCAATTGTTCAAAAAAATCGGTTATTAAAAGCTCAACAATTACATGGCCAAAGGTTTCTATTTGTGTTCCATAGGCATTGACTACCATTTTCATTTGTTGAAGCACATTTAAAATGTTGTATTCGTTCATTCCATCGATATTCCATTCATAAAGAAGCCTATACGTAGTTTGTTGTAAGATATTGGGCTTTTGATCTATGTTTATGTCAAGGGCAATGGGTTTTGTGCAATGAGGTTTTTCTTACCAATAAAGTTTGTTCACAATTAGAGAAGAAGGTTGGAGACTTTCAATTTCACTATTGCTTTCTTGCTCAATTGTACTTTTTTGAGAGCTATTAACTTTGATTCTAGTTTGACTCTTAATTTGGATGGTGTTCAAAATTTAAGACAATGGAGACTTCAAAGAATTAGAGACGATGTTCTTGTTAATCCTATTCAATTGGCTTTGGATGGCGTTGAGGAATTTTTTTATTATTCTTGTTTTCTAAATTGGCTCAAATAGTTGTTAGTCACTTCGTAAGGCCTGAAGATAGTAGTTTTGACCAACTTTGTTTTGGTGATCACTATGAGATTTTCTAAACTTTTTTCTATTTTAGACAGTTGTCCTCCTAGAGAATGCAAATAAGTGTTCGTGTAATTGTTCTGGCATATAATGTTTTTGATATCTTTGGGATTTACATTTACATTTACATGTTCATTTTCACTTTTATTTTTTATTTTCAAAGGGGATGCTATCACTATCTTGTGTTCGTGGGAATCCTAAGTTCACAAAAATGAGGGAATTCTAGCTGTAGTTTTTCTTCTGTTGAAGTTTGCCACACATTTGCTTTGGTATTATTGTTAATGGTTCTAAAAGGATATTTTATATTATTTTCTTGAGCTTACATTTCAAACTAATCAGAGAATACAGTATTCACTCTATGATTGTTGACAATCTCATAATTTTCTTCCTGAATCTGTTTTCGTTGTTCTAAGAAATTATAAAGTCAAAGTCAAAGTCAACGTACCTAGTACACAAGTCTCTTCGCTTTATGGGAGTTTGTGGAGGGTCATAATATACACAACCTTCCCTTTGTATTTTTACAAAGAGTCTATTTCCGTTCCTTGAACCTATGACCTTATTGTTACAAAGGAGCAACTTTACCAATTCTAAGAAATTATCAAAAACCATAATCTTTTTTATTTATTTTGTAAAGCGTAAAAATCATCATGGAAATATTCTTTATTCACCTTTAAGTATTTTTCCTATTACGTACAACTCACTGTTTATGTTTTTAGTTATTGAAGAGAATGATGGAGATGTTAGGGGAGATTGTGACTCACTATTTTTGTGAATAGGGTGTGGAATGTTTTTGTTGTAATTTACTCCTTAGAAGCCTGAAGATGGGATGTCGGGTATTGAACGCCTAGGTAAGTCTTTTCTAGGGAGATTGATCACAGACGAAATTCTAGAGATTCTTTCTAGGTCAATCATTGATGTTGAAAAAATATCATTAAATCTTTGGCTCACTGATTTTTTAGCAAAAGACAGTTTTACCTTATCGACTGGGTATTGTTTTCACTTCTCTAATTTTGGCGTTTGGCTTATGGACTTGAATCTATTGCACCCTTATGTATCCATTCCTCGGGCAGGTTGATATCTTTCCACTTTATGAATTTTGGAATAACAGTATGGGATTTTGATAGATTAGTTTGTAAGAATATAGTTTTACCTTTTTGACTATAGATCGGGGCTTTTGTTGAAAATGTGGTGTTCATGACTTTGTAATAGATTTTTTAAATTAAAGCTACATGGATGGATCATGTGTTCATTTTATAATTATGGGTTTTGATTTGTAAAATTAAGGCATCTAAGATTTTTTTTCTATAAGAGAGATGGTTGAATTTAGATGGCAATGAAATGATATTTGGTCAGTGTAAATATCAGATTCTATGGATCTTAACAGGGACTCCTACAAGTCATAGAATCTAGTGTCTCTCAAAACCATAAAAATGGAAGTGTTTAATTCTTCTTTTGTAAGGGCTTTACTTCCACTTGTACTATTCCTATGTGAATGCAATTAAAACTTTTTCTTTGTATTTGTTCATTAATCCTTGGGTCAACAAATGGAGGGTTTCAAAAGTCTTTGATAAAGGCATATCACATTCAATAGTTTTAATGGTATAATCCTTTTTTTTTGAAAAGTTTAAAATTTGATTATTAGTAGATTTGATCATTTTGCACTTTAGTAATCTCACAATCATCTATCAATTTTTCAAAAAAATTTATGACTACCTCATTATTGTTCACGATCTTATCATTGATACTAAAGGTGGATGCACTAGAAATTGAGTTAGATCTCATAAAGAAATCTATATTTTTTTTTTATAATATCAACTCCCTTAGCTACAAATAAGTTAAACTAATGGACTTACATGCCTTTACTGGAGCTCAATTACTAAGACCACCTACTTAACTTCTTTGAAACACTTGGATTTGATTCCATGGGGAAGCGGTCGACTTTGAAATGCAAGTAAATTAAATTTATTGATTTTATATTAAATTTAATAATTTATTATCTCTAATTATGAATAAGACAAATAAATTGCATTGCTAAAAATGTTTTAATTTATTTTTTTGTTATGAAAATTGAGCCTTTTGAATTAATATATTAGTCATCTCTTAAGTAAAACTTAAAGAAATTTAAAGATCGTTGAATTTTTAAAAATAAATTCTAGCTTCATTTGATTTCAAAATTTAGCTTATATATTAGTGGCATAGTCTTCTCTAGTCTTTACTACAAACCATAGTGCCCAAATGACATATACATTATGTAGACAAAAGTCCTATGTTTCTACCTCCACAAATTCAAACACTTGCAAGCATTTTGTGTCTGAGCACTAAATATATGTTTGTTCCTCTCTTCAACCTCACTCCTGATTTAACAATTTCAAGGCTCTACTTGGGTCTCACCTCTCTCTTTTTTATCGCTCATTTCTTTAGATATACTATTACTCTTATAATAATGGAACTCTCAAACCCGGTTCTTTTACTGGTTTGAAATGCTAACTGCTCTTATCTGACACCTTTACTGATTTCTCATGGGCATCCAGTGGCTGTAAAATTTTAGCGGTCATGTCTACATGTAAGTATTTCTTCGATTCTTTAACCACAAATTAGACATCATTCTTTATTCTACCCATGTTCTACTATACACCAACATTTGATAATTGTTTGTGATTCTGCTTGTGTAGATGGGGCTTTGGTGGCTAGGGAAGGTATGTATTCGCTATCTGTAATTAGATCAGATGCAAAATATTGTGAAATTTAGGCATTGCTTAGGTTTTGACTGAATTGTTGAGAGTTTAGGTGCCCATAGTGGTGCCTGAATATTTACTGCCTCCTTGTGATATAAACTTGGAAACAGAGAGCAGAAGGATGAGTGGGTACCTTATCGTGTGGATGTTTTTCAGAGACAGAATTTTTTACCACCTGATGCAATCATTTCTGCTAGTTTTGTGAACTCTTCATGCACTGCAGGTATTGTCATGCATGCCTACGTGCATATTGGACTCGTATAAATAAAATTTATATTACTGCCTGCTTTTGGTTCATCCTTTTCCTCATGATTAACTTATCAAATGCCTTTTATGGCTTGTAAAGGTTTTTATGTTTGGATTTGTAGGCATTGCTAAAAATTTTAGCAGTTTGTTTATGGTAGTTGGCTTTCATCATTTTTCTTTTCTTTTTTTTTAAAGGTCATTCTTGGTTGCATGGTTTCATCTTCTTTGTGGCAGCATTGAAATACTGCCTTTTGGTTGATGGTTATGGATGATTAATCGATAGAAATTGTGTCTTCTTTGTAGCCATCTACACAAGTTTTATTAGGATGCATATAGTTTACCTTTGTGAAATGAAATGATCCACTTACCCTCAGGTATGCATATATCATCTCCTGTGATTTCATTTTCAATCTTTTAATTTGCTTAATGATTATTTGTTAGACCCTGTTTCCGAAGCCCAACATTCGGAAGTCATACTTGAGCACATTACCTTGTAAGGTCCTTTTTATGGAACCTTAACATTCGGAGACAAAACGAAGCCTGTCATTCCATAAGGGTGGCGTGCCCATAGCAATCAAACACCAAACAATCAAAACTTAAAGATTTCATAAGAAAGAAAAATCCAATCTTATTTCATTAATGAACCCAAATAAAGCTTATACAAACTCATTTCAAAATACAAAATACAAAAATACACATGATACAATTGAATGCTTATGCTTAAAATGATTTTAAAATACAAAAGTTCCTAACTAACTTAATTACAAAAAATCTCTAACTATCGTGGAGTTCCAATGCCTTGTAAGGATTGCTAATCTTCTCTTTCTGCACCTGGGGAGGGAATTGTGGGGGTAAGCTTAAAAGCTCGTGGGTAACAAGTTTATAATGGAGCATCGAGCAAAAAACCATTGAAATTATTCATTTTCATGATAAATTTGCATTGAATACATAAAACACTTATCTCTCAAGTTTCTCATTTTATCAAACGGTTCATGAGCACTTATAAATCATGTATGCATTCAACTTGCTAACACATAAGTACATCAAAATGGTTCGGGTGGATCCAAAACAGAACGTACTAGACAATTCCTAGAAGGGTCTTGTGTAGTCGTGAACTTAGGGGAGTCCATAAAGGAGCTCCATGCCACTAGCGGGCAAGCGGGAGAAGCCTTTAATTGGTCAACGTGCACGTGACGGAACTTAAGGGACCACCACAAACCCACATAACACATAATTCATGACTTGTGCACTTGTTGCCCAAAATGGCAATTCTTGAAAACTTGCTTTTCATAGACAAGAAGTATTTCAAAAACATGATTTCATAAACTTGCATCTTTTCAAAAATAAACATTTTAAAAATCTTTTCATAACTCATCAACATAATTCATGTAGCAAACAAATAACAATTTCACAATCCAACCAAGAGCAAATAAATGCAACATTTATAAAAAGATTGAAATCATTGAACTTTATTGATTTGGAAAATTTCTTATGGCTCATTAACTCAACTATAAACGAGGAACCCACCTTATTTGCTTGCAAAAGTCTAAGTCAAGGTTGTCTTTCCCCTTGCTTTTGGGTAGGATTCTCTTGGTTCTCTAAAACAAACCAAGTCTCATTCAATAGGAATCCAATAGAAAATCCCACAATGCAAAATCACTAAAATTTACCTTCATTCTTTGCCAAATGAAGGGATCTTTTGTTGAAAAAGGTAACTACGATGGAGGAGTATGTGTGAGCGTCATAGAATATTCAGAGGTTGCTCAAAATCAATTGTAATTGACGTATCATTGGCATGAGTATAAATTGGTGACTTGAGGAAATTACTTTTATATGTATGATGTAATGACCTTGATGGTGTATACCAAAATATATGAGTAAATGAATATGCCTCTTATCTCATTAAGTTTATTGTAAAGTATATTTGATCGTGTAAAGTGTGACAGAGATTGAAATTAATGAGATGTTATGAACAATTGAAATTGATCAGTATAAAAAAATTAAGTGATTCCAAAAAGATAAATCGACACCGAAGGTATGGAGTAAAGTGAGATGAACATAAGAACTAAGTGTATTAACACTGTAGTGATATGAATTATTAGGTGAAAGATAAGACGATGCGAACGACAGAGCGGGTCAACTTAAGACGAAGCAAAGTCAACTTAAGATGATGCAACGCTTAAGACCCTATGACATCATCACAGACGAAGTGAAAAAGCAGACGAAACAAAAAACAGACGAAACAAAACATAGACGAAGTAAAAGACAGATAGAGCAAAAGACAGACGAAACAAAATATAGACGAAGCAAGGTCAACTTAAGACGATGCAACGCTTAAGACCCTGTGAAGATGCATCTTTACAGACGATGCATCCTTACAAACCAAATGACGTCATCACAGAAGAAGTTGACGTCATCACAGACGATACATTTTTACAGAAGTTGCATCTTTACAGATGATGCATCCTTACAGACGAAATGACGTCATCACAGACGAAGTTGATTTACAGAAGATGCATCTTTACAGATGATGCATTTTTACACTCCTAAGCATTTCCCTTCCTAAGGACCCTAACTTTCAATCCAAAGGTCCAAAAATTACATACTATATAGCGTTGGAAAGCTAGAAAAATAAACTACAACTTTCCA
>JAOQMS010000003.1:2833319-2846149 GCA_027563885.1 Erythroxylum longipes | reverse complement strand
TGACGAAATCCCATATCCCAAGCAAGCAATAATCCTGAGTATACTCCCCAAAGTTCCGCTCCTATAGAAGTGCAACAACCAATGTTTTGAACAAACCCACCTAGCCATGTCCCACTGCTGTCTCTAATAACTCCCCCTGCAGAGGCTAACCCAGTAGAAAGTTTAGAAGCTCCATCCGTATTTAGACGTACCCATTCACTACTCGGAGGAGGCCAGTCTACTAGCTTTTCAATCTGAAATTTAGGATCCTTCACCGCTCGTCTTAACATTTCACTAGATTTTTGAATCCAGCCAACATACTTGAGAATTATTTGACACGGGTTCAGAGGCCACCGAAAGTTTGAGTTGAATATGGTTTGATTCCGCCAATATCAAATGTACCAGCAAGTGACTCCGAAAACGATGCTCCAGTCCACCCCATGAACCATAGAGTTACTTTGAAGATTTACTACCATCCATTCATTCATCTCCAACATGAAGAACTTTTCCAGGATACTTTTTGGAATTAACGATTGCCAAATGGCCTTAGCTTTTATACAATCACGAATGGCATGCATGCAAGTTTCAATATCCCCACAAAAGCAGCAATTGGAGTCGGTGGCAATATGCCGAAGCACACGTTGGTGGTTCGTGAGGAGACAATCGCGAGAAAGGAGCCAAAGGAAAGATCTGATGCGCTGCGAACCATTCCATCGCCACACCATATCCCATATCCCCTGACGAGCCCTTCCGGTATCTTCCGTAATTAGATCATAAGCTGTGGCTGTTGAGAAATGCCCATCTTTCGAAGGCCCCCATATAATCTTATCTGAGCCTAAACCCAAATTCGGTGGGAGAATTCCTGCGATGTACATGCACACTGAAGATGATAGTAAATCCTGAAATAAATCCCACTGCCAACCACCACTCGCACTTACAAATTGATCAACTGTACTGTGATAAATCTCTCTGGGAATCGGCTTAATAGCATGATGATGTAGTGGCCCCTACTCATCTACCCAAGCATCCAACCAAAATCGAACCGATTTCCCATTTCCAACCTTCCATTTAATACCACGAAGAACGTAATGCCATGAAGAAGCTATACCACGCCAAACCATTGAACCTCCTTTAGGATTCAACTCCATAGGTAGTGAATCATCCGTAAACTTGTATTTAGCCTTTAACACTTGTACCCAAAGGGCTTGCGGCCTCGTGAGTAATGACCAACCCAACTTGGAGAGGAGCGCATCGTTGTGTTCACGTATTTTCCGTATCCCAAGTCCACCCTTCTCTTTAGCTGTGCAGACCACCTCCCAGTTAACTAGACTCAAACTCTTTGTCGAGTTTCCTGCATGCCATATGAAGGACCTCATTACCTTTTCTAAGTCATTACAAAGATGACGACGAAGTTTAACTGTATGCATAGCATAGACAGGGAGAGCTGCAAGGACAGATTTAACAAGTATAATCCTCCCTGCTAACGATAATTGCTTCGTATGCCAACCTGATAAACGAGCCTGAGCCTTATCTACAATATATTGATAAGTTTTCTTAGAAGTTCTCTCATGTATTACTGGAACTCCAAGGTACTTACCAAGGTTCTTTGTTAGCTGAAAACCAAGAAACTTACTTAAGTTCTAGCTGCAGTTCTCGTGACGTTCGGGGAACAGTAGCATCTGGTTTTATCCTTGCTTACCTTTTGACCCGACGAACCACCAAAAAAATCCAGAGTTTCTTGAATAACCAAAGCTTGATCCTTAGAGGCTTCCGAGAAGAGCACAAGATCATCGGCAAAAAATAGATGCGAAAGTTGTGGACCATTTCTGCTCAACCTAATAGCCTTCCAGCGACCTCGAGATACTTCGTTTGTAATTAAATGCCCCAGCCGCTCCATGCATAACACAAAAATGTAAGGGGACAAAGGGTCTCCTTGCCGGATTCCTTGAGATGGATTAAACGAGTCCGTCAGCTCCCCATTCCAACTCACCTGCATAGACACTAATGAAATGCACTTCATGATTAAAGAAATCAAAGCATCTGGCAATCCAATATCTAGCAACGTGTCTCGAATAAATTCCCAATTCAGTAGATCATAAGCTTTCTCCAAGTCCACTTTAATAGCCATAAACCCACGTCTTCCCTTCAGTTTTCTCATAGAATGAATAACTTCTTGATCCAGTATAATGTTATCAGTAATTAATCTTCCCGGGACAAAACTGCACTGTGTAGGAGTAATGAGTTCATTGAGGTACGGTTTTATACAATTGACTACCACCTTAGACAAAATTTTATACATCACCGAACACAAACTAATTGGCCTGAATTGCGATAGAAGAAATGGATTGGGGATCTTTGGCACCAACACTATAATTGTCTTATTAATAGCTGATTCCCATGTTTCAAGCGGGAACAATCGCTGCACAAACTCAACTATGGAGGATCCTATGATGTCCCACTGTTTTTGATAGAAGATAGCATGAAAACCGTCATAACCCGGGGCTTTGTTAGGGGCCATGCTGAATACTGCCGTCTTCACCTCTTCCTGTTGAACTGGTCGGCTCAGTTTAATTCTCGCATCAGTAGTGATCCAAGGAAACCCATCCCGAATAGGAAATAGATTAGGATGTGCACCCTCTTCCGTGTAAAGATTAGTGAAAAAACTCCTCGCCATAGTTTTCAATACCATATCATCCTTAATCACCGTATCTGCTTCATCATTTAAAAATTCTACTCTCGACTGCCTTCGCCTCGTCATGGTGATAGCGTGATAAAATTTAGTGTTTCTGTCACCTTACGATAACCAGTTACACCTAGATTGTTGGTGCCAGAAAACTTCTTCCTGACAAAGGATCGTCTCTAGTTCGCCCCGCAAATGAAATTCTAGATCCTCAAGTGACTCCGAATACTCTGTCTCCAAACACTTTTGAATCCCCGCTAATCTGGCTAGCAATCGATTCTTCTGCTTAAAAATGTTACCGAATACATGTCTGTTCTAATCTTGTAATCTCGTAGCAAACAATCCCAAAAAATCACTGAAATTCGTCCAGGGTGTTTTCCAATTCTCACGTACAAAAGTATCAAAAGAAACATTAGTCATCCATGCTGCTTGAAATCTGAACGGCCGAGGACATCTCTGTGGACTCATCGGTATGTTAAACATGACAAGAATAGGACGATGATCTGAGTTTAAAAACGGTAGATGGGAAACTCGAGACTCGGGAAATCTTTCATACCAGGTATCAAAGCAGAAAGCTCTATCCAGTCATGCCCACATACTGCCTCGCCTCCACGTAAATCGCGTCCCGACAAATCCAAGATCATGCAAGCTGCACAACTGAACCCACTCCCTGAAGGATTTATTCACCACAGGTTGGTTTTTTGCTCCCCCACGCTTGTCCATACTCTCTAGCTTAGCATTAAAGTCACCCCCTATGAGCCGTGGCTTATTTACAACCTTTGCTAATTTCGTTAAATTTTTCCAAAGAAAACGTTGAAGGTGATATCTCGGGATCGCATACACTGCAGTAAAGTCAAACAAAACTCCATCCTTCACAATATTAACATGAACGAACTGACGATGGGCAGTGAGAATATGTACCTGCACTTCATTCTTCCAAAGCAACCATATTCCTCCTGAGAACCCAACGGCCTCTACCCGAAAAGAGTGAGGAAATTCCAGTCGCTTTACTACCTTATCAGCTCTCTCTCCACTAATTCTTGTTTCAACTAACACCACCATTAAAGGTCTGCGAGTCTGTACAAAATTCCGCAGAACTGGCTTGAAGGCCTTGCCTCCAGCCCCTTGCACATTCCAGATAAAGATAGACATAACCGATCAAAGAGATCTACACGGCAACCACTCATACAGTCTGGGTGTTCATCTCAACATCCAGCTGACCTTCCTCCGTGTTATTCTCAAGAACCACTTCCATATGCTGATTTTGGTATTCTCTTTCAGCCTGTGAGCTAACCATATTGGGATGTACGTCGGGGGGCCTTGCATGCGGCAGTGTCTACCCCATTATGGAGGAGCCCGAATGCATTTTGATAAACCCCTCCCCTTCAGTATCCGGGCCAATACATTCCATTGCTTCATCCTCAGGTAGTTTAAAACCTTCATCATGCACCACAACCTCTTCATGCGAGCCAATTACGATAGCTGCATGTTGTCCTGTATTACGACGTTGCATGTCATTAAAGGAAGGACTTACCCCTTGTACCCCTACAGCAGGCTTCAGTACTTCATGTGCCACAAGCACCCTATCTGTCAGCCCCGTATTTTCGACTACCTTGTTTTTATTAGGCTTAACCCGTCTAATTTCTGGGTATGACCTTCCTTGACCCAGGCCCGCAACAGCTTGCCCCAGCTCCTTTTGCACATTTGCCACTCCTTGTTGACTACTGCTTCCTGTTACGGTTTGCACATTTAAGAACCCATTATTTCCGGAATCGGATAAGATTGTAAACCGTGATCCACGTAGTTCCCCCTGATTTTTCTCTCCAATTTTGGATATAGTTTGATGACTTTCCTTACCAGTTGGACGTCGGACCCGTCGTTGAACTTGAATCCATGGTCTATATTCATCCTTTTCTACCACCGTACGTGGAGGAGCCACTTGATGGTTCCCCAACCTATCTTCTTCAGCGCCATCAACACCAGAATTCTGCCTCCTTGCTGGGCAATCCACTGAGCCGTGTCCTACAATCCCACAGGACAAGCAAATTTGTGGGAGACCCTCATATGCAACTTTGATCTCATCCCCATCCAAAATAACCCGAGATCGTAGAGGGACACTGATATCCACATCCATTGCCACCCTAGCAAATTTCCCTCGTTGAGATTGTTGAGTGTTCTCGTCTATCTTGACCGTATGACCCACCAGGTTACCCAAAGCACGAAGAATTAACGGGTGGTATCTAGACACAGGAAGCTCTGGAAATCTAACCCAAACTACTGCTCTTGTGATTTTTCCTTATGATGGTCGAAACGTAGGATACCATGGTTGAACTGTAAGCACTTGCCCCAACATTGTCCATGGCCCCTTCGTTAATGCATTCAGATAGTCTTCCTCCTCAATAAAATTGATTAAAAACTAATCATGTCAAGATCAATAATTTGCATTGGCCCTTTAGGCCTCCACAATGACTTCAAACGAGATTACAACGTTCTGAACCCAATATTACGTCCTAATAGCTTCACCACCACTGCCCGATCCCATTGCTTGTCGAGGCGATTCTTGAAGGCGTTTGATAACTCCAGCGCATATCCCCGCTCCCCATTAACAACTGTGATGTCTCCTTCCTCACAATCAACCGGCTCCTACTCAGGCCATGGTAGCTCCTCCTTGTCCTCTACAGCCTGTCGCCCAATCACCGCTGCACTATAGCTAGGTTTTGTGAGGAGAGGTGGCGGGTCTTCGTCCCTGTCCCGTATACGAACTTTCTTTGTCGCATGGTTAGGGACGACAATGGATCCTGTAAATGGAGTGATCAACACTCCTGAAGATCAAATGCCACGGTGATTAGGGACGACAATGGATCCAAGTGGATCCTGAAAACACCACAAGGTTATTCCTGAACAAGATCAGATGCTATGGTAATAAGGGATGACCCTGTCCGAATTGATTTTTCAAAGTAAAATGTCAAAAAATGATATTTTGTTAATACGTGTAAAGTTAACCCGAACTCGAACCCAGTCCAAGCCTCCAATTTTTCAAAAAATTGAGCCCGTCCAAATGTTATAGATGGTTATGGCAAAAGCTGCTGCATATAGAGCAACATTAGGAGCTCCCTTGGTTTTACCGATAAGCCAGTGGAGTACATTGGGCTAGTCGTATCCGGTAGCTTGTGATGATAACATGTACAAGAGTCGACTCCGGATCGCCTTAAAGTAGCTGCAAATGAAGAAAAGATGATCGTGCTCCTCACTTGCCATATTACATAATTATGCACAAGTCATCAGCTCTGCCGTACGTACCGTTGCGTCAAAGTTTTTAGTCGACTTTTAATTGTTAGCCACGTTATGAAGGTGGCTTTGGGACTTAACATGTTATGCCAAAGAAGAGAAAACCATGGGAATTACTGTTGTATCATCCGACAGAAGACTATAGCAAGTTTTGTTTGAAAATACCCCATTCGTAGCTAACCGCGAGGAGATGGTATCTTCCGTTTCCAGATTTGCCAAGGTAGCCAAATGTGGCGTGAGTTCATGAAAACCACGAAAATTTCCCTTCCAATGACCATCCTCTATCAGAGAAGACACCTTAAGGTTTAATGCCATACGGTTTCGAAGCTGTTGGAATCCAGTAGCATGAGCAAGGACGCTAATATCTAACCAGGTATTAAACCATGCCCATGTACTCCGTGTAGGATTGCATATACAGCGGAACAAAAATTGTCATCCTACATGGATCTTTTGCATTTAATATTCATACTAATAATAAGAATATACAAAATAAATACTTGAAATTTACGAGGATCAATTGACAGTCAACTTAAAAAATACGAAGTTTCTATATACTCGACACTGAAAATTTCGTCTCGCTTTTAACACTTAATATGATTATGGAAGATTTTGAAAAACTGTTATTTCAAAAATATAATAAAACAATGTTATCTCTTTCTCTTTTAGTTTTATTTAAAACCTAAAGAACACAAAAAAGAATAGAAGCTCCTTTCTTCTGTTGTCTCTTCTCTTCGTATATCAACGTAAAAAATGTGAAAAATCTGTATATTATTCTCTCTTCACTTCGTAAGTGTTTTGTTTTAACGTTTAAAAACGCTACAACCATCAGAGAAAGAAAAACTTTTTAACTTTGTAAGTTTTTTAAAGTAACAAAATGAGAGAGACACATACCTTCTCTACATTTCGTTTTTGGTTTAAATGTAAAACCAAAAACCAAACCATGGCAATATTACCGACCGATGCCTTCTTTGCCATTTTTTTTATTATTTATAAAAGAAAATAAAATAAAACTATTTTATTTTCTTTATTTATTTCGTACAAGAAAGTTTCTAATATTAATTATATTTTTTGTGTTAGCAAAAAATAAAATATAATTAATATGTCATATAGATTATTTAATAAATTATCTCATAATAAATTAAATAATTATAAACAGGAAATATTACACTTGTAAGTATGTGACCACATAGGTTCATCACTAAGATGGTAGTAATTAATCTAATTAATTATTAATCAAGGTTGGCATCTAACAATATTCCTCAACGACCGGATAGTGTGAAGTAACAACCTTACAAAGACAGAACCTGGTTAAGGATAATGTATTATTACCTTTCATCATTACAACTCCGGATTATTTTAAGGTATGGTTTAACTGTTAAACCCTATTAGATAACTAACTATGTTACTTGTCGATTATTAATGATTGGTGAATGATTTAAGAAACTCCTTTCCTCATTCATTCAATCGCCCTGGCCAAAGTCTTGAAACAATCATTAAGATCAATGACAACATAGAACTCAAACTCATTACCTAGAGTCGATGGATCCCATCTTGACTCACCACTAATAAGATAGGTACTATGATCATTCAACTAGTATTTTTACACACTAGGTGTCTGATATCAAAACATAATAAGTAACCTATTGATTACTATGATGATCTCAGGTCAAAGGAAAAATATACATTTAAATTCTTATGAGAATATCCCACTTGACAGTTCATATGTAACATTAACCATTGAGAATTCTCAGTTTGGTCAGTTCAATGATCATATCTCCATATTCATCATCTATATATGTAACTTAGTAAATGAGATCTGCTAATATACATCCAATAGATACTATTACATACATATTAATCTAACCGGATCATTAAAGTCCTTACTTGATGATTCTACGATCAAGAATACTTCTAGATTAAACCCTAAAGACTTGACTTTCATTATCATAATCTCCATTATGATGGCAAGTGTATAAATTTAATTAAGGACTTATCATATTAAGATAAAAGCAATAAACAAAATATGATAATATAATCATTTGTCATGTTATTAAACAAAGTTAATAATCACAAAGCAAAAGTGTTCAATTTATTACATAAGGATTAGGTCATGAGTATAATTCTAACATTGAAGAATACTTTGTCTGGCAAGACAAAGAAACCTGTCAACATGTCAGACCAGGATTGGGAAGAGTTGGACAAAAAGGCATTGTCCACTATTAAGTTATGCTTGACACGTGAAGTGCTCTAGGAAGTAATCCATGAGACTACCATTGTAGGACTTTAGTTGAAATTGGAGTTCTTTTACATGAAGAAGAGTCTGGCCAACAAACTTCATCTTAAAGAACGTCTCTTTATGCTCAACATGTCTGAAGGTACACCCATCCCATCTCATCTTGATGAATTTAATTCCATTATTATTGATTTAGAAAATCTTCATGTTATAATTGATGATGAGGATCAAGCAGTGCTTCTTGTTATTTCACTACCTCATTCGTATAAGCACTTTAAAGAAATCATGCTTTATGGAAACCGTAAAACTCTCTCTTTAGAGGAAGTTAAATATGCTTTGCTATCTAAAGAAAATTTTGATGTTTCCATTGAGAAGGAGGCTGAGAGTTTAACAATCAGAGGTAAAACTTTTGAAAAGGAAGAGAAAAGTAAGAGTCATAAGTCTTGAAATTTAAGTTGGGTTGAGAATGAGATCGATCCAAAAGACTTAAGCCTTTAGAAGGATTACTCATTCTCAACCTTATATGATATTGTTAGATGTTGTTTCTTTTAGATGTGGGATTTATTATCCCAATACTCCCCCTCATTTGCAACCTCTTCTGGGGTTTGTCAAGTGAATTATTTGGAGTTTTTGGGCTCCAAGATCTTTACTGGGCCGTTGGGCCTTATAGGCTCTAATACCATCTTGAAATTTAAGTTGGGTTGAGAATAAGGTCAATCTAAAAAACTTAAGCCTTTAGGAGAATTGCTCATTCTTAACCTTATATGCTATTGTTAGATGTTGTTTCTTTTTTATGTGAGATTTATTATCCCAGTAATAAGAAGCCTATATCTAATTCTAGAGGAAAAGATGCTAATATTACATGTAAATATTGCAAGAAACTTGGACACAAGATCTCAAATTGTTATAAATTGAAAAATAAACTTGAAAAAGAAGGTAGAAGCAAGGGTAATCAATCTGAATCTACTCCTGAGGCTGTTGTGGTTGATTCTAATTCTGGAAGTGATGTTCTTTTGGTTGTTCAAGGTGAACAACGATCCAAAGATGAATGGATCCTAGACTTCAGTTGTATTTTTCATATGTGTCCTCACAGGGATTGGTTTGCCACTTATGAAACTGCTAAGGGTGTTGTCCTTATGGGTAACAATGCACAGTGTGATGTGGTGGGGAAAGGTACAATCAATATTAAAACTCATGATGGTGTTGTTAAAACTCTCACTAATGTTCGTCACGTCCCTTATTTGAAACGCAACCTTATTTCACTTAGTACACTTGAGTCTCTTAAGTGTAGGTACTCCTCTGAAGGTGGAGTCATAAAGGTATCCAGAGGTAATCTTGTAATCCTTAAAGGGAAGAGACATGGTGCTCTTTATGTGTTGCAGGGTTCTACTATTGTTGGTACTGCTGATGTTACCTCATCTAAGTCTCACCAAGATGTGACATTACCTCCTAGGCTATATGGATGAGAAAGTTATGCAAATCTTGTGCAAGCAATGTCTATCGAGCCAGAGTTTAGATAATATGGAGTTTTGTGAACATTATGTTTTCGGTAAATAGACTAGAGTGAGTTTCTCTTCCCCAAAGATTCACAGGATTAAAGGTACTCTGAATTATATTCATTTTGATCTATGAGGTCCCTCTCACATTGATTCTTGAGCCGGTAGAAGGTACATATGATGGTTTTATTTCGAACAATCTACAGCAACAAAATTCACAAGCGAGTATCCAAAACACTAAGAACCATATGAATATTGAAACCAAATCAAGATCAGATTATACCTTTATGCAGCGGAAATAGGGAGAGGAGCTGGTAGTGCAGGGAGGACCACATCAAATGTCACGCCTTTATCAATATCCAAACACTCGCAAGATTGAACACCCCACTATGATGTGCTAGCACCAATCTATCCCTCTCTCTCTCTCTCTCTCTCTCGGATGACGTCCATTAGTTATCACCCCAATATCTATTATATATAGGAAAACCTTGAGGCCCAAAGCCCAAATCTAAATCAGGCCCGTTGATTGTTCAGTCTACGTAGTGTGTGGTCTTGTAGGCTTATTTAATATTAGCAGCAGGCTCAAACTTCTTTTAGGCCCATAAGTTATAAACGGCCTTTAGCAAGATATTATAACTACCCAATATTAAATAAGGTTGAAATATGATACTACTTGAATCACAAGTGATAAATTAGAGTACATCCTATAATTGGTTCGCGGGGCATACACTAACATGTTGACCAAGTTACTACCTATTGCTAAGTTGAAGTATTGCTTGGATTTAGCAGGTATTCTTAATACTTGAGCGCCTTTAGGGGCTTACAATGAAGGGAGTTCTTACTTTCGGTCTTGTGTCAAGGTGGAGATTTGTTGGAATAATGACCCAAGCCTTCAAGATTTCTACTCTATGTAAATTCCTACTTTGTGTAGATTCCTACTCTATGTAGGTTTCTTTCCTTTTATGACACTATTTTTAAATTCCTACTTTACGTAGTTCTCCTATCTTAGGATTATACTACTACGTAAACACCCTCTTATTGGTGCTTTGTAATATCATATTGGTGTACTCTTCATTAGTCTTAGGATTTGTGTGAGAGGAAAAAACTTTGACATAGTATATATTTCCGGGCTCTCTTCGTCATGTCAAATTTTCTCTTGACATTCAAGTTTCTCCCATAAAAATTCTTTGTGTGCTTCTATTGTTTTTCTTTATTTACTTGATTGACTGCATTGCTTCTGCGACTGCTAGCACAACACTCTGATCACCCCATCTCCAAACGAGGAACTAGGCCATAACCCGAGCTGGTCATTCAGTCCAAGAAACTGAGGACTTCGTGTGGCATGAGCCTCGCCAAATGACGCATTGTAAGTGGCAAGATGAGAAGGAGAGTTCTCAATCTCGGATAGCTGAGACTCTGTGAGCCTGGCACTAAAGCCATTCAAGGCATTACTATACGAATACAGCAGCCATTCTGGTTCATCAACTGGTTCAGACAAAGATTTAAGGATAGACCAGTGCTATGAATCGTGTGTCGAGAACGAAGAAGATATGTAGGCAGGATCTAATTGGATGATATATGTCTGAAGTTGTTGTTCTGATCCTGCATTGATGATTCCTGCTAATAGTAAGAGCAACATCCATGAAAAGCAACAAATAGGAAATGTAACTGAAGGAACTCATCTCGATTCGTTAGGTAGAAGATGGTTGAAATGGGTGTTCTGTATTAGACATGTATAACAGGAAAAAGATAGATGAAGAAACCTTATAACATTTTTTTAAATTAAAAATTTTCAAATTTTCAGAATTTTTTTTATAAAGAATTTCAATTAAAAAGTGAAACGAAACTGATATATTATAAATATTAGACGTGGAATAATCAAATGTTATTAATAAAAACTTAATTTTATTTTTAAACACAATTTAAACTAATTAAATTCAACTTTACTTAATAATTTAAAATAATTTGAGTTTAAGAGATTAATTGAATTATATTTACAAGTGTATTTTGTTATTATTTTAAGTGAAATCTAAGGATTTTTTCTAAAAATTTAAAATTAGAAACAATTTTTTAAAATTTTTTAGTAATTATTAAATAATGGTGAACTAATTTACATAAGAATTAAAATTTTGATGTTCGAAATGAGAATAAAGTAAAATAAAAGATGTGATTGTAAAGGAATTACTAATTTACTCTCCAAGTTTATCTTTTTAAAAGAAGTTGATTTTTGTATAAGATTAAAGATTTTCTACATTAAAATTCGGGGTTAAATATATTGAGATCTCTTTTATTTGATGTTTTCTATTTTAAAAATTATTAATTATCTTATAATATTTTTTACTTACCACATAATTGCTTTACATCGATTTTGAGTTATAAATAAATATATAATTAATAAAATGTGACAAAGATAAGTTATGCAATAATTAAAATACTATAAAATAAGAATAATTAAAAAATAAATAAATAAAAATCTAATCACAAAAAATATAATTAATCCTTGAAATTTACGTTACTTCTCATTATTGCTTTTGGTTTTTTCACTTTAAAATTAAATAATTATAATTAAGTTTGAGTTAATTAAAAAATGTAGTATTCATATATCAAACCTTTCAACCAAAAAGATTGGTCGACATGAAATGAAAAAAAAAGTTAAAATTAAAAAGAATAAAAATATTTTAAAAAATATTTAATATAATATAAATTATACATTTAAAGTCTTTAATTTATATATCAAGAGATATATATTATGTTTTTATTAAAGAATTTTAATAATTGCTTATGGTAACTTATATATTATTAGTTGGTTTCAATAATTTTTTAAATATATATATTGTTATTTATTATTTATTTTATGTGGATGTAGGGATGTCAATGGGCTGGGCCGGGCCTGGGCCGGCGATGGCCCGGGCTGGCCCATTGAAAATTTCCCTCGGGCCATTTCGGCCCACGGCCCGGGCGGGCCTCAGACGGCCGGCCTGTGGCTCGGCCCATGCGGGCCGAAATGGCCCGCCAAAGTGGTGGCCAACGGAGAGGCCCATGGCCCAGGCCGCCTAGCCTGCCCGGGCCACGGGCCGCCCGTGGGCTGTTTTGGCCCGCAATTTTTTTTTAAAATTTTTTAAAAAAATTTAAAAAATTGTTGTTTTATTTTTTA
>JAOQMS010000003.1:2819769-2833219 GCA_027563885.1 Erythroxylum longipes | reverse complement strand
TATTTTTAAAAATAAAATATTTTTATTAATACTTTATTAGTTTATTAATAAATATTATATAAAAGATTAAAATAAATATAATTATAAAAACTTTGAAAAAAAGAGGGGGAAGAGGGGGTGAGAGAGGAGGGAGATTTTTTTAAAAATTTTTGAAAATTTTGCAAAAAAGTCCCTAAACTTTTGAAAATTTTCTGTACCGGCCGGTATTGGCCGGTATTACCGGTACCGACCGGTATTGGCCGGTACCGACCGGTATTTACACCCGATACCCAAAGGGTCGGTACCATTCCGTTTTCTGGCCGGTAAGGTATCGTCCGGCCGGTACCGGCCGGTACGAAACGGTACCCATAACAGTGGGTAATCCTGTTGAGAATTTCTCCTTAAAAAAAGGCTAATTTCAATCTTATTTACGCATTACTTTGGACCGTTTGAAATCAGAGAGTTTTTTTGCACCTAAAGTTCGATAATAATTCAATATTTTTATCTTTCAAATGTAAGGAGTTTCCTATGAAATATAACTAGATTGCTAAAATTTGGTTATTGAGAGCTCAACAATTTCATGGTCATAGGTTTCTAATTGTGTTTTATAGGCATTGACTAACATTTTCATTTATTAAAGCACATTTAAAATGTTGTATTCGTTCATTCCATCCATATTCTATTCATAAAAGAAGCATATAAGCAGTCAGCTGTAAGATATTGGGCTTTTGATCTATGTTTATGTCAAGGGCAATGGGTTTTGTGCAATGAGGTTTTTGTTGCAAATAAAGTTTGTTCACAATTGGAGATTTTCAATTTCACCATTGCTTTCTTGCTCAATTGTATCCACTTTTTTAGAGCTATTAGCTTTGATTCTAGTTTGACTCTTAATTTGGATGGTGTTCAAAATTTGAGACGATAGAGTCTTCAAAGAATTAGAAATTATGTTCTTGTTAATCCTATTCAATTGGTTTTAGATGGTGTTGAGGAATTTTTTTACTGTTCTTTTTTTAAAATTGGCTTAAAGATTATATCTTATAGATCTTAACAAATAATAGGGATGACAATAATGATTCAATTTGACCAATTTTTAGCTCGGATTGAGTGAGTCATAGGTTTACTGTAATCTAGCCTTCTTGACTTACCCATTTTTTAATACGAAGTCGTTTATTCAAAATGACATCGTTTTGGAAAATTTTTACTTAAAAAAATAAATGACCGGGTCCACCCGTAACTCAGGCAATGATTCTTACAAGTATTTAATTCTTCTTTTGAAATGGCTTTACTTCTACTTGTACTAATTCTATGCAAATGGAATTAAAACATTTTTCTTTGTATTTATTCATTAATTTTTGGGTCGACTTTGAAACACAACCATCTAAAATACAAGTAAATTAAATTTAAGTTAATTTATTATCTATAATTATGAAAATTGCATTGCTAAAAATGTTTTAATTTATTAATATATTTGTCATTGAATTTTTCAAAACAAATTCTAACTTCATTTGATTTCAAAATTCAGCTTATAGCCCTCTATAGTCTCTACTGCAAACCTCAGTGCCTGAATGAAATATACATTATCTAGACAAAACTCCTATGTTTCTACTTCCACCAAGCATCTTGTGTCTGAGCACCAAATCTATGTCTGTCCCTCTCTTCAACCTCTCTCCTGATTTAGCAGTCTCAAGGCTCTGCTTAGGTCTCACCTCTCTCTTTTTTGTCTCTCATTTCTTTAGATGTACTGTTACTCTCACAACAATGGACCTCTCAAGCCCAGTTCTTTTACTGCTTACTCTCTTCCAGGAACCATGACTTTTGGCGAACAAAACACGCTGTCCCAATCTTTTCGCATTCTCGACGAGGCCTTCCATGGCGGGATCAACTTCTTTGACTCTGCTGAAATGTAACTTTTCCCGTTTTCCTCTGCTAACTTTCTGAGTCTTCAATTGCTTTCACTGTAATCCGGTTATTGGTTATGTTGTATTGCAAGTAAGTTGGAAACTTTGTTCAGGTATCCAGTGCCTCAGCGCGAAGAAACTCAAGGGAGGAGCGAGGAATACTTCGGCCGTTGGGTTAAAGAAAGGAGGATTCCGCGTGACCGTGTTGTCGTAGCCACAAAGGTTTTAATCCTCTAACTTATTACTATGTAGAAAGATTATAATTTTGATTCTGTGCATCGCATGATCAGATTTTTGTAGTAAAGCTGAGTTATTGTTTAAGGATATTTTTAGTTCTGTTGTGCTCGTTTGGTTGCCAATGGATGAATGGTCGAATGTGTATGTCATTGGAACTATGAGCTCGAAATTCTAGGAAAAGGAAGTGTCTTGTCAAGTTGGTTGATTTTGGATGTAAGATTGGTGTACTTCCGTGGAAAACATCATTCTGGCTTGCAGCATCATATTGTCGATATCTTTCACTCCAGAGTTTGTGTGCGGAGCTTGATGGGGCTTTTGAATAATTTCATAGGCTCTCCGGTATTAGGATCAGTGTCACTAGGAGAAAAATAGCAGATCAGTACTTAGTTTGTACTTATATGATCTTATATTGTTCATCTGCTAATAGAATTCATAAATGGAATCTGATTTGCTTTTCCCTTCTGTATAACAGTGGAACTTGGAACTTTTGGCTGAACCATAATTTAACAATAGTCAGCAGAATTCGTCGTCTTGCTGCTTTCCATGCTAATGAATTTTTCTATTAACTAAATGTTCTCATCTTTTGTAATAACCCATTGTCACATAAAATACATGTGAAAAGTCTTCTAATTCTGACCTGATGGCGAGAAATAGTTTGATCCAGGTCGCAGGACCTTCTGGACAAATGCCTTGGATACGAGGTGGACCGGAATGTTTGGATGCCCGAAATATTACCGATGCTATTGATAGTAGGTTGGTATATGCATTTGTATGTAACTATTGTAGAAGGCTGTTGCATTGTCAGCCCGTTACTATTAATTCGAAATTGGATTGTCGTCAAAGATTTGTGAACAATTGCTGATAGTTATCTGTCTGGCTTTTGTTGAAAACAATAAATATAATCAATATTGTTATAATAGTTTTTGATTGATTAGAATATCCTAACACAAACATATTGTCAAAAAGTTTGATCACTGAATTTTGATTATTTGATTAACTTCATAATTTGTCTGTTGATTTGATTATTATGATTGGTTCAGTTTGATGCGACTACAGATGGACTACATTGATCTCTATCAAATTCATTGGCCCGATCGGTTTGTATGTGAATCCTGCTGTTTTTCATCATTATCAATGTGTGCATGTATGTCTGTATATGCACGGATATTTTTGTGGCTCTGCTGCTTTATTCATTTATACTTTGTTTGTTTTAGCTGTATGATGTTTTCTTTCTTTTGTTTCCTTAAAACATCAATAGTTGCTTCTTCAGGTATGTTCCAATGTTTGGAGAAACTGGGTATGATCCAACCCGACAGTTTTCCTCAGTTTGCATTGAGGAACAGCTTGATGCTCTTGGTCGAGTGGTTAATGCTGGCAAGGTGAGTGGAAAATTGTCGAAGTCAATCTCTTGCTAAGAACACAGCTAATAACTTGGGACCTTTTTGTGTAGATAAGATACATTGGACTTAGTAATGAAACACCTTATGGTGTTATGAAGTTTCTTCAGATTGCTGAAAGGGCTTCTCACTACCCAAAGATAATATCTATACAGGTTCTGGATTTATTACTCCACACTTTATTGATGCTTATGATCTTTGTCCTATTCAACACTTTCTTCTCTGCCTTTCTATCATCCGCTTGCATATTCCACTCTTTTGATTTTTGAATTTTCCTTGGATTAACGCTAATCCACAGCTTTTCTTTTTCAATAATAGAACTCATATAACTTGCTCTGCCGAACTTTTGATTCTGCATTGGCTGAATGCTGTCATCATGAAGGGTATGTTTTGTTCTGGAAATAAGTACTCAGTTTAAAAGTAAACATGTTTGTTCCGAGTTTGAAATATTCATTTGTCTTATTTTAGATTAATAATTGCCCCCTTTCATGGTTATCCCATTGTTAAGTAGAAGTTACTTTGATCATGGCTGAAATTTCACGATGTAAGTTATTATTCCATTTTCAATATACAAGATGTTTGTTGTCCTTATAAAATATCACTGTTAATTCTAAGCTAGGACAAAATACCGTATCCTCTGATATAGTGGAGACCTCAAAGCGCAAAACCTATTTTACTACGCAACCGTTTTATGTAATGGATTATAGTGGGATATGTAAGTTGACTTTTTATTTGAATAAACTTACAGTTGTTTTTCTCTAGATTTTTGCTCAACTATGTAATCTGGGTTTACTGAACAGAAAGATGTAAGTTATTCTTGGAAATGGTTTTATGGAAGGCCACCTTATAATCAGTCTATTGTTGTCTTATTGATTTGTTGTAGAGTCAGCTTATTGGCCTACAGTCCCCTGGCAATGGGCATATTATCTGGGAAGTATTTTGCACCTGACGGGGGTCCAACTGATGCCAGGTTAAACCTTTTTAAAGGTCAATCATTGAACTTTCTCTTTTCCCTTTTATCACATGAAACTTTTGTCCGATAATCAAATCGCTGCCTTTTACATTTCATGATGTTTGCACTATCTCTCCTTTCAGGAAGGTATTCAGAAGGAGAATCAAGATACAACCTGTGTAGTAACATCGTAAAAACAGCTATTATGGTAAGTATATTCTTTTATGGTTTTGAACTTTATCTCCTTTTTACCTAAAGATGTCATAAATAACTAATTGAATGAGTTTGATGGTAAGTTTGGATGCTACCACTTAATGCTGACAAACCAACAATGAAAAAAGGGTAGTTGAAATTGCTTCTCGAACACTCTATCCTTTGATTACAATTTCGCAAGTGTGATTGGATTCGAGTTGCTACTGGCTATTTCGGCAAGTGCTAGTTTGAAAAGTTAAGACTGATGAGTTTGCTTAATTACCATTTAACTTCCTATTTCAACGTTAGTGGAAAATGTTGTGAAAGGTAACTCAACCTTTCCTTTCATCTTCTTTCCTCACATCCTTCCTACCCCTATTCTGTGGGACATACTGAACCCATTTCTTTCTTTTGAAACAAACATGACCTTAGGAGAACCTTAGTTGGGAGGAACATAACTTTTACTTTTACTTGCATTCGCCCAACTGACTCCTTTGGGGACCACCATCCCTTTCTTTCTTTTGGAACAAACACAACCTAAACAGTTGATGGTTTTTCTGAGCTATAAGAGCCAATAGTAAAGATCTATTCAAGTGAGTGATAGATTGGGTCCACAATCTGTTCTCTTTCCCCATAAAGGAACAATTTCATTGTGTGCATTGCATCTTTGTTGTGCTTGTAATTCTGACTCTGCATATTCTTATGACATGCAGGAGTACCTTGGCATTGCTAAACGATATGGACTTAATCCCGTATCTCTAGCAATTGGTATGATATCTGCTTGTGTTTATGTGCTCGTGCATTTATGCTTTTACATGCTGGTGAACTGTTATAGCACCTTCAGTTTTCCTCTTCATCTTAAGTACCATATTCCAATGGAATAGGGGTGTCTAACTTTGGTTATAGAAACTTTGCTTGTGCATCATTAAAGTAAAATCTTTTTAAATGGACCCGTATGACCTTTCAACAATCCTGACTCTCAAATTTTTTCCTTATGGATCTTTTAATTGCATGATGTAGTTGCTCCTTAGTTTGCCTTTGTTAAAATACGTCCCTCCCCACCAATCTGCGAACCTTTCCGCCATCTAATGACTTTGGCTGCTATGTAGAAACAAATAAGAAACAAAGAACACCCACTTCGGTCTGCTTTGGTTTTCGGTCTTGATAACACCCACTTCGGTCTGCTTTAGTTTTCAACCTTGATGTATGTTTTGACTTCTGTGTTTTCTGCAGCTTTTGTTTTGAGACAGCCACTTGTGGCGAGTGCAGTATTTGGAGCTACTAGGTCATCCCAACTCCAGGAGGCTCTCAATTCGGTGGAAGTTGATCTTACACCTCAAATTGTTACGGAGATCAACAAGGTTCATGCTAGATTTCCTAATCCATGTCCCTGATGACCCTTGTCCCATTGGTAATGTCACTTTTACTCTTATCGATTTTGCAATTCTGGATCATCAGTTCATGTGTCAACTTCAACACAAGGTCCAATCTACGTACTACCAGAGGCTTAATTAACAACATCTGTGTTGTTTTATGTAGTGTGGTCAAAACACATGTTGGATATGTGACGTTTTTCCATAATTGACGAAGAACTTGTAAAATCCAAACAGAATCGAATGAAAGATCAGAATTTGTCAGTTTCGCTAATTGTTATTCTGTTTCTTTCGTTTTTCTTCTTGTTCTTACTTGGAACATAGTTACATTCCATACAAATGAAGATACCTCTGGTGAAGTTACTAACTCAAAATGGGACTAACACGAAATCTTGTTGTCCATCTAAATGCACAAGTTCAGATAATGCTGAGAACAAAATATGATTGACCGTTTCTAATCATCATATCATTGATCTTTTCTATCTTTACAGAGCAACCTTATGCTTTTGGTGAACAAATGAGAATATGTTTGACATTTAATCTCTTGAAAGAACTCAAAAAATATCAACATAATCTTAAATTTTGGTAGGAAAACAACGTTGTTCTAATTTCCTGTAGTGATGGTTAGATATATATATACATACAAATATCCTGCAATACTTACGTCGTAATTACAATGACCATTCCAACACTGTCCCAACTCACATGTATATAATGCAGTCTAGTATATTAACTGCCATGATGGAACATGAAGACAAGAAGCCATTTTCATGTAAATCAGCGGTAAGTTGATTTACGGGGAAACATTGACCACATTACACAGAAACTATGTTAATTCAACACAAGTTCAAGCTCCCTCCTTCAAACTCACAAAAACGGTAAGAGCATCACTCATATCCAACCAACGTTCAGTGGTCACGGTAACAAACTTCACAAGCTATTACAGGGTTCTTTACAGAACTGCAGAATCTAGTATTCAAACAAGGTATATTACGGATGGATCTATTATAAATAAAGCATGGTTTGGGAGATCTACTTCTTGACTTTTGATTCCTTCTCATCATATGATTCCTCGTCATCGTAATATTCTTCATCATCATCATAGTAGTCATAATAATATTCTTTGTCTTCATCATCAATCTTACCATTCTGCAGCAAACCTCCTGACTGCTGTCCTCTCAATCGTTCTTGAATCCTATCCCGGATGGCTGTGCCCTAAATGATGCCAAATGCAATAGCAAGAATGAATGGATTATATACAGTAGGTTCTGGGTCTTTCAACCAGTGATTTGACATATCATGGCTGAGATGTGAGTAATACCATTTTATGGCACCCTTCTTCAAACATTTCCAAAAATCCGGCAACCCAGCGATCAGCATTTTCCACCCATTCATTACGATGCATTGCAACAGTTTGAATCTAAAAGACAGCTTAATCCATCAGCTTCTTAATTGAAAGTACAAATAAAAGCACCAGAAAAACAGATTATGGAAGTTCAACTGGCATGATGAAAATGTACAGCAATGTGCAGTCGATAATCAGACAGCCAATAAAATATAAGATACTTTTGAACATTGCATAGAAATTATGTAAGAAAGTAAAAACAATCTAACAATGATCTTTGCAACTACTTCGAAAAGCAAATCCAAGTTTAGGTGAGAGTGTACGTGGTGCAATCAAAAGCTAATCAAGAAAGTTATAGTGCAGAAATAGACAGAATAAAAACTTGAGCATCTGACACTTCAAACGTGGAAAGAACACACTAATAACAAATTAAACAGTGAGATACAACAAGAGAAAAGGAAGAAAGCATGGCAAAAGTTTGGCCTCTATAAACCAAGAGCAATTTCAAACATGTAAAAGAAATAACGATTGGATGGCATTCACAAAATATTAAACCTTCTGATTAACAAAAAATTCTTAACTATGGAAAGTAAAGGCAGGAACAAATGGAAAAGACAAAAACTAATTGATAAGTTATCGACATGCACAATAATGCTTGACTTGGTTTCTTATATTCATTATATAACCACCAAAGGAAACACAGAGAAGATTTGTAAATGTTGGAGGAGAAACAAAACCTAACCTTTTCTCCAACTTTTTCTTGATGTTCCTTCACTTTCTCTTGCAGCTTCTTCAATCTCATGTTGACTCTTAACCGCTTCTCCTATTAACATTACACCAAACAGAAATATTCTATCTTCAGAAAATAATTTGTAGGCAAGAGAGAGAAAATGTGCAGTTTGTATAGCAGCATTCAATCAGAACCAGGCAAACTAATAACATCAAAATAGAAGCATGCCTTCACGTAGCTAACACCAAGCTCTTTTCTTGAATATCCTCTGTCCAAATTACGCATGACATACTGATTATAATCTTTAACAATCCTCATAATTATGTCAGATGTAGAAATCCCCTCGGTTCTTTTTGTTTCCTTAAACCTCCCAACTTTTTTGACCTGCAAGTGAACTAACTTGGTATAAATAAAAAACAAGAAACTGGAATATAATACAACACAAACACTTGTGTTCAGCTTACAAATTCATAAACATCCTTTCCAGCTCCACTAGCGTCTGCATAGCTGTAAACAAATGGAGGCAAAGTTCAGAAGATCATATATATGCTTGATTATTATATCAATTAGAATCAAGTGAATTATAAATTCCAAGAATCAGAACATAGAATCAATATAAATACTGAAGGAATCTATTCAAAACCTTGTCTCATAAGCCCCAACTACTAAACTTAGCATATGAAGCAAAAGAAAGAAAAATAAGTAGCATCCTGGAATATTTTGGTCTGAATTCTAAAGAAGAGCATTGTGGCCAAACAACTATTGTTATGATCAACAAATAAAGGGCAAGAGCAGCATTGGCCAAATTAGCACATATCATTCTGGTCAAGAAACTTACGGAAGAGCATCATGGGCCACATAATCAATATTATGTTTGTCAAGAAATTCTTGTGTCACCACCCAAGGTGCATCAGGAATCACTTCATCTACCCATCTGTATAAAATTTAACAGAAAATCGATGTTTAAATGCCCTCAATGTAACCGGAACTAGTGATCTCAAGCATCATATCTGCTACGAGGAAATAGTACCCCCAATATAATATCGATACATTTCAGAACAAAATTCAATTAAAAGTATTTATCGATGAAATTCATAGAATCGTGTGATTATCAGGTGTCAATAAGTTCATTGAAAGGAAAATTCATACTTGCAGTGGCGAAGAGATTCATAACGCTCAGCTTCAGTCATAACAGTTTTGCCCTTGTATTTGTGGGTGGTTTCGTCATTGCAACATCCAACAAGCAAGTACGTGTGTGGAAACCTAAAATTGCATGTTAGCATTTAAAACAGTAAACATCAAAACTTTCTAATCATCGCACTATAGCAGAAGATGAAATATCTAAAGAAGGTAAAACAACATCGGATCATACAAACTAAAATCAGTATCACAGTATGGTGAAACACCATATGCTAAGTCCAATAAACACACAGTGAAAAAGAAAAAAAGTGACAACACAAATTAGTAAACGTAGAAACTTCCCTTACTAGTATGCATCATATTCCATCATCACGAAACAGAAGTAGCCACCACAATCATGCAAACACTACAAAATTCTAGCCAACGAATATACATAACTATCACAGCAAATAAAAGAAACATGAGATCTATATTCCAACATAAAATTATATGACCAGAAATCATTCTCTGTAGTGATAAATACCCATTAATTGTTGACAAGAGTTATGCGAAAAAGTAGCAGAATTTCAAGTAAACAAGAAAAATCGAGAGATCTAACGAACTTGTAACTTCCATTTTCCCAACAAAACATAATCAAATACACAAATCAGCCAACACCACCATGGCAGAAGGCCCAGAACACACCAGAACTGCAATAAAAAGCAAAAACAAGAGAAGCCCACGAAAATATTCACATGAAAGGACAGGAACAAATAAAAGGAAACAAAAATCAAGCACAGAAAAGAAGACGTACAGTTTCTTGGCTTGCTCAAGAGAGCGAGCGTGACCGAAGTGGAAAAGGTCGTAGATCCCATCGGCGTAGACACGAGCCGGGCGGTTTCTGTGAGAATCCGATTGGTTACCGTTCACATCCTGTTTCTCGTCCATCCGAATCGGAATCAAAACACACTCTGTTTTCTGTTCTCCTGTTCTCTGCCTCTTTTGCCGTATTTTTTTGGCTAATTATTTTTTTCTTCGCTAGTCTTTCTTCTTTCTTTCTTTTTTTATTTTTTTTATTTAGGTCTAAAATTAGCAACGGTTTGAGGAATTGGAATTGGAATTGGAATTGGAATCTTCGGCTATTCCTCGTTGACCAACAAGTTTTTGCTATTTGGAATCTTCTATTTATTCTAAATATTTTTGTTTATTCATTTATTTATATATTTAATTATTTCTTTAACTATTTTTAAAATTTTTATGAATATATCGGAACAACTTTTCTACTTAGAATGCTTATTATTATTATTTTATTATTCTTTTTATTTTTATTTAATTACTAACTCTAATCTAATATTAGTCATAATTTTTAAAAGAATTATAATTTCTCTTAATTTATCATTCTATTAAAAAATACCAAAATAAAAAAATCTCTATTTCTAGTTTTATAAATTTTTTATGAAAATAATATTTAAAAATTTTTAATATGATTAAATTGAGGTAAAAGAACAAGATCTTTTTATGATTTTATTTATTTTTCTATAAAGTAGTTTATTATTTTAAAATACAAATAATTTTTTAAAAAATATTTATTAAGTTCTCATTAAATGAATATATAATAATGTGTATGCAATTTTTTGATTTAATTTGTTTTTAATAATAATTTTATTAAATAATCTAACATAAGTTTAGTGCTTTTTAAATTTTAGTATTATTAAAATTTTTAGATAATTTAAAGCAATAAAAAATATTTTTAAAATAAGTAAGAAGAAGTTTGTTTTTTTTTTTTTATTTACTAAGTTACGTACCTCGATCTAACTCTTTTTTGTGACTAACTTGTAGTCCTTTTTGTATGGTGCATCATGTCGGCATGGAGAGTAATGCTTCCAACCACCAAATACTTTATTCACTTGTATAAACTTTTTAAATAATTAAATAAGGTAAAAGATATAGATCTTATAATTTAAAAAAATTTAGAAAATTTTTTAATATTTAATATTCTCAATTTTTAATTTTCAATTTTCTAGAACAACTTCTTCTTTCATACTTTGATTAAAAATAATTATTAAATATACATAATATGAATCGAACAAAATAAAATTCAACTAATAATTTATTTTAATTATCTTAAATTATTAAATTAATTCAAATTTAATTTGTTACCATCGAATTGAGTTAGATTATTATATTAGTAATATTTTATTAGTTTATGTATGATATTCATACCATGCCTATTTTATTTTATTGTTAGTTTTAATCAAAGTTTAAAAGAAAGGGAATTTTTAAAATTTTAAATCTAAAAAAATCAATAATTTTAATAATCAAAAACAAAATTTAAAAATTATTAAATTATGAGAAAGTTTATGCCTTTTATCAAATTAAATATTTGAATTAAATAATTAATTTGATTCATGAAATAATTTTTAAAATATATAATTTAAATTTTATATAAATTCTTTTATCATAAAAGTAGGTAAAAATATATATTATAAATTTTTAAGATAGTAATCAACAAAGGACCAACCTTAAATTTAACCATTCATATTACATGATTGAACATGAATGCACATTTTCGTCACTAAGTGTTTGGGAGGGGTGGATGTAATTATAGGAGTTTAATGGAGGATAATTGATGATTATTGTTTCCTCCTTCTTCGAGCGTTTCTTTTCCTCCTTAACAATTGGCTTTGGAGGAGGTTCTTGCTTTACAACCTCCACATGCTTCCCAAACCTTCTCGTTAGAGTTTTCACTAGTTCTGATTCTTCAAGAACTCCCCTTACCGTGATCTGTGACTTGCCCATGTCTGCTTCTGCTCCTATAATTCCTGTAAAACCCAAAAAAAATCAATATAGAAAAAGCTGAATAAGTAGAGAAAAATGGGGCAACCTTTGGTTTTTACTTTTAATACCTTTCATACTCTCCAGATATGTCTTAGCATCTTCTGCACAACCTTCACAGTGCATGTTCATCTTTAGCACCACGATCTTTACCTCAGGCTACATACATACAACTCTAAAGAGTGATAACTCATACCGAGTTTATCCAAGTATTAGTGATCATTAATATTACCTGTGGTTTCTTTGCTGGCTCATTTTTGTTTCTGTTAGTGGTCTCAGGTTCAGGTTTTGGAGAAAGCAGTTCGACGTTTCTGCTGTATCTCTTTTGCATTCTCTTTAACACCTTCATGGGATCAACCTTTTTCCCTTTCAGAATCACCTCATTGTTGGCCATATCAACACTTATTTCTTCAATACCTATCCATATTCACATTACATATCCAACCAAGTAAAATAGCTGTAATATCGTATGTTTCCTGGAGCCAGAAAAGAAAAGCAAAAACTGAAGCTGCAAACGGAAATGGAAATGGAAGCTTTACTACCTAGAATTCCTTTCAAGCAAGTGTGGACCTTCTCAGAACATCCTTTACAGTGCATGTAAACTTTTAACACAATATCTTCATCCTATACCCACATCCAAGTCAAAAAAGGAGATTAAAACATGAATAACAGAAGATATGAATGAATCAACAGCAGAAGCAGAAATTTTCAGAAATAAAAAATGAACAGTGAAGCGTACCTTCCCCATGACTGGTCTGAGTTCTTGTTGATGTTTAAGAGTAGTGAAAGGGCTTAGTTTAGCAGCAGAATGTAATGTCCAAATGGGTATTCAACAGTTTTTATCCTAATTAATCCTTAATTAAGTCTAGTATTGAGAAACAGATGCACACTTCAATAACAATAACTATAGAACCTGGCTACGTTACACTAAAGATCCTCTTTAGAGTTTTTAAAAAAATTAATATATGTGTATGCCCCATTAATGGAAATTAACAATCAATTTAGTGGACATAACAATTATGAAAGGAATTCTTTTACGAGAATATGTTTACAGAAAATAATTAAATATGATCATATTAGTTCTAAATATCATCCTTTTCTCTTAAATTATTCAGATATAAAATGTAAGTAATTAAAAATATAATATAATATTATCAAAATATATATGAATTTTAAGTGAGATTTGATATCATCTTTTTTGTTTAAATTATTTGAGTTTAAAATATAAGTAATTAAAAATGTAATATAATATTCTCAAAATTCTTGCCAATTTGATTAAATTTATCAAAAGATATGTGTCTGTGTCTGTGTGTGTGTCTGTGTGTGTGTGTGTGTGTGTGTGTGTGTGTGTGTGTGTGTGTGTGTGTGTGTGTGTGTGTGTGTGTGTGTGTGT
>JAOQMS010000003.1:2800929-2819669 GCA_027563885.1 Erythroxylum longipes | reverse complement strand
ATTGACAGTTGTGACCGGAGCAGCCACCGATTAGAGCTTAAAGCTCAACGAGTGTATTTGAGCCTCGAGCTCAACAGGGATTTAGAGCCTCAGGCTCAACGTTTAATAAGCCCTATAGGGGACAGTTCAGGCGCTCGGTCACAACACCGTAATAATTAAAAAAGTGTCACATGAGTATTTCATATGCATTTGATTAAATATGCTTGATTGAGTGAAAGACATAATGCCTTATACTTATGTGAAAACAAAAGTGTTGCTTATGTGAATGTGAAAAATGTGTGATATTTGATCGATGGAAAATCGTGCTATGTTTAATGTGTTGTATGAAGTGAGTGAACCATCGATGATGGTTACCTCATTGAGTTCGCAAAACTCACCAAAATTGCGACGTTGTCTTTTCAGGACCGAGAGTAGACTCCTAACTTCAGAGGGACTTTTCCAACCGTGTAGATTGTTTTGGCGAGAGAAGTCATGGCTCATAGGTCGGTCAGTTGGGACTTTTAGGGACGGCCTAGATAGATCTGATGTTTTTTCTCTTTCATATAGCATTTTGTACTAGTTTTTTTTAGATTTATGTACAGACAGTACATGATGATAGATGTGTAAACCTTTGATTTTGATGGAATGAAATGAGGAAGATGTTGATTTTACAAACATTGTGGTTTTCTATAAATGCTTTATTGGTAAAATTGGTATGATGCCATGTGAAATGAATGTAGTGATCGCACGTAGTTCACCCTTATCATAGGATATGTACCGGAATGACCTGCGGGCGTCCCGGTGCGTACCCAATGGTAAGGGGGTGCTACAATACCATAGGAACCATACCAGTCGTCCATCAACAGGCAAAGATCAACCACTATGTAACAGAAACAGGCAGATGGGACACTCAAAGACTACAGGAATTGATACCTCAACAAGTCATACAACAAATTCTAGCCATATCCCCACCAAGATCAGAGCATGGCAAAGACATAATATCATGGAGGTGGTCATCTAATGGTAGATTCAGATCAAGCTCAGCATACAATAGACTCTGCAACCAATAGTGGGACTCAGAAAATGAGCAATGGAAACACATCTGGAAACAACAAGTCCCAGAAAGGGTCAAACTATTCATCTGGCGGGCAAAACAGGGCGCCTTATGGACAAATGCAAAGAGATCATCAAGGGATCTGGCTCCGAATCCAAATTACCACATCTGTGGTAGTGAGGAAACAATATTACACATGTTCAGAGATTGCACTAGATCCAAAAACACTTGGTTACACATCAAACAGAACCTCCCGGCTGAATTCTGGGAAGACAACTGTCATAACTCATGGATCTCATCTAACATTGTCTCCCCTTTATTGCAGGAGGACATCAAATAGTCCACATGGTTCATAATAACATGCTGGTCACTATGGACAGCAAGGAACGAGGAGATATTTCAACAGAAGGAACACACGCCATTTGGATTACATATCAGAATCAAAACAACGGTCAAAGAAAACCACCGTGCATTCCAGATTCACAAACAGAGGCAGAACCAGAAGAATATCAAACCTGAAGAACTAGGCCAAGGGTGGCCTCTTCCATCCAACGCCACACATCATAGGGTCAGAACAGATGGGGCAAGCAAGGGCCCCAACCAGATCGGAGCGGCAGGCACTATACTCCAAGATCCAAATGGAAATTGGATTATAGGCGCCGCCATGGCCATCGGATCCTGCAATCCCCTACAAGACGAACTATGGGGCATCATTTTGGGACTCAGGATAGCAAAGATGGAAAACAAAATCAAAATATTTCTAGAATCGGACTCACAAGAGGCAATCGAACTACTTACCGGTCGGAAGCCAGCCCCTCTCGCCGTCCAGACCCTCATAGTGGACATCAGAACACTAGTATCAGAGTTTGAAGGGATAACCTTCAACTACATCAGGAGAGGGTTCAATACTCAGGCGGATGCCCTGGCAAAGCGAGGTCTTGGGACAGAACCCCAAGATCCAGTGCTCTTTTTCTCAGATCCAACCCAAGCACATCATCCACCACAGAATAGAAGGCACCAGCCTCAAATCCAGGCGAACGCAGAGGACCAATACACATCTGGCCGCCCCAGTAATCAAGGAAGACAAGAAGACCACCGTCCAGATACATCCCAAGAAGGCGTCAACGAGAGTCACTCAGATCCAAGAGACGCAGAGCAGAATTCAATGCGCCAAACAACGAATTCATTTCACGTGGGTAGTTGTTGCCTCCATTTTTACCAGCCCTAGGGGCGTTTTAGTCTTCTCAAACCGGTGCCAGCCAGCACTCTTTGATGTATTAAAAAAAAAAGGTTTTCGAATGAACATACAAAAGCAGTTGAGTCTTAGTGAGTTGGGTCATTATAGAGCCCAGCCTTAGGCATCAAAGCCAAGCTCCAACGGGCTGGGCTCTTCGGTGTGCCGTAACCAGCAAGGGAAAGCAAGAGACAACATCAGTCACTCACAGAGCAGAACATCCTTGTCACGGAGGTTCTAAGTTGTTCGCCGAACAAGACCAAGTGCAAGGAAGACACAAAAGCCATCGACTTTAAATCACTATAGCTCGACATACTTAGCATAATTCTATCTCCAGTAACACATGGTATGTGATGATTCTACATTTTCTGTTTGTTTGTTCCTTCTTGGGTTTGGTTCAGTACGAGGAAACCAGACAGAATGTACAAAAGTGCTTCTAACTTGTCCACTAGGTTGTTAAATATAACCATTGAAGCATTCTGTAAAGCGAATGAGCTGAACAGAGCAGAATTGGTCTTTATTGATAGTGTGAGATTGGGTGTTCTTCCTGATGTTGTCACTTTCAACGTACTTATCAATGCGTACTCTCGCCTCGTTAGTTTCGATGCTGCTTATTCTATTATGCATAGAATGCACGAAGCTGGGATTGACCCAAATGTTGTTTCTTACAATTCCCTTATTGCTTGTGCCACTAGAAACTGCTCTTTGTCTAAGTCCGTTGACCTGTTTGAGGAAATGCGTGTGAGACGTATAACTCCTGATGTTTGGAGTTATAATACATTGATGCATTGTTATTTTAAGTTGGGTATGTGGCAAGAAGCTAATCGGGTGTTTAATGATATCTTAATTCGTTATTTCTCTCCTTGTGAGGCGACATTTAACATATTGCTTAATGGGCTTTGCAAGAATGGTTCTGCTGTTCAGGCGCTTAGGTTGTTTAGGAGTTTACAACAAAATGGATTTGTTCCTCAATTGATTACCTATAACACTCTTATTCATGGGTTGTGTAAAGCTAGGAGATTGAGAGCTGCACGGAGGATTTTGAAGGACATCGAGGCCTCTGGGTTTGTGCCAAATGCTATAACATATACTACAGTTATGAAATGCTGCTTTAGGTCTAGGAAGTTTAATCAAGGATTTGACATTCTGAAAGAAATGAAGACTAAGGGATATACATTTGATGGTTTTGCATACTGTACAGTTATTGCTGCTCTGGTGAAAATTGGTAGGATGGCTGAGGCAACTGTTTATGTGGAGGAGATGATTGGGATTGGCATTGAGCTTGATATAGTGTCTTGTAATACGATGATTAATTTATATTGTAAAGAACAGAAGTTTAAAGAGGTATATGAACTGGTTGATGAAATAGAAAGATATGGTTTGCAATGTGACGAGTATACACACACAATAATAGTAGATGGTTTGTGCAAAGCAGGTAACATTGAGGGGGCTCAGCGACATTTGAAGTATATGAATGTTATGGGACTTGGTACAAATTCCGTTGCATTAAACTCTATAATAGATGGGCTGGGTAAAAGTGGTCAGATTGAGAGTGCCTTGAAAATGTTTGAATCAATGGGGATGAAGGACTCCTATACCTACTCTTCCTTGGTTCACAATCTATGCAAGGCTAGAAGGTTCCTCTGTGCATCCAAACTCCTGATCTCTTGTTTAACAAGGGGCATGAAAATTCTCCGATCTGCTCAACGAGCTGTTTACAATGGTCTTCAACATGCTGGGTTTCCAGGCGAAGCTAGAAAGCTTAGATCGAAGATTAAACGAGCTCGAATGTCATTTTAATTTCCTGTGGTCTGTTAGACGCACCACAGAAGTTGGAACAATGTCCTTATGAGATGATTTAATCTTTATTTTTTTGGACTTCACAGTTTGATAAACGCCACGTAAAAGTAAATGCTCATGTTGCTGTCGAAAAATGATGTGATAAGGCTGGTACTGCGGGTCCTGGGTTCCATTCAAATAACAGCCTTAGTCTCTATATCAACTATCAAGTAATGGATGTTCATTTGAATGTGAATGGGGTTGAAATTGCAGCAAGCATACTGTTTTCTTGTATTCACTAAAAGATGGGGGCACGACAAGCTGTGGCTTTAATTCACTGGTGAGTCTCTGTTTGCGTTGGAATATGGATTTGAACTTCGAATGTCAAGTGGTGAAAGACAAGATCTCTTCACTGATCAAAAACCTCTATTTTCTTTTATATACATATGTGCTTTCATCTGGAGTTAGACGTGTGAGCTTTTGACTAAATTATGAAAAATTAAAACAGATTAAAATACTTGTAATTCTATAATTCATTACTTTTTGTGACCAAATGGTATGCAAAAGTACACAAAAAAGAAAAAGGAGCACTAGAAATTTGAGATACCAACAGGTTAAGGGTATATGAGCTGATGCAAACTTATTAAGTAATCACTTCTGACACCAGTCTCCAATCTTTGTAGTGACATCAGAAATTTTCAGTAGTTATGAATTAGATCTGGTATATTGAGGTTTACAGGCTGACTGCTACCAGATAAGTGTTTCTTGAATTCTGTCCCTCAGAAAGATAATCTCATAGAGACTGGACAAGAATTATCTGATGCAAACTAAACATGGACTAATATCATGCTAGGTTACCTGCTAAATTAAATAGAAGTTCAAGCAGACTGACTATTATGCGTTTTTTTTCCCTAGCTGTGATGTCGAACTTAGAACAAAAGAGTTTCTGGATCAGCATCTAATAACCTTAAGTGAAGAAAGTTGTATGACTTTTTGCATAGTTACCTGAGTAGTGCTATGGTTGCTGTTAGACTAGTGGGTCGTAGTTGAATTAAGCATGCTCTGCTCTGGATTTCTTCAATCTGATCTGCAGCTTAGATGCAATTCAAATTATTTTAATGAGATTACTCTTTTCCATTGTATTATTTTGTTGTATGAGTAACAACTTATGACATCTTGATCACTTTGTTATGCAGGATCACAAGTGGATAGGGCCAATGGCAAGTGACCAAAGATATATGTGGAATTCCTTCCATAGGGAAGAACCCTTCTGAATACAATTGCTATTGAGGTATGTAAAAGTAAATGATAGAATAAACAGTTTATGAATGAAGGAAAAATAATCATATTCTTTGCTGTGGAATATTCATCTGTACCATTTACTCCCAAAGGAAAAAGCTTTTAGTTCTCTTATTTTTCTGGTCATGAAGGGCATACTTCGGTTTTAAAATCTTCACTTTGTCACCTTCCTTTTTAAGCACGCCGGCTTTGAACTTTTCCTCCTTTCACGGCTAGAGCCACAAAGAAAAAGAAACTTGCAACAACATAGCCGTGCATGATGTTCTTAAACCTTCTACTTTTGTTTTGTTAGGCAGTCTCTGATTATGCCAAGATTCTTCTCTATTGGTGACAATGATGTAGAGAGGTCATACTTTTCACATGGCCAACTTGATTTAGAGAAGTAATTCACTAGTTGCTTTGTGTTGATTAATTAAATTTGTCTTTCTTTTGTTTAATTAGTAGTCATTACGCTAAAGTGGAGTTTCTGTATTTCGCTTTATGGGTTCGGTTAATTAGGCTTGGGAATAAGAACGGGTCAAAAGTGTCAATCTGCCAACACTTCATCTCTAGCTCCTTTTCTATATTAAGGGAATCATGTTAATCATATTTAATTTGATTGATTTGCTATAGATAAAATAAATATAAGTGTAAAATATATTTCAAAATTTTGAGTATTACTCGAATTTAAAATAGTTAAAAGTATAAAAAATATCAACTAAATGATTAAAATAATAATCTATTATAAATATAATTTAAGAATTAATTCCTATAATCTCTACTAGTACTTTTTTTTAGCAAAAAATTAATTGTTAACATATACATGAGATTTTTAGTGAATTAATTGTTATATTTTTAAGAAGGAATAATAAATTATAAACTTTTCTGTTTTGCAATCAAAATTTTAAAATTTTTAATTAAGTGTTTAAATTTTAAAAAATTGGATAAGTCAATTCAAAAAATAGGTTTTGTTAATATTTTATTAATGTGATTAATAAAATAATATAAAGATTAATATTTGGAAAGTTTATATATAATGTTTAATTCTCTAAATAAATTTTGATTATCAACTAAATGATTGCACTTAGAATGTATAATCGCTAATATACTTATCATTAGAAGTTCAAAAATTATGTTGATGAAGAAGAAAAGTTATGTAGCATCCTCAAAAATCAATCTTTACATTGTCTTATTAGTCAAGTTAAATGCATATAAAAATAAATTTTCAAATTAAGTTGTTGAAGCTTAATTGAGAATTTTTTTTTAAAAAATAGAAAATTAAATTAAAAATGAAAATTTTTAATTCATTATCTCTTTTAATTAAAAAATCAAATGATTAAAAATCAAAATTTGATTTAAAAATAATTATGTAATCTTAAAATTTTGAGTCATTATAACGATAAAAAATTTGTTAATGTATTATATTTATTATAAAATTGATTTTTTATAATTATTTATTAACATATATTCGTTTTTCTAATAGAGACACGAACCCTTTTTTTTTTTTTTGGAAATTACACTCTAGGTAGTAATTATCTTTGTTTTTCTCGACACTACCGTAACTAGGGTAGCTTTTGTACCTTGACATTATATGTTATTTGGTTAATTGTTAGGTTAAAATCACTTCAAAACTTATAGATCGAGAGATTTCATCATTTACGTTTGATTTTAGTGTCCTAACTAATAGAAAATTTGGGATTTAATGCGTTAATTAAACCAGCCTCAAATACAAGTGTAATTCCTTTACGCTTTCTTTCTCAACTCTTCTTAGCTATATATGCTATGATAATGACAATATTAACGTTACTAAGTATCCTACAATCCAAATACCAAATATTAGGCATGAATGGTGGGATTGTCAATTCCTTTTCTTCCTCCGAAATGATTACTTAAGAAGAAAATTTGTTAGCGATCACCAATCTAACATTGTTAACTATTAATGATTAATATAATCATCGAGAATGTCATTAAATTAACAAACATATCAAAGTTCTAACAAGCAAACAAGATGCTCAAGTTAATTCCTTTAACCTCAAAATTTGCACAATTTTGTGTCTTATATTAGTAATATTAATAAATTAAGTATTATTAGGTTAATCTCGCTAAATTTAATTCGAAACCCGTCAAATACCGTGATCAAAAGCATCATTAAATTGAAAAATTAGAGCAAAAGTGTTGTAATCTTTTGTATTGCTCGGTCAAAATTAACCTAATTCAATGTCTACCTACACAAACGGTATGCTAATGTGCATACATGAAACTATATCCTCACGTGAATTAGAATACTGTCTTGATGAGGTTTGAAAACTGGGGCAGTATAATCATGGGAAATTGGCATTATCTAAGTGAATCAAATGGCAAAAACTATGCGAATCCAAATTACCTACCATATAGATTAGTGCATATTTGACTTTCTAAAAGTGGTCCCAAATTCATCCCCTTCTTCCCACCCTACTTCTCACTCAACAACATCATTCCTTTTTGCACATCATTGTTATTTACTAGTGCTAAATTACTCATAAAACAATATGTATTCATGTTCATCACTAAGCATACGTTCTAGCTAGCTGATATTTTACTATTATGTATTTATACTATTCAAGGAGTTCGGCTTGGTCGTCAAGTAAGAATATTCCTTACGTAAGTTTACAGATTGAAAGCGATTGTAAGTAATTCGATCTTTTGATGAGTACTGCAGTTGATCATTTGAAAGATTTCGTATCAGTTAGCACATACATTGATATGAAATTAGTAAATCCTAAACAGAACCCAAAAAAAAAAAAAGGATCATACGGAGTTAATTCATATAATAAGTTGTTTGTTTTAATGAGAATTTAAATATGAATATAATAAGAGAAATAATATAGATAAGATTATCACTTTTGAAATTAGTAATTTCTTTTGAAAATTATCATTTTTCACTTAAGGCCTAATATATCATTTGATTTAAGGAATGTTTTAAAAATTGAATCGGTTTTAGAGCGAAAACTTTGAACTAACTAATTTTTCGGTTCGATTTTCAATTTTTCAGTTTGATTTAGTTTAATAATTTTGTTGTTAAAAACTGATCATTTTATTAATTAATCAATTAATTTTCATAAATTAACCATTTTTTATAAACCAAAATAAACTAATTAATGTAATTATACTTTAAATTTTTTAATAAGTAAAGATAATTTTTTTCAATCATTTTTAAATTATTCAATTTTATTAAATCTTTACCTGTTTTATGATGGTATAATACTGGTTGAATATTTTAAAAACCTCTTGTTTTATTGGTTTACTTTCCAGTCGGTTTTGAAAACATTGATTTAGTAATGAATTTATTAAATAATTTATTTAAAATATATTTCAAATAGCCGATAAATTATTAGCATACATACTAAGAATTTATTTGATGTATCATAAAAGAATAAGTGTTGAGAGTTTCTTTGTTATTAAAAGGAAAATGAAGAAAGTTATATGAATGAGCTTGTGTATTACTTCTTTTATTGGATTCCTTATATCGCATTTAATCTGTTCAATCTTTTAGTTCTAGTTTGCCATAGGCAATGTGAACGATCGTTGCCTTTTTTCTTCAAAGGTGTCTGCAAAATCAATTAAAAAACGTGATCTATATCAAACTGTACTTAAATGGAAGGTCAAACAATTTAAGTTGTCAAGTGTGAACTTTGTATTATTCCCAAAAGATCACGCTTGAGAACATCGAAAGAGACGAATGAAACAACGAAACAAAGATATAAATTCAACTAAAAGAAGAAAGAAACCAAGTTCATATGGCACCACCCTGTAGTACTTGCCACGTTACAGAGTCTTACATATCTAAAAATCCAAGAAGTTGCCATGAAATGCAAGTAACACTATAAATATATAAAGATTTATATATTTACATCGGTCAATGACTGGTTCTATAGGACAAAAGTCAGTGCCTAACTTTCTTCTTTATGTCCCTCTCAAAGCAGGAAAAAAAGGCGGTGTTAAACTCTCTGCGTTTTCACTGGGGGAACGATGGGGGTCTAGAAGAAGGAAGATGAAGATGATGATGAGCAGGAGGCAACTGCTGTGTAGGAACACCCTCCATTAAAAATCCATCGGAGATAGCTAACTCCATGCTTGTTGATGTAGACCTAGGAACATTTCCCTGTCTTTGAAGAAAGAAATCATGAGCAGAAATGGTGTTATTATTGTTGTTGTTGCTACTGTTGTTTCCTAAGGAAAACATGTAGGATTGTGGCTGGTTATGAGGTTGGTACTGCTGCTGCTGATGCTGTTGATGATGTTGAAATTGCAAGTGATAGCCTGCAACAGATGCTGGAACCATGACAGGGTTAACATTATTAGCTTGACCTGGACGTAAACCGAGACCGAAACTAAAACTCGGACCATTTAGCTGCGACCCAGGTGCGTACGGTGCACTAGGACCACCCGTGAACTGTTGCACCATAGCTCTGAAGTTCGTGGTGTCTGTATTCAGCAATGTTGTTGGGGTTCTCCTGGATGCTCTTGACCGTCTACGTATAGGCTTCGAGACTCGTCCTTCAGGACTCAGGTGACCACCGCTTGAGCTGGGGTTGCTCAACAGGATTGGAGTGGATGTGGCGGTGGCAGTGGTCGTGACGACGGTGGCATCAGAGACGCGTTCGTGGCCGAACACGGTCCGTCCAGGAGGCACTTGTTGGTTGGAAAGGTTGCTTTGTTGGTGCTGGTAGAATTGGCCCCAATGATCACCAGGACTAGACATGGTTTTACTCATGGCCTGAAAGATATCACAAAAAAACACTCGCTAAACCGCAAACACAGTCATGTGCACTTAAGTTTATAACAAAAGAGAGTGAGTTTCAGAAGAGGAGGGGGGAAGATATAGAGCATAGGGCAATGTTATTTATGGTGGCTTCAAATGGTCAAACCAAAACGTGAGCCATTGATTTATCTTGAGGAGGAGCACGTGATAAGGCACGTGGAGATTGGAGTAGGGCTTCTGGTTCTGAAAGTCTATATTGAACAGTATTGGTATCTGGTTGCATGCTTCCAGGAAGCAGCTCAAAGATAGGGTTTGATGATATATGCCGAGACCAGGCTCATGGTGGCCACGTCAGGCTTTGTACTTATGTGGTATTCGGTGACAAACCAAAATTAGGGTTTGGGGTAACCTGAGGTTGTCTTTTCACACTTGCTAGAAGCTGGATTGTTTCTGATATCAATTTCATCATCTGAATTCTATTAAAAATAGAAAAACAAATAATTTTTTATTAGTTTAAATTTCAGGGTTTTAAATTGAAATTACAATTTATAATTATAATCTAAGTTGTTATTATAATTTATGGTAATTATATATGTATTTTATATAATTTTATCTGCAATATTTATTACAATTGTAATATAATTTGTAATTTGTAATTTAAAATTTTATTAAATTTTTAATAAGATTATTTTTTGATTGATCTAATTAATTATTAATGCATTAATTTGGACATTATTTTAAGATCAAATTAAGAAAGAATATCTATATTTTTATTAATAAAATTTTCTAACAGTACAAAATAAAATATCCAAAAACACTTTATTTATAAATTATTATATATTAAATATTTGATATTTTATTTTGTAACCCCCAATCGTTCAAAATCAAATCTTAAGCCATGGAGGCTCAAATGCTTACTGTCAAAGGAAACGATCATGCAACTTCGTCCAATTTATTAAGTCATGACGGCATACTCGGTGGTCCATTCATGAGTTGTAACATTTCACATGCATCCAAAGGAATCCAAAATTTACATCTAAGTTTAATGTATTTGATCTATGTACAGTAAATTCCTTTTTTCTTTTTTTGGGTTATATGGCGTTGCATTTACGCTACATGTTAAATCAAGATATGAAAATATATTGATGGTTCATTTACGAATTCAGTAGAAAAATGAGTTAGATACATAACAAAAACTAATATAGATTGCTAACTGAATTATCATTACTTAAGATAAGGGTTGATCTGGTGATAAACCTTTCTTATCTTCAATAGTCTCACATATTTCGGCTATATAATTCAGAATTTATTTCTTTATCCGTTTATACTATTGCCATGTCTCATTTGTTGTTTTCTTCTTTGGATTTTTCGTCATTTATGGAAGATTTACTCTTTTTCTTTGTATACGTTTACATGTTATGTTGTTTTTTAACATCTCAAAATAGGGTTAGAAAGGGTCGGATAGGGCTCGAGCCCAACCTTAAGTCCGGTCTGAAAATATGTGTTCAGACTTGGGTTTGCCTTGAGGTTTGATCAGACCAAGTTAAGTCCAATTAAATATATTTTTTAATTTTAAAAAATAAAATGACGTCTTTTTATTTAAAATATTGTTATTTTAGAAAAAAATTTTAAGTATCGTATCAGGTAGCCTAAACTCAAACTCGACTTGGAACTTGAAATTTTGAAAAAAAAGTGCAAACTTGGTTCCAAGTCTAATTAATTTGGATCAGACTTATTGATTTTGAGCTGAACAAGGTTGAATAAATTATGTCATTTTATTTAAAAATTTCAAGTGTTGGATGGGACAACCTAACTCAAACTAGACTTAAAACCTAAAATTTCGAAAAAAAAAAGTCCAAACCTAATCCAAAAGCCAATTAATTTGAACTAGACTCGTTGACTTTAGGTCGAACTAGGTCGAATAATTTTTATTGAACTTAATTCAAAATTGATAGTAGTGTTCGTATCTATATAAATTCATTGTTAAATTGATAAAAGGGAGATCGTCAATCTAAAAATTTTAACATAAATTTAATTAAATTATAATATTTGTAATATTTAAAAAGGAGACACCCTAATACTCCAGCAAGGAGATGTGAGAAAAAAATACTTAGATACTGTAAGAAGAAAAAAAGAAGGCCTAATAAAAATTAAGAGGAAATGATTAAGAATAATATGATTTAGTTGCTCAGATGAAACTTACAGAGAACATGGCCCGTAATAGCAAACTTTGATGTAATAGGATATGAATAAAAGATCTCTTTTAAATAGGTCATTGGCGATCTTATAGGTTTTTTTATACTGTGCCCATTAAATGTAATACGTAGTACTTATATCTTAATTAGTTAGTTTAATTAGTTTCTTATGAGGCTAATTACTTCCTTAACATAGCTAGTTTGAGTTATTCTTGTACATGTCTTTATTTTTTCTTTTATTGTTAATCTTTATCATGTTTTATAAGTACGTGAATTACGTATTTGTATTTTTTTCTTATTTATACATTTTCATTTATATTTTTGTGGTATCTCCATGTTTTTTGCATGTGGATTTATCATAAACAATTTTTCTATTAAGTAAGGATAAGATTACATACTATTGGACCTCTCTAAATTTCGCGTTTCAACGAAACTTTTACTAAGAGTTTCTTATTGTATAGTATTAAAAAATATATAACATTATAAGCACTATTTTTATGTAAATCTTAAATTGACAAAATTTAAAATTTCTCTCTAAATTCTGTCAAAAAAATAATTTGTAATATTTTTAATATTTTCATAAAAATATTTGAATTGAACATGTTCCTTTTAGTTATTATTATGTGCGATATATATATATAGTTGTTTTTCATAACAATTTTTCTATTATTAATCAATATATGATTATTAAGTCGACAATGACATTATTCTTCACATGAGAATGTATAAATACATCTAAATCAGATTAATTTTGGTCAATTCTCATCAGTCCAATTCCATACAGAAACGTTTTTCGGCCATCTATATATATGAACTATTTTACTCGACTAAAATAATTGTAAATATTGACGAGTGAAATTAATTATTAGATATAACATTAAAACTATATTTTAATAATTGGTGAAGTTGAATTTTTTTCTTTCCTTTTTCCCCAAAAAATATTTATTTCAAATCATAACACCAATTATTAAATAAAATCCTTTAGTTTTGGTCCTATACATGCATTTTCTTTCGAAACAATCAAGTTTAATTTTGTGAACCAAGTTGAACGAAACTTCTTATAAAATAGAAGAAACTTATCTTTATCTATGTTGATAGTTGAATAAAAATTGAATTACGAAAGTTGGAGGACTTAATTAATTATTTTATAATCGCCCTCAAGGTCTCAGCCATTGTTTTTAATGGAAAGCTCATCTCCCTCAAGCTCGCAACTATCATACTTAATGGGCAACGTCTTAATTAATTACTGTTAAGAGAAAAAAAGCAATTAAGTCATTGCCTAAAAGCTATATACATACATTGTATTATTAAGATTCAAGGTTGTTTTTAAGAAGTTCCTCAATGATTTTTTATCAAGATGAATGTTAGTTCTCATATTTAATTTTAAAAATAATTGTATTAAATTAATAGAAATATATATATGAAAGGTTACTGAAATTTTTAAATATGATAAAAAGACACATCTACTTATTCTTTGTTCTTAAAATTTGCACATGTTTTCATGAGTTGATACTTAACCTAATTTTCACCTGTGTTGAACTAATGAATGTTAAAGATTAACAAGGATACATATACAGTAGAATCTCTTTAAATTGATACTCGGTAAATTAATAAACTCTCTAAAATAATATTTTTCTCCGGTCCCAACTTGGGCCAGTTGAAATTTTAACAAATTTCGATAAGATAATATATTTTCAAAATACCCCTATACAAATATAGGGTCCTATTAATATCATAAATTAATAATTATATAAACTTACACAAACATAACTAAGACAATTTAGTAAAATATGATAATATAGTGAAATAAACTCTTTAAGATAATATTTTTCTTTGCGTATTTGATCCGTCATTGTTGATTTCGTGACACCTCTTAGATGAGGAGCCATTGTTGGGTGTAGTTTCAAGAAATTTTCTATCTTGTTTATAAAGTATTTTCTATCTCTATCATATATACATACATCGAATGTTTTTAGTAAAAATACAATGAATAATAATTAATTATTAAGAAACAATGAATATTATTTATTAGTTTTCATTAATATTATGTTCAATGAATCTATGTTTTAGATTTATTCAATTAATATGAAACATGAATTTTTTAAGATACAATGCTTTTTTATGTAATCAAAATTTAACTTCAATTAATTACAAAAATTTCTTTAAATTAATAACTATTAATTTATCGGTTAATTAATATCTCTATAAAAATAATAAAATATCATAATCCTAATAATATTAATTTATAGCGGTTTTAGTGTAGTTAGGAAAAGGGTTGGAAGATGAAGTCAAATTAATAGACTACAAGAGAATAGGAAAGGTCATCTTTTTCTTTGGTGCTTGAAAGGGAGTCTTTAATCCCATTTTACATCAATTTAATTAACTTTCACTAAGAAATTATTGTGACAGAAAATCAATGAGGATTTTTGCATAAGATCACCTTACATAAATAATTCACACATGAAATAACATGTCCACATAGATACAATATATAGGAATATGATTTATCAGAAAAATTAAAAAAATAAATAGTTTAAGAAATTTTCCTTTTATGGGGTCATTGAAGGGATGTTATAATCGAGAATGTTTTTGTAAAAATCCATTTTCGAATTATGCCAAAATGATGAATAATGGGAAGAGGATTTCAATATGTGTATTTAGTCACATGGGTTTATCGAAAATAATCTCTTTATTAATTAGGAGTAAGGTTATATAATATAGGGCCTTCTTAGATTTTACATTGCAACGGGATTTTTCCTGGATGATTGTTATTGTTGTTGTTGTTATTATTACACTGAAAACTAAGGAAGTTTAAGTTAAGTACATATATATTGTGATTTTTATATCTATCTCCCAATCCCTTCTGATTTCTCTCTCGAGTATGTGTCTCCTAAGGGGAGGCTTGACTTAGGGTTTCAGTTGTTGGATATTCAGTCATTTTTTAAAATCCATAACACCTTATTCCCATTTCCATGGACCTCAAAAACCTGATGATGTTGAATTTTCAGTTAAATACAAACAAGAAACGCATTAAAAAATTTCTTCGCAAGATTGATTAGGTTTTTGAATAATGAACAAGTATATTTTCTCCAAATAATAATAATAAAAATAATGATACTAAATAAATAAATAAATTATATATGAACATATGATCTCAAGATCAAGAGGTATATATGCATATTTACTTCAAATATTTACTCCAATTACTTAGTCCAGAATATGATAGGAATATTCATCATTTGTTATTTATTGCGTTTCCTACACATAAATAGGTCATGATTTTGAAAAAAGATGCAGTGTAAGAAACTATGAATCAAGACAAAAAGTAAAACCCCGAAAAGGGTTTAAGGTACGTAGGAAACCAAAACCATGTGCAGAATATTGAAATCCCATTCCGTAAGCAACTGGAAAGCATCTAGCTAAGATTGAAGGATACAAAAGTTTCAAGCCATAAATTGATAGCGATAAAAGCAAAAAGAAAGAAGGAAATAATTCAGCGATTGACCAGTTTCTCTAAAAGTGTATTAATGCATGCTCCAATATATATATGTAAAGCATGGACACCTTTCCTCGTCTCTTCCTCTTCTTTATAAGGTGGAAAGTAACAAAGTGCTGCTTTTGTGTGAGCTTGGATGTGCTTTGACGTACGGCAGAAGAAAAGGATAGGATAAGCTACGATTTGAAGCTTGCTTGTTGCTACCAATCTTTTTTTTTTTGTTTTTCAAGTGGAAAGATGGATTCTTCCACCAGTTTTTCTCAAACCTCAACTTCATAGATTAGTGACAGGGGGGCCCTTCAAATTCGTGTTGGTCAAGTTCTGTTCATATTCATATTATAAATCGTAACAAGAAAGAAAGCATCGTCAGCCATGGAAAAAGTTATCATTGAGAGTGAGGTGTCCTCTTCAATTCTTTCATAGTTCAAGGGAAACAATCACATACTTAATTTGGCCCCAAAAAAAGGAAGAAGATGTAGAATAGTTAAGTTGATTGAATCCTTATTGGCTTATTTTGTTTGAAATTACAGGAGTTTAATGGTAACTTTTAATTATTTTTAGAAATTATTTTTTAAAAAAGATGGAATAAATGCACTAAAACCTTCTATTAAACTATTTTTCTATCATATTCCAACAATATTTTATTTTTTTAATTTGAAATGAAATAATTTTAAAATTCTCAAATTACAATTCTATATTATTTTAAAATTATAAATAAAAAATCTAACAGAATACAATGAATAAGATTATGATATAACCAATGTTATAAAAATTGGACCAAAAATTAAATCGATAAGTATTAAAGATCATAAAATCAGTTAGAAATTAAATAAAATTAAATAATATAAAATATGATTGAAGGAAACTATCTTTATGGTTAAAATTTTTGACGTCTAATTAAAAAAAGAGACTGTTAAATAAAACTAATTTGTTTTTTTAGTTTATAAAACCAATTATTTTACAAAAATAAATCCATTAATTAATAAAATAATTAGTTTTTAACAATACGAATTATTAAAGTAAATTAAACAGAAAAATTACAATTCAAATAAAAAATTAATCTGTTGAAGATTTTCACAATTAAATCGGTAGAATAGGTTCAGTTTTTTATTCATCTAATATAACTAAACAATATCACAAGAGTGAGTGATAAACGGTTAGCTAATTCATCATCATCACCCAATTTTAAATTTCGCAATAAAGCAGAATCTGGGGAGGTCTAATAGTACGCAGCCTTATCCCTACATAGTAAAAAGGCTGTTTTCAAAAACGATTAGCTAATTACGAACAATAAATTAAATTTTTTGTCTCCTACACAAATTGTAAAATAAAATTATAAACAAAATACATTCCACATATAATGAAAATTTTAAGAGAATGATTATTGAATTGCCCATAAGTTTTAAATATGCCAAATATTAAAAATTATACAAAATTTAACTTATTCTAGAGAAACAGGTAAGGTTACTTCTTTGTAACTAAAAAGTTATGGGTTCGAGTAACAGAAACAATCTAATTGTAAAATACAAAAGAAATGTTGCGTACAATTAATAATTCTCTTTCGACTCCCGTAAAGCAGGGAGTCTTGCGCATTAATATCTGTCCTAAATTATAAAATAAGGCTTGAACTTGACTTTTCTTTTTCCTAATTTTAATTATAACCTAATTTACCAAGTTAGTCTAATTATTCTTATACGAGCATCTAAGTTCATTCAATGTAGACAATAAAAATGATAATATTTCAAAAAGATCACTGAGCGGTGATTTTCAACCTCATGGATGATCAATTCTAGATGTCACACAGTTTGATAATTCATATACACCTACAATCAAACTAGTGTATTTTACGTATGTCTATATACTAGAGTAATAATATATTCCAGTCAATTTCAAACTTATCGTCATTGCTTAGAACTTATGTTGGCTTGTCCAATTCAAGGACAAAGTTGCAGAGCTAAAGTTATTTCTAGAAAGAAGAAAAGGGGAAGACAATCTCCAATTTCAAGATCGGACTACTCAATAAATTTCAACTTACGAAGTGAAATGCATCAAATCCAGTTGCGGTCCAAGCTTATTAGGTTTATTGTGACTTCACTGCATATACTATAATCAGACATATTCTAAGCATTAGAATTTAAGAGACATCTGGTTTTTATTTGTAAATAATCATTAAGTAACTGAGGTGACATTTCAAAGTCGACAATAATTTTATTTTAGATTGGACAATAAAACGCGATAAAATGTGTCTAATTTTTAGTTGATTGGCCTATTAATTGACTTGTGATTTGCCTGATTTATCTTTATTTTAAAAAAAGATTTTATAAAATAATATCACTTTTGTTGTTCCGATCAGACCACAGGTTGAATCATTTTAACCCGTAATTCACTTGTAATTAAGTCAATTTAGGCTAAAATCGGATCATGCTAAAATTAAAATCCCTAAAAAGAACTAGAAAAGAATAAAACATTTAGACAAAAGTTGTCATGATCATTGAGTGTACTCCGAGTTTGTCATTTGCATCTTCAGTCTTTTCAACAATTAATGTTACCTAGGATCTACAAAAACAAACATTTAAGACAAAGTTGTTCACGAATTGAATTCTATTACGAGTTCAAATTTTGAATCGGAGGATAAAACAGAACCAGAGAAATAAGTAAAAATTAAATGCATGAATGATGCTTTAGGCTTGTTTATTTTTAGTTATGTTTTTAATTTTTAATTTAATAAAAAATTGTATATTTGAAATTTTAGTTTTAATTTTAATTTTTGGTTTTGATTTTTTCAATTTTTAAATTGAATGAAAATCAGAAAAATAGTTTTATTTTTTTTATTTTTATAATCTAAATTATTATCAACTAAATATATATTATTTAATTATTTAATATATTAATTATTAATAAGAATTATAAAATTTAATTTAATAATATATATTAAACTAATTAAACTTAATTATTAATATAAATTTTGAATAGTTTAATTTTAC
>JAOQMS010000003.1:2758445-2800829 GCA_027563885.1 Erythroxylum longipes | reverse complement strand
CTAATTAAACTTAATTATTAATATAAATTTTGAATAGTTTAATTTTACTTAATAATTTATTTAATTTTGTAATTAAATTAATTTATTAATTATTATTAAATTTAAAATATCTTTAAAACATATCAATTGTAAATAAATTTTAGTTTAATAATTAAATTTTTTTAATAATTTTTTTTATAAATTATTTATTCTAATAAAATAAAATATCTTTATTAATAATTTATTAATAAATATTATATAAGATATTAAAATAAATTTAATTAATCTAAAAATTTTTATCTTAAGTTTATTTAATATATAATTATCATCAATAATAAAAATATAAATACATTAACATTAGTAATCAACCAGTTTTTAATTTTTATTTAAAAGAAGAACCTAAACTAAAAACAAAAAAAGTATAACTGAACCAAACGATCAGTACTCCACTTAAATGGACACAACAACGTTTTTAATATACACCTAACGCAGTATTGCGATTATATTTGAGATGGTTGTAATTATATTTGTATTATTTGTTATTTATGTAATAATTCATAGGAATAACTTTAATTCGTAAATTTTAAAATTTAATCGGTTATTGATAAGAAATTTTAAACAACAGGATGATAAGTCTCGAATTTATCAATTTCTAAAACAATTTTATCGTGATAATGTTAGAGATATTAAAATATTAATGTGACTAATTAATGTTTTGAACTAAATTATTAAAAATTTAAAAAATTGATAACTCAATTAAAGAATTTAAAAGCTTAGAATTAAATTAAAAAATATTTAAAAATTATATATTTTTAAATATATTATCCAAATATTAAGACCATAAAACATACTAGGTCCAGTCACACGCACACACACCAAAAAGAATCTCTTTTGCCCACAAAACCTTACGCCAAGAACTTGTAGCGAAACAAGACGACACAGACGGCGGAAGACTTGGAGGAGAAGGCAGAGAGGGTCGTTTTCAGTCAGTCAAAGAAGGACAAAGAGTAGTGTTATTGGTTGGAGAAGATGAAGATAAAGCGAGGGAAACAAAAATGGGAGGTCGTACGTGATTCAAAAGAATGGACGCGCACGTTGTTTAGACTTTTGACTGATCATTTCTTTTGTCTGGTTCGCAAAGCCCTCCATTCACGGCAACTAGAGAAGCTTATATTGACTTCTTAGTTCACAGTCGCCAATTAGGTAAGTGCAATTATTATGGTTCAAAGAGAAGTTCCAACACAAAATGGACATTTGTCGAGTACCTTTCCTCTTTTCTTTTTTTTTTTTAAATTAAAGCCTTATAATTTTCACTAAATTTACTGTTTTAAAATTTTAAATTTAACGTCTAATTCTTTTTATTTCTATAACTATTCAAATATATTTAATAAAGTAGTATTTTATTGTGTCATTTTTATTAAATATTCAATGTGTTATTGTAGTTTAAGATATACTCTAATCTATTGTCACATTCATTTTGATTAAAATTATAAATTACATGTTATGAAAATAAATCATGATATTAATTATCAATTCACATAATGATTCTTAATAAGGGATTTCTAAATTAAAACATATAAGATCTTGAAGTAATTTAACTTTTTTAACATACAAGCTTTAAATTTTAATCATACAATATCGAAATGGTGAATGATTCATTGTCATCATCAACACTCAATTGAAGTCCCACTGAGACTTAGAGTTTAAGAAGGCCTGATAGTATGCAGTTTTACCCTTATTTAATGAAAAAGTTGATTTTGATAGACTCACATGCAATGTGTTACGAAGATATTACAAAATTACAAATAGATTTATATACATATATACCAAAGAAAAATAATAAAATAAAATAAAATAATTATTTGCTAATATATTTAACTAATAAGTACCAAATTATAATTTTTTTCTCATTAAATATTCATCTCTAGTAATCCCATCTAATGGCCAGGCCTTGTTCTTCTTTTTTTGGCACTAGACAATCATGGCTTACTTCTAGCATCTTTTAAGTTAGAACACAAACAATTTATGCTGCTGCAAAATAAATTAAAAAAATGCGACAATAGAATATGCTTCCTTGGAGATAGTTCGAGGGACTATTTAGAATATTCCTTTTATGCTAATTTCCACGAGCAATTTCTTTAAGTTCTCCCAAAGTCTCTCAGATATACATTTCGAATTTTGAAGGAAATAATTAATTAAAAGTAGAGTCACGTTAAAATTTATAAATATGAATTCATAATTTATCAAATACGAGCACAAAGTATTTTATTATTACAAAGACTTGAAGTCGAACGGAGAAAAGAGAAGTTTATATGGCAACTCGTTGCTCCTAAGGATGTTGCCCGGCCCATTGACATCCTTAGGGGCAAGTTATACGGCTCAACTCCAACATAATTACTCTGATATAACCGGCTCTTTTCGGTGCTTGAATATTTCCCAAGAGTTCTGGTCCGTTTACTGTTATTGCTTCTGTAAATATAGTAGCTAAATAATCCCAACGTGTTACATAAGGTAAATATTGTATAATTGTCCAGAAAACCCGATGGGCCACAGGTGGACCGGGCCAAACCTGGGTTGTTTATATTTTTTTAATTAAAAAATACAAAACAGCGTCGTTTTGGATAAAATGACTCCATTTTGTCGGGTCGTGGGCCGGACAAGGTCAGGCCGTAGCCCGCGAAACTCGGGCCAAAAACGGACCAGGCAGAGCCGGGCTGGGCGGGCCAGGTCGAAATTGCCATCCTTAGTTGCTCCTTAATATTTCATGACTTTTTTTGCTAATTAGTGGTACGTTTTGACCAATGTTTAACACGAATTAGGTACGTAGAAAACATGTCAAAGGAATCGAGGCAACTTAACAAGGTAAGATTGAGCATAATTCGAACCTCCGTTAATTTTGATGGACTATAAGGGTTTGATCGATTTGATTAGGGTGAGTTGTACTTGCCTAAAACATATTTGGTAGGATTAGGACGAAATTATGTTCAGATGAAGGACCATAGACAAACGAATTAGACCATGAGTTCACATCAATCAGATTATGTATAAATTGGCTCAAAACTTTGCTAACTTTCACTTTTAATTGAAGATTATCGGTGATGTGACAAAGTTAGTGAGGTAGAGGTAAAAGATGTAAACTATTCACTAAAGTAGTGCTTAAATTGATTGAAAATGTTAACCACCAACAAAGTTAATGACTTAATGGTCTTGTACTCACTTTCTTGTATTGTTGCCTAAGAACTTTCTAAAAAACCTATAAATATGTTAGATGAATATGAAATAACATAATCACATAGATAATGTTAAACATGATCTTTACATATGCATAAATAACAAATAATCACATACTTGGATTATTATTGTATTTCACCGATTGAAGCACACTGTTCTGCAGATCTTTTACTCTTCTTGTTCTTTATATGAAAAAGCAATGCAGAGGAAGAAAACACATGCAGAGTACTCTATGCTTTTCATTCTTTCGTTTTTACGTTTAAAAAACTTAACTACCTTTGGTAGTTATTGAAAGAACAATGACTATTAGACCCCTCATGGGTGTATATAATCCATTATCTCCCACTCACTAACTACCTTTGGTAGTTATTGAAAGAATAATGACTATTAGACCCCTCATGGGTGTATATAATCTATTATCTCCCACTCACACATGATGGGTTTTAATTAAAAAAAATTCTGCAATATCCATACTTGTTCAATAACCGGTGTGACCAGCATAGGAAGAGAGTACATTGCCATATATCTGTTAGGAGTATATGACATCTCGATTAACAAATTAATCCTAGGACTTATGTGTCCTTGAGTAAACATTGGATGCTATACCTTAGGTCATATCTCACATTTGCATTTTCCTTTGATCTCATTTAGTTTCTTGTGTCATGACTGTATTCAAATTCTCTACTAAAGAGACAATGACCATTTATGAATACTTTTCATGCGAGTCAATGATCTAAATAAATGACCTTCCTCTATTCTCAATTCTCTTTTGAATTAAATTTAATTTGCTTTCCTAGAATTATTCCATAGGATCGCATATTGCATGATCATTTGACAATAACCGCAAACCTTAAATTCAATTATGAAGAATGAGATAAGAGTCATAAGGGTATATGATGAGGTTCTTTTCAACCTCAAAGGTCTCACACAATGTACGATGAGATCTGAAGACTTACATTAATCCCTTTTTGTGGTCAGTTTTGCACATATAGTACGAGTCATGTGCTACAGTATTTACCCACTTCGTTTAACTTGAACATCCTTCATTCAAGAAATACCGTATAGATGATAGTTCAAGCATACTTAATGTTTAACTTGAGTTCACTTATTTACTTAAAACCTGTTCAGAATTCACATCTGGTAACGTAAGACAGATATAGTGATCGTTAAATCACTTTGAACCAATTTCCTTGTGACATTTATAGTTTAAGTTTCTCACTCTCAATTATCACCTAGATAATAAACTTCAAACATGTCTCATCTCTAGTAAGCATAAACACCAGAGATGATTTCCCGTGTGAGAGGGCTAATCTTTAATTTGTCTCATATACCTGTGATTCATCCCAAAATATATTTGTACAAAACATATATATTCATGAATCAAATGATACATAATGTATAATCGTCATCATACATTATATCCAAAAATATGACATTATAATGAGTGAACATACACAGATAAATGTTTATTAGTACATGTTAACATCTAAGTAGTCCTAGTGACTTTACATGCCCAATGAATACATATCTGGAAATTGGCTTTGTCATTGGGTCTGCGATCATATCTCGTGTCGATATATATTTCATGTCCACTGCTCTTTGTGCAACTATATCTTTCACATAATTATACTTGGTATCTATGTGCTTTGTCCTACAATGCAATTTGGGGTCTTTAGTATAATCAATTGCAGCTTGACTATCTCAATTAATGTTCACTGTATCAATTTCGCTTTTAATGACTCCCAAATGCACTAAAAATCGATGAAGCCACACAACCTCTTATACTGTAGTTGAGAATGCTATAAATTCAGCTTCTATTGTGGATAATATTACGCAAGATTGTTTCTTACTTTTCCATGATATTGCTCCATGGTTTAGTAAGAATACATATCCTAAGTTAGATTTTCTTTCATGTAAATCTCCTCTCCAGTCTGCATCGATATACCTTTGTATACGTAGATCATTGCCTTGATAACATAATGCATAGTCCACAATTCCCTTTAGATACCTCAATATTCTTTTTACTACTTTCCAATGTGCTTGGCCTAGATTTGATTGATATCTGCTTGCCATTCCAACAGTGTAAAAAATATCTAGTCTTGTACACATCATTGTGTACATAAGACTTCCAACTGCACTGGTACAGGGAAAATTATTCATTTTTTCCCGTTCTTGTGGCGTTGACAGACAATTTCTCTTACTAAGGCCTTCACCTTTAGCAATAGGATTATCAATTGGTTTAGAATCTTACATACGAAATCATTCACGAATTCTTTGAATGTACATTGCTTGTGAAAGCAATAACAATCTTTTCGAACGATCTTTTGAAATCTTGACTCCAAGAATGTATGCAGCTTCACCATGTCTTTCATTTCAAATTTAGATAATAATCAATCTTTGATTTGCATAAAGAACATACAATCATTACAACAATCAATATATCATTCACGTATAAAGAGAAAATCATAAATTTATCTTTGGATATCTTAGCATACACACAATGATCTTCATCAATCATTTGAAAATCATATGAAATGATTACATTATGAAAACGAATGTACCATTATCTTGAAGACTGATTCAGGCCATAAATCGATTTTAATAACCGATATACCTTATTTTCTTGACTTGCCTTGATGAAACCTTCAGGTTGCTCCATATAGATTTCTTCTTCTAATTATCCATTGAGAAAAGCAGTTTTTACATCCATTTGATGTAATTCAAAATCCATATTGGCTAATATGGCTAAAATAAGATGAAATGAAGCAAACTTTACAACAGGTGAAAAAGTTTCCTCATAATCAATTTCCTCCTGTTGTGTATATCCTTTTGCTACAAAGCGTGCCTTGTATCTTTCAATACTGCCATCATCTTTTCGCTTTATTTTGAGAACCCACTTGTTCCCAATTGCTTTCCGCCCTTTAGGGAGGTCAACCAAGTCCCATACTTGATTGGAACTTAAAGAAGTCATTTCTTCTTTCATTGCTTTCATCCATTCTTCTTTAGCTGGGCCAGTAAGAGCCTCATTTACATTCCTGGGATCTTCTTCCTCTTGCGAACAATCATATTAATTTCTCCTTCAATCTCAAAATGACGTCGGGGAATTATTCCTCGATTACTTCGTCTTAAATGAGGTTCATCATAAACTAATTCATGATGGATTTGATTGCTCCCACTCGGATCAATCATCATAAAGAACCTTTATGTGGAATTGCTCCCACTTGGTTGAGGTTCCTGATCTTGATTCTTCATAACAGAATCATTCTGATAAAGTGTCCCATATAACAATAGGTCTTTACCTATTTCGCCTTGCTTGCGAAAATCATTCTCTAAGAATGTTGCATCTCGTGATTCAAATTCAGGTACACCTTCATTACCTTGTTCACCAATGAACACGTATCCTTTTGAGTGTTATGAGTTTCTAATAAAAATATTTTTTCTCCCTCTTGGGCCTAATTTCTCATGTTTGTGAGAGAGATTATGAATATAGGCTGCACACCCCCAAGGTTTGAGACTTAACATGTCAGGTCTCCTACCAGTCCACAACTCATATGGTGTGCTAATAATTGATTTCGTAGGCACATGATTAAGTAAATCAATGGCTATTAGCAACGCATCACCCCAAAAGGTGATTGGTAAATTTGCTTGGACCATCATTGACCTAATCATTTCTAATAGTGTCCTATTTCGTCTTTTAGCAACGCCATTTTGTTGTGGGGTTTTAGGAATTGTTAATTGCCTTGCTATTCATTTCTCATCACAGAAAGCCTTGAACTTGTCTGACAAGTATTCTTGTCCACGATCAGTTCGTAATGCTTTTATTTTCTTATCTAATTGATTCTGAACCAAGTTCATATATTTTATGAAACAATCGAATACTTCTGATTAATGAGAAATCAAATAGACATGAATATACCGAGTATAGTCATCTATGAAGGTGATGAAATAAACTACCCTACGTCTAGCCCTTACATTCATTGGACTACAGATGTTAGAAAAAATTAATTGCAATGGATATAAAGCTCGTGTTCCCTTTCTAAATGGCTTTCTTGCCATTTTACTAGCTAAACAATGCTCACATATAGGTAGATCTGCTTGACTTAAATTACCTAAAAGTCCTTCTTTAATTAATCGATTGATTCGATTTTGACTAATATGATATAGTCTAGCATGCTACAAAGTTACATCATTGTTGGAATTACTAGATGTAAATAATGAATAACTAATATTATTATTTTTCTTAAACATATCCAGACTATGAAACCATCACATAAAAAACCATGACTATAATAAATAGATCCAAGATACAAATCCATTTCACCACCGTGGAAATTTATATCAAAACCTAGTCTAACCAATATCAACACAGATAAAAGATTCCTACGAATCTTACGAGCATATAATACTTCATGTAGGATAAGGGGTCACCTTCAACGCATATTCAATTTACATGTAACAATTCCTTGTACAGCAACTCTGGAATTTTCACCTACATAAAGCCATCGACTGCCATGTGGGAGTTTACAAAACTCAACGAAGGCATCTCGATCCTTCACTACATGTTTGGTTGCTCCTAAGTCTGCAATCCGCAAAGGATGTGATTTAGTTAGAAAAACAGAACAAGAAACATTCACAGAACAAATGTTTGTACTATAAAGTTGTAGCTTATTGGGCTCGGTACAATCTCGAGCAAAGTGGCCTTTATTACCACAATTATACACTTCACATGTTTCATGTTCTTCTTCTTGAAGGGATGCTTTCCCTTTCCACGTTGGTTCCATTTTTTTCTTCTTGGATTCCTGAGGGGAGTGGTTAAATTTCTTATTCTTCTTCCACTTGTGTCCACCATGATGCTTGCGTTTCTTGTTCATAGCTCCATGTGAGCTATAACTAACTGCATATGCCTCAGAAGACATCTTTGAGGCTTCAAGACGCTCTTTCTCTAATATAAGATGCCTTGTAGCATCTTCCATTGTCTTAATGTTCTCATTAAGAGTTAGCTGCATCTTCATATGCTCCCAACTCTGAGACAGTGAACGAATCACAGCTTGTACTTGTTGCTCATCAGAAAGCTCATGACCAACATCACATAACTTACTTACCATGTTGGACATTTGCTTCAGATGCTTTTGCATTGTATCATTTGGGCGCTTCTTATAAGCATCAAACTTAATTTTAAGCGACCTTACTTTGGTCACTGAAGCACCTCCAAAACGAGCAGCTAATGTGGACCACATGTCCTTTGCAGTTTCGAATTTAGGGAACTCTCGCATGATATCATTATCCATGCTACTCAGCAACGTGATGCGAGCTAAAGAGCTCATCTTTTTCCACAATTCATATGCATCACAGTCCCTCTTATGCTGGGCCGTAGTACTCTCCTCAGGAACTTCCATGATTAAGTTTAATGGTTCAAGAGCCTCTTGCTCCTCCAGCATATATTGGATATTCATACTCCAGATTTTATAATTGTCACCATTGAGTTTCTCACCCTTATTGAGTTCAGTAACAATATTCTTTAACGCAATAGCCATTTTGAAACACTAAGTTTCTATAATAAGAAAGAAATATATATACACGTTAATGTCATATTAATCGTTCATAGAGTAAATAATTCGATCACAATTGCTTATGAAATCAAAAGTCCACTAATGTGTTCAGTCATCATTCATACAACAATCGAATCCTAATTACTTTACTCTAGATGAATTCCTATATGATATACATGTAAACATATTACATAAATATCAAGACTTTGTTCTTATAAACTAACATATTGCATTAAAAGGGCTACAACCTACGAACAGTCTATAGGTAACGAACCCTACATGGAAATGAGTTCACAAGTTCAAGTGACATAGTTTGCGAAGCTCGATGTACAATAGCTCTTACTATTTCCATTTAAAGACCTATAGGATACAAGTCCTAATCAACTTCCTTCTACTCATCTATTTAATAAATGTCATTACTAACAAATTATAAGTCTTCTTGTTAGGTATATTATTCCAGAGCATTCATAACAGTTCACCTTAAGGTTGAAGTAATGTTGCAAGCAAAGTCATATACGTTACTACAACATCTGCATAAGCTAGACAACCTCCAAAGTATAACTCTTGCATCATGTTATTAACTGCAATAACATGTTGTGTTAGACCGTCTCCATGCATTATACACATGTTAACTAACTGTACATACATGTTGCTAATGCGTCTCTTCTGTACCTCACATCGAATAAGCTTAGGCATCTGCTTAATAATAGGCATATTCCTGAAAAATAAATTTTCAGGAATAAAAAGAGTGCACAAAATAAACAAATTATTTTGTCTAACACATAGCGAACTCATGCTCATATAATGGAAACAATTTAATTCTATTAGCAATTTATTGCACTAATCAAATTATGCTATTAATAACTAATTAATTAGAAACTTATTTCTAATCTAATCATTTTCAAATATGAATAAGTCAAATTAAATTAGAAACTTATTTCTAATTTAAATTATAATTAAACTAATAAATTTGTTTTGGTTTAATTAGAAACTAATTTCTAATTAAACTTTTATCTAATTTCAACTAAACAAATTTGTATTGATCTAATTAGAAAATATATGTCTAATTTTAATTCAATGAAAATAAACTTATTTTAAAGTTTATTTTAACTAAATAAATTAGTTTAATTTTTATTATAAAAATGATTTATTTTAATTAAAAACTAATTTAACTAAATTAATTAGTTTGTGTAAATTAGAAAACTTATTTCTAGTTCTATTTTAACTAAATAAATTACGTTATCTTAGACAAAAACTAGGAGTTAATGGTTTAATCTTTAACCTAGGAAATTTGAGGGCCCCCCAACCCAAAAAAAAAGGGTAGCTTATTGATTGAGAGGCCACGTGTCTCTTACTGGAAAATGGGTAATTGGTTGATTGAGAGGACAAAAACATGTCATCTCTGCGGCCCCTTCCTTGCTAAGAGCACTATGCATCGTCCCTTCAACGCTTGGATTTTCTTTAGCGTTCAGATATTTCTCACAAAGAGATCACTACGCAAAAGAGAGCGTTTTGTTTTAATCTCTTCTCAAGGGTGTGTGAAGAAATAGGAAAGAGAGGAAAATTATAAAGGCAGGAGAAAGTCTCCTGTAGTGAGCCTTCACCAGCAGTAGACATGGCCTCCGGTGAGTGATGATTTTTAAGGGCTTAGATCCACCCTTATTACTATATGATGTTGATGTGAAATTCCTATTTCTCGCCGATTATCTCTCTCTTTTTCCATTTCTGTTTTTCGTCGTGCTTGGACTTGTCGACAGATCACCACATGTGCTCCACGTACTAATAGATGGGTTAATCCTAAGTTCGAAACTTTGAGATTGATAACTACCCTCTTTAGATTATCCGAATGTGAGATTGGATGATTAAACAGCCAAAGGTTGAACAATCACAAGTCCATAAATAGTATATCTTAAAACCAACATGAAGCATAGCATGCATATTTCACGAGTCGAGAAACAGTATATCTAAAACCAACGTGAAGCATATCATGCATATATCATAAGTCCAGAAACAGTATATCTAAAACCAACGTTTTAGATACCAATGTTTAGATATGCCTATAAACAAAATTATGCTCTGATACTAATATTAGATGAATATGAAAGAACATAATGAAATAGATAATGTTAAACAGGATCTTTACGCATGCATAAATAATAAATAATCATATATTTAAATTATTGTTGTATTTTCACCGATTAAAGCACACTGATCTGCAGATCTTTTATTCTTCTTGTTCTTTGCATGAAAAAGTAATGTAGAGGAAGAAAACACATGCAGAGCACTCTGTGCTTTTCATTCTTTCGATTTTATGTTTAAAAAACGTAACTACCTTTGGTAGTTATTGAAAGAACAATGACTATTAGAACAATTTCTCTATATATAGTTGGTGAGTTTGTTGATTAGTTCATTTCATGATGATTCATGCAAATCCATCCATCTACTAATTTATTACAATCTTACTCAAATGTTACTTTCTGTATTTCCTGTTTGCAATTCAGTTTCTTATGATCTACAGTTCAATCCTTGATTGACATCGAGTCCTTTCTGTTCTTTAATGTCTTGTTACAAGAATCCAGACTCAGTCACGAACCAATATTAGCTCGATGACTTCTTGATCTATAAATGGAAGAGATCTGAATAGACTGTTCACTAAAAAGGTTGTATGTGCAGTTCTTTCTCTTCATTCACCATAATGGCAGCAGCAAGACGATATTTAATCAGAATATTAAGGTCGTAATTGTGGTTTCAGGCCACGTAATAAAACAGTACCTGCAATATCTTGTGTAAAACCTCTACTGATATAAATTTTGCTGAAACAGGATAATGATTTGTGGAAAGTATGATATGAAAGTGATATGTAGAGTACACAGTGCAGAGATCCTTATCAGTAAACATTACAGGCTTTTATCTCCCTACAATAAAAAGATGTAATGAGGTAAAGATTAACAAGCAACACGATGATCATATCAAAACATATATATTATAAAGCTAAATGAAACGGTATCTTTCACGGTAGCAAGGAAGAATACTCTCTAGTTCTTACACCACCACGTCGTAAGGTACTGAGAACGTTGGCGGCAAATCTCGAGGCATAAATCGTGGCACCTAAACTTGGCGGGCGTCGATTGTCCCCATCAAACAATAGCTGCGTCGGATTCTCTGTTCCACCAAAAGGCCTTCTCAGCTTCTTCCTTTGATAGGATCGCCAAGCAGTTTGTATGACATGTGCAGCCTGATTCCTACATCTTGATGAATAAAACCTGAGATTGTGGAGCAGCTGATTGCCTGAAACCTGCATGAATCGAGAGAGCATTAACTTCAGGTCATCAGCCATTAGAGCAAAGGCCTCAACTTCAGAGACAGCTTGGACAGTTCTGACAGAAATTGGAAGATCAGTAGAAGAGTCAGGATCCAGTGCCCACGGTAGAAGTTCTTCTCCACAGAAATTATACTCTGTATGATCAGGGAAACTAACACTATTTCTTCCAACTTCAGTTGTTGTGGACAATATGTTTCCTCGAATGACAAAAATCATCTCATCAATTGGATCTCCCTCCCTGATTATAAAACTTTCCTCAGTATACAACACCAGCTTAAGGCTTTCGCAAATAGTGTCCAACATTATTCCATCCATTTCCCGAAACAGCGGCACCTGAAAGACATCAATAAGTTCATTAGGATGGAGACGTTGTCATATTTATTGAAAGTCAACCACTTCTGTTTAGTCCATGATACAATAGGTCGACTTAAATATCAGTCAGTAAATTGGACAAAGGTTCAGGATAACCTTCTTATAATAGCACATCTATCTGAAATTTTTATGTTACATTGCCAATAGGTTTCGTATGAATATGGAACTTAGATAAGAAAGATGGTATCTTATATGCTGGAGCAGCAATGTTATGAAGATTGGACATACGGGTACACGTACTCACTTTTATAAGGACATTCAAACAGAGATGTCTCTTCATGTCCCTCCTGAGGTCCCTAGGAAGATTTTGGAGTAGATTGTCAACATCTATACCTCTGGTTTTTTGCCATTTGTATTGTTCATGCCGCCTGACACGTACTTTCAGGTTGTCTGGAATATAGTGATCAGACATCCACTCTTCTATATTTTGCCATGTTCTTTTTAACTCCTCCTGTCTTTTAGATTGGGACATAAGAAGTGCCTGACAAATCACAATAACCAGTTACTAAATCAGATATGCAACAAAAAGTTAGAATTTTTTAATCAGCATCCAGTAAGCACTAGGAAAAGTAGAAGACTTTAGCTCTTCAACTAGATAATGTGAGTATGCGTGCGACTTGTCTTAAGAAAATAAAATTAAATAAAAGAAACATATCACTGAGAATCAAGACAAATTAAGGTCTCTAAGCAACAACTATTAGAACTGCTTACATATATCTTGATCATTTTATTATAAAGGCCAACTACAGAACCAACTTAATGGAAGATTTTCACAACTAATGCATTATCAGACAGAGTCATCTCTGCAAAATCTCTGGCAATAGTGATAGCTTCACGTCTTATATCCACAACTAGATTATTCCATTTTAATTTCCTTCTTTCCTGCTCAATCATTAGAAAGCCATAGGCTGATGATAAATAACAAGCAAGTCTCTAACCTACAGCTAAAAGTATAGACAAAAGCATGGGCATCAAAGAAAGAGTTCTTGAACTTATTTGATACCAAGAGAAACGGGCATGCAATTCACAATACCAAACAAAATTGAGCATAAAGTTTAGCTTGACTTGTATTTCCATAATTCCTATCAAACATATGCACTTCTTGTCTTCAAGGGAATTTGAATAGCATCAAGGACTATGCACAAACTGGAGTACTAAACTTCAAGAGATTAGGCAACTTCTCAACATAATGTCAAGTCGTGTGTGGTTAATAAGAGATCAATCCTGACTTGACATATATTCATGATAAGGACATTTCAAAAGAAAAGAAAAAAAACACCACCGTTATTCACATTCTTAACCTTTCAATCTATTTCAGTCATACCTCATTCATCCATTATCGGAATACTTAACATGACAATCTCTAAAATGATGTAGTTTCAATTAAGTATTAAGACAATCTTTAGGTTTAAATTTATGACAGGGTCAAAGTGAAACAATTTAAATAAATTGTTTTTTTAAAGCAAGTTAAAATAAAGCAGACGGGTTGAACATAAAGATTGAAAATTCAAATATTAATTCCTCTAATTTGATGCATTGAAACATTTGAATGCTATGTTATTTTACAACGGCTACTTTTTACGGTTCTAGGTGGGTGACATTGAATATATAAAGCTTTGGGCATATGAAAGAGTAAATTAAAAGATCATGAAGTGTCTATGGAATTATATAGTTCAAGAGACCTAAATCTATTTAACCTGATTAGTTATTCTGTTCCTCTATCAGAATTTAATGACCTCGTAGGTTTCAAGTAATGAGATTCTCCTTTTTTGTCGCTCATTCATCAAAAAGAAAAGCAAGTAAATAAAATAAAAGAATCACCAACCTGTAAGATACCAATGACAAATGTAAACAATATCAAACCAGTAACAAAAATGGCAACTGCAAAGAGTATCTCCCCAATAAAGGTACTTGTTTTGAGGTTCTGACCCAGTGAACTGCAGCATAAAGTAATGATGCATCACATACCAGGATAAAGAGTTGTAACAGAAAGGTTGAAACAAAAATGACATGCATAATGAGATAAAAGGGTCAATGCTCGAAGCAATGTGAACTTCTTTGGTTTGCACCCACAAAGGATTGCAGGTCTTCATCTTTACAATAACTCCATGTGAAAATGCTAAATGGATAAGTCAGAAGGATGTTTCTAGTTCATATTCTCCATTTTACTAACCAACTTGAACAAAACTAGTCCCGGCCTTGTAAATTCCGTTAAAAATGTGGACCAAGCTCCATATAGTGCTTCTATATAACTAAAGAAAATTGTAGCTCCTAAGAAAATTGATGCAAAATTTCATCAGGAAAGAAGTGGATCCCAGGATATTTTAAGCAGTGCCTTTCTAAAAAAATCCAATGAGTCAAACTAGGGGAACTTGATATCATGAAAATATCTAGTTCATCAGGCCGAATGAGGAAGAATGAAGCCAGATAATAATATACATGAAAAATGATAAAACATTAATCACAATAACCACAATACCCTTTGGCTCTAAATTGTTTAGTAGTTTTATAGTTATATCAGAACATGTTTTGGCTTCACCTGAAAATTTTTGTAGCTGAAAGACCGAAAAGAAAAAAAAAAAACTTGATGGTCAGAGCTTGCCCCATGCACTGTGCTTCCAGGCATAAATGAGAATGGCAAGCAACCAAACTGTTATGACCAAGCATATCATCATCTTAATTGACTCTTGCATGTATAGCAATGCTGGAGTTAGTAATTGATAAGATTGATCATTGGATGTGTGCAAAGTAGCCTACGAATTTAATTTTATTTGATACTGCTTCTTGATACATGGGGCAAAAGATAACCAACACATAACCATGATTATCATAAAGCACAGACCTGAGATTTTGCAGGGCCCACCAAAAACAGTAAAAGAACTTGTTCAAAAAACTTTCTGATGCCACAACATCCGAATTTAGAGCATCAAAGTAAATGCCAAAATTAAAGGGTGATGAGTCTTGCGAGTAAACAGGACATGCTTCAGACAAAGCTGAGGCATTCAGAGGTTTATAATCTCCAAGATTTTCATCACAGTACAATAAACTGGGATGACAATCAATTTGAATATGGCAGGCCGCCCTCCAGCAAGCCATTTCTCGTTCTATGGAAAAAAAGTACCAAAATGCTCCAAGCACCTGATGGACAGGAAATCTAGAAGAAGTTACAAAATTTAACCAAATATGATCTCCAAATAAATTTAATCAAATTAATATGATCTCAGTATTTCTGCCGTAAATTTGGAGAAACTCTTAAAAGAGAAAGTATTAAGTAATATGTGCTCAGGATTTACCAAGATTGATATCCAAATCTTGAGAAAGAAAAATATGAAAGCATAAATATTAACGAGTCCCTCTTCCCAAGCAGTTGCCAGGATTATACCTCCTTTTTCCCATAAGGTTCTTTCACTTCACCTTAAGCTATAGCATAGGAATACACAGGACATAGACAAGCAACAATGGTACATACAACATTGATTGCTATTAGTGCAGATGTTGTTATACCAAAGAAAAGATGATGAAGATAAAAAGAAAAGCATATTTCATATACATGCACTCCCTCATGGTCATAATTTTGGATCTAGGTTCTTTTCTCATGACGAACAGTAGGTAGCTAATTCCAGAAAATGGAATGCCTATATCCTCAAAAGATGGAAAAAAAAAATTTTGAAATTCAACAAGTGGTCAAATATTGAAAAAGAAACTTAATGAGACATTTAATACACATGTTGATGGATCATGTGTCTGCAATGCAACTGAGATGCCAGTTTCTGTTAATACTTACATGCCCAGAGACAATGTAAAGGAAAAGGTTTACTGGGGCTTCTGTCCATCCAATTCTGCCGAGTACTTGGGATGTCCTCTTAGTTTCTTTATACAGTTGGATCATTTGTATTAATCTTGTAATAAATTGGAAAGAAACAGCAATTTTCAACATGTTTTTGATATTGAGAACTTTTGATCCTCTCATATTCGGAACAATTAGCAGAATTACCACCTACAAAATCATACCAAGTTCAAAGTCCACAACTGTAAATATATTACCAATAATTCATTGCAAATGATAAGATGTTTATGGATTATGAAGATCCTCCATAGGTCACAGAAAATGCTCTTTTCAAGCATCTCTTATGATAAAGGATCAGTGGAAGGAATAGAAATAACATAATTCCAGTTGACATCCAGGTAAAACAAGAGGCAGCATTAAGATATATATCCATGGAATCAGGAATAAGAAAATCATAATCAAACTTCTATTGTAGCAGTGACATGAAGGCATATGTCATTTATCAGTCAATACTCAGCCGCTAAAATTTAAATTTCAGAGCAAGAAGTCAATCTATTCTAGTGCTCACCCTTATTGCAAGAAAAGCTTGTTAAGACAAAGGAAAGAGCAATGCAACTATGTAGTTTTACCTGTGGGAGGGGAAGGACTGAGATAATGTCAATGAGAAATGTTGATGACAAATACCTCCTCACTATTTTCTTATTATCCTCCACTAGAACACTGATCCCTGAAGATGAAGCTAAATATCCTGTGCGAAACTGAAAAATTATGCGAATTACGTTAACAACATCCACAAAAGAGCTTAAGACAGTAGTCACAACTGCCAGCTTCTCATCCAAGTCAAGGCAGCTTCTATTCCTGTTGATTATCATGGTGTATAAATACACAGGATCTACTAACAGAGAAATTGCACAGGAAAGCAGAAAAATCATATTCCACTTTTGAAGAAACGAACTCTTTGGGTTAAAAACTTTCTTTCTACATCCAAAGGCGTCAACTATAACATCTGCAACCAAAGCAAAACGTTTCAGCACTTCACCAATGCTCCAAATAATTAGAAAACAAAATGTTCTCTTTTGGTCTTACAAAGAAAATTTTTTATTTTCCTCGAGGCTACCCCAGTATTTGTAGAATGTAGTCTCATATTGTTGTCCTCTGGGTCCCTACTCTGGATACTGAATGGAATAAGCAGTAAGTAACATGTCAGTCTATAGAGTAAACAGGAGTATGAGTAAGCCCCAAAGGTCTATTAACAGAATTTAACAACTGAAGCAGCAATGAAGCCGAACCCTGGTAAGATAGTCTTGACACCAGATCATAAATACCACAAGATGGTAATAAAATTAGTTGCAGGGATGTAGGTAATGACCAGCATGAAGCAGCAAATTCAACACAAATTTGTCAATGGGAAGCTTGAAATTTAAGTAGATTGGATCATATAACAGACTACCGCATGCTGGGAACTGCTAATCAGTTGGTAAAGGTGATTGCAAAGGTGTGATGAACGTTGCAGTCTCCATTGCCTTAAATTTAGTTCTGTTATTTGTCCATGCTCTAAAACAAAGTTAAAATTGTGGATAGCAGTGATGTTATAACTAGCAATGAGAGTTAGGTCTTAAAAGTACCGTGTCAAATATAAGAAAATGTTATGAAAAGTGCAGTTCAACACAGAAGAAGAAAATGGCCAAATCGTTGGCTGATGTACAATAAGTGAAGCAGGAGGACCAACCTCAAGATATGTAGTTGACGCTCATCCATAGCCAGAAATTATTCAGAAACAGTTCAACTGCAAAATCTTCAGAACAAAGCAAGGATTTCGCCTTTACTCAGGAAATTTTCAACAGCCACCTGAATTGAAAATCCCATTTAGATTCTACAACTTATTATCAGTTCCACCAAAAGCCTGCAATCAGAAAAATATACGAAACAATTTTGGCATTTCACCTGGTGCAAGTCAATACGCGTTAACTGAAACAATTCAGAGTCCTTTATAAATTAGTAAGCAGTTGATGGTTCTGTACTAGAAGAGCATCAAAACCTCCCTTTTCACCAGAGTCGAGTAAAGCCATTTGAACTAATTACTATAAGGTCTAGCACTTACAACATGCCGAAAAACGCAAAACCTGAACATTACAAAGAGAAATTGAAGTTAGACATCTAACTCAGTACTTCTTATGCCTCTTCACTAGTTACAGATCTTCATTTTCTTTTTTTTTCTTGGGAGGGTAAAACTCAAAGATAACATGAAGACCTGGAGCCATGACTTCTCATTAAAAGGCGAAACTTTCACCTCTAAGATGCTTTCTTTTGTGAGAGTTTCCAATATTCAATCAAATGGAAATGAAATGAGCTAAGCACCGTCTACAAGCTTGATAAAACAAGTCTGATTGACCCACTTACTGTTTCGTGGTTACTCCGCCGCCTTCCTGCAGCTCCTTCTTCGACGTTATCTTACAAGTTGCTACATGAAGCAGCAACCGTCAACAATTTGAGCTTTGAAGCTTTAAAGTTTTCAACTTTGAATCTCAGAATCCACCAATTCGTGTTCATAGCAAAGAAAGGTTGAATTGTTGTGAATAATAAAGAAGTTGGACCTTGGCGTGTGATCATAGAAGCTTATCCGCTAACCAGTGATCCCAAAACAACATGTCTGCCTTGGTTGAATTGGTAAAAGCGAGTATGGACTCCACTGACTTGATGTCAATGAAATTTCAGACACATTAGTTCAGAGCTGTGCATAGGTTGTTGCTCCTATTTATGAACCTCAGTACACTCTCCTTCGTTAAGTGAAAAGAGCATCTTGGAGAGCTGTAACTTACGTGTCTCTTAATGTCCTAATTATTTTAAGATTCTGTAACATATTAATGTTAATCCTAATTTATGTAAAAATGTTTTATCAAATATTTAAGGGTTAATTAATTTTGCTTTTAGTAAAAATTTTATCTTTATAAAAAAATTAATTATAATACATTATTTAAATATATTTACTAACATTTATCAGTATATTTATTAGAATTTTTAATATAGCTAGAGTGTAGAATCTATTAGTAAGAATTAAGCTTTAGTTAATAGTTGCAAAAATAACTAGAAATAGACATTTGCTTAGTTGATACTTACTATTTATTAATCCTTTAACATTTTCATTTTTAATCAACATAAGATCTTTAACACTTCCTCTTAAGTGCACCTGTGACTTGACATTTAGTTGTCATTTATTTAACACAGTGACAACAGAACTAGGCCGTTAAGATTGAAGATTTAGATAGATAATCGGGAAATTAAGAATACGGATTAGATCTGCTTTGATACGATATTAGAATTTTTAATATGGGTTGAGTGTGGAGTCTATTAACAAGAATTAAACTTAAATAAACAACTGCTAAAATGATTAAAACTTGTCATTTGGTTAGTTAGTCCTTATCATTTATTAATCCTTTAAAATTTTTATTTTTAATGTGTGTGAGATACTTTAACTTGAGGTGAGCGTAATCATGCTACTTCCAAAAGATTCACAAACTAATGCAATTAATAATTTTTGAGTAATTATCTCAAATATTTAAAAGCTTAATAAATGAAGATATTTGACATTTTGGTGTATCAAAATGGAACACCAAAATTAAAACTGCAACAAATAAATGATTATACTCTTTTATCACTGGCGTTACATGCTTCGTAGCATAGATAAGTACATATGAGGAAAGTGCACTAACGACTTCCCAGCTCAGTTGACCTTCTTTCGTGTGGTGGGTTTGGGTATGACGATATGGTGGAACCTGACCCTCCACCCGCTTGCTGTATACGTGGCACGTACATACATATAGTTACAGCATGGGAAGTGGAGTCTGTCCTGAATTAGTTATCTTAAACTGGTTGTATCTCTATCTACTGAGCAGTATTCAGAAGCTGCAGCTATGTTCTGTTCAATGACCGTCACTTCTGCTTTGCAGCTCTCCTTGACCTTAGATGGTGGCGGTGGCTCAAAAAGATTTGATCTTGGGTTAGTTGGTACCTCAAAAAACCCATCCTGCGTCCATCTGCTTACTTCTAAGCCAAAAGGGTCTTCTCTTGTCAGGTTCTTGCTTTACCTCCATTTCATCGTCTTATCTCTTCTGTATAATTGTTTGAAAAAGACTGGTTCTTTGCTGCGAAATTGATTTAGTTTAAGAAGAAAAAGGTTGGAAATTTTCTCAGAGTTGGTAGTAAAAGGAAATAAATGCAGGTTTGTTTCGTGCATTTTGTTGTAATTTCGAAGGTGGTACAGATTGAGAGTCTTGGAATTTGTTTCCTTCTTTCTTGTTAAACTAGAATCTGCATATCTATGGTTATTCTTTCTTGAAACTTTGCCCCTCAGTTCTTGTATATGTGTAAAAAGGCGCTGTCGCCTATTCTGTTACTATGCACAATTCGTCGAATGTTATCCGTGCTGTCCCTTTGTCCTTTTTGTTTCCACGTTACAGTAGTAACAAACGTACTATATGTACCTGGCAAATGAAAGGCATAACAGAATGCCAATATTCCATACTTAATTCTTTCTCAATTCTCCTCCCTTAGAATTTTTCTCATGAAATACCCCCTTCCCTTTCTCACCTCCGTACTGTAATTGTTATTTCTATCATTCTCAGCGTGAAGTTATGTACCAATCACTGTTTTAACCAATAGCATTGAATTTAGGCTAACTATTTTGAATGGAGTTCAATGTAATGTGTTGAATCTGTTCGTGGCTGCAAACAGATGCCAGTCTAGCAGTACAGATGAATCGAAAACAAGGAATCTGTTGGACAATGCCAGTAACCTTCTTACCAATTTGTTGAGTGGTGGAAGTCTAGGTTCTATGCCTATAGCTGAAGGTGCAGTGTCTGATTTGTTTGGTCGACCCCTCTTCTTCGCCTTATATGATTGGTTCTTAGAGGTACTCAGTTACTCTCCCTTTGGACAAGCTTTGTGTTGGGCTGATGTTATATTGTGCCTTAAAATTCAATCGTATGCCTGTTCAAACAAGAGACGTTACGATTTTGTGATTCTGTAAATATTCTAAATTACTTTCAGATTGTTATTGTTGATTATTGTCAGCATCTAGAGTTGTAACGTTCCACTTGGTTTGATTTGGCAGCATGGATCTGTCTATAAGCTTGCTTTTGGGCCGAAGGCATTTGTTGTCATCTCAGATCCCATTGTTGCCAGACATATTCTACGAGAAAATGCATTTTCTTATGACAAGGTATTTCATTGTTTTTCTTGTTAGCATAATAACTGCACATGTCCTTTGTAATTGTTTTAGCCAGCGCTTATACGCAAATCCTGTTTGAGAGTCATGCATGTGAATGTTGTTACTGAAATGCTTACTATATTTCTGCCATGGTTTAAAACTGATTCTATGGCAATCCCAACTCCTTAACCTGATTACCATTTTAAGTGCAGTTTTGCATTCATTTTGGCAATCCATTTCATGCATTTTAGTCCTGTTTTATCTGTTTACTGAGATACGTATTTTTTCCCACCAGGGAGTTCTTGCTGATATCCTAGAACCAATTATGGGTAAAGGACTCATACCTGCTGACCTCGACACATGGAAGTTAAGGAGACGAAGTGAGTAAGTTGTATAGGATGTCGTAATGTTGGACTTCTCATCTCTTACTAGTTGTCGGTAGAAACACTAGCAGAAGATAGCTACATTAGAGGGAGATCTAGTCAGCTTGTTCAGTGCATCCTTTTATAGGTGTTGATTCTAATAAGAAGATCTCCATTTATGATGCCTGATCTTCATTAATCAAAAGAGTAAAGTATCTCATCAAAAGTTAAGGAAGAGGGATGATGAGAGTAAACCATTGCTACGGGTTGTACCATTGGGGCTAATTCCTAACGCTACTAAAAACTTGTTATTTGAGGGTTAATTTACATAACAATTCCTTTGACTATCTTTAGCTTGACGTGATGATGTAACTGAAACTGAAACAGGTCATAATCCATGACTTTTTCACGTTTTATGAAGACTATGAAAGCTTCTTTTTTTTTTTTTCCTGTTTCATTCATGCAGTAATTGCTCCTGGGTTTCATGCCTTATACTTGGAAGCCATGGTCAAAGTATTTACTGATTGTTCAGAAAGATCAATAAGTAAATACGAGGAGCTTCTAAAAGAAGACTTAAATGGTGAGAAAGCCATCGAGTTGGATCTTGAAGCAGAGTTCTCAAGTTTAGCTCTTGATATCATTGGACTCGGTGTCTTCAATTATGACTTTGGTTCTGTCACCAAAGAATCACCTGTTATTAAGGTTTGTTAAGGATGCCAAATGATGTTGCATTCATCATGGTTCACATCAACTTGCAATTTCTTCCTGCCTTTCCTCTCCATTGCACCATCTCTGTATATCTCTTCAATTCCTTTTGAACCACATGCAGGCGGTTTATGGTACCCTTTTTGAAGCTGAGCATAGATCTACTTTCTACATCCCTTATTGGAAAGTACCTCTTGCAAGGTGGATAGTTCCTAGACAAAGAAAGTTTCACAATGATCTCAAGATTATTAATGACTGTCTTGATGGACTCATAAAAAATGCAAAAGAGACTAGAGAGGTGAGATAAGTACTCTGCTGGCTTGACAATCTCTTCTGATTTTTAAGCCCGAAATTCTGCAACAGATGGTGTTATTGAAAAGCTATAACATTGACTAGATATTAAGTCATTATTAGCTCCCCAAATAACTCATAGAATATCGTCCTATCTATTCCTTTGGTCCAAGAATCAGGCAATGACTCAATCTTAATATGTGAGCATGTCTGGGGAATCTAAATGCTTCTCCCTTCTTATGGTTTCTGTAGCTTAGAAAGCTTCTATGTTAGCTTAAGCAGTGTAGATTTCAATAAATGTGGGAAGGCAGTTATCTGTTCATGGATTTTCAAGTATGGATTGGATTTTTTAAAGGATTTCTCCACTATGTTTTAAACTCATAAATTGCATGCCAGCCACAAGTCATATGAGCTTTACCTTTCTTAGATTCATTGGCAGTAATACTTGATCTTGTCACATGATTCTTAAATTAACTGCAATAATGGAAAATCAATCTACTTCTATATCTTATCTAAGTTAACATATTTGACAGGAATTGGACGTTGAGAAGCTGCAGCAAAGAGATTACTTGAATCTCAAGGTGGGTATGGACCAAGAACTTATCATCCACCTCGGTCAGACATATTTAAGAACTCATCATCTATATTTGTACCTTTTGTCTTTAGAAAATGTTTGATGTCTCATTATACCTATGACGTATGCAGGATGCAAGTCTTTTGCGATTTCTAGTTGATATGCGTGGAGCTGATGCGGATGACCGACAGGTGTGTTTTTACACGTAAAATTCTGCTTCAATCTTGAAATATAAGCTATAGTTGGTGGATATGACAATAGAAATAGCTGGTTATATCACTTTACATAATCACAAAAATTTAATCAATCAGGTTGAATCTGTTTTTAGAGAACAAGCTGTCACGATTTGCACATTTTATTTTTGTCATAACAGCTACGAGATGATCTGATGACCATGCTTATAGCTGGCCATGAAACAACAGCCGCTGTTCTTACTTGGGCTGTTTTCCTTCTTGCACAGGTATGATTCTGATAACCATTTTTCTCGAGTAGCCATGTTGTTAGTTCAAAACCGTAAGAGTAACATGTAGACACTTTATTGCTGATATTGATCAATAAGTTAGTTTTCTTACAAACTAATATCCTGAAGGTTATTCATATAAAAAACTTCAGAATCCCGCCAAATTGAAGAAAGCTCAAGATGAGGTTGATGCTGTGTTGGGTCAGGGGAGACCAAGTTTTGAATTGCTTAAAAAATTGGAGTGCGTATCTCAAGCAGTCACTTGTCTAGACGTTTTTGTTACTATTAGTGATTATATTAGCTAGGATTGTAACATATACTTGCATGCTTTCAGGTACATAAGACTCATACTTGTTGAGGCACTTCGATTGTATCCACAGCCTCCATTGCTAATCAGGCGTTCCCTCAAATCTGATGTTTTACCAGGTATTTTGAATTGATAACACAAGTATAGATATATCTTGTCTAAGTACTGACTCCCAGATTTTAATATGTTCAATATGAGCAATTTTCTGTTAATAGTCATCATAGGGTATGCATTGCAAAAATTGTATGTTTTGCTGTATAGTTCATGTATAATGCGGTTTTATATTTCAGATAATTAGCTTTGACTTTACTTCTTTGAATAAGAAGCTTGAATATATAGGCTAATTGCAAAAGAATTTCCAAGTTAATGGTACTGATCTCAAAGCGAAGTTCCTTGCATACTTGTGCGACGATAGTGATTTATCCTCTTCCCTTATAAAACAAATTCCATATTTTTTATTATTTGGCTTAAAAACGATCTTACAAATTACAGGAGGATACCAGGGAGACAAAGATGGTTATACAATCCCTCCCGGGACTGATATTTTCATCTCTGTAAGTGAAAACGTTATACTTTCCATCTTTATTGAAATTCTTCGGTCGTGAAACTAATAACAGGAAATAATTTTGTTCTTTAAAGTGCAATAATTGACAGAATTTAGGTGGAAACAATAAAAACTATGGAACTTAAATAAAGTTTAGTTAGCTTGTATGTTGAACAATTCGGCTTTGTGCTTGATTCATGGGAACTCTGCCAATAGAAGTGCCTTCTGCTAATCTGCCGCTTTCAATCAGATAATATACTTGAAAATTGCTTTTCAGGTGTATAATCTCCATAGATCCCCTTATTTCTGGGAACGCCCCCATGAGTTTGAGCCAGAGAGGTTTTTAATGCAAACAAAAAATGAAGGAATTGATGGATGGGCTGGTTTCGATCCGAGTCGAAGCCCTGGAGCATTATATCCAAATGAGGTATCAGAGAGCTTGCCTAATGTTACCAGCAGGTGTCTGATATTTTCTTTGCTAACCTGATTTTGTGATTCTCGTTGTTAGATTATATCAGATTTTGCCTTCTTGCCTTTTGGTGGAGGGCCAAGAAAATGTGTTGGAGATCAATTTGCACTCATGGAATCAACTGTAGCATTGGCAATGTTGCTACAGAAATTCGACGTGGAACTAAAAGGCTCTCCAGAATCCGTGGAATTAGTTACGGGGGCAACCATTCACACGAAGAATGGACTGTGGTGTAAATTGAAGAAGAGGTCTGATATCCATTGAATACATTTCACAGGAATACAATCGAAAGGTTTTTATCTCTGGTAACTGCCAACAAGCAATTGACCCGCGAGATTGTGAAATATTCTACCAAAGAAAAGAGGGCTTACAATATTTGTTTATGGCAATCCTGTAGAAAGAAGGGAAGCCATTCACGGGTGAGTGTAATTTGCAGAAACTTATTGTTTCATGATAAGTTTCAGATTAATACACAGTGCCATTGTAAGGGATCAATTTTCATTTAACTCTTACAGAAAGGTCATCATATGATGTAATGCTTGGGAGTGTAATGTGGATAACACCATAATCATCTTCAGCACTTTCACTGTAAACTTGACTGAACACCGGCAAGGCTAGGACACTAGATCTGGTCACTATCTGATTTGTTGTGGTAGATATGAGATCGTTATAATTTTTTCCATTGATCTTACGCTGAAAGCTTTCCAGGGTAAGTAAGACCAAAGTAAAACCATTAACCAGCCTGTGCTCAATAATCAGTTAATCACTATCAATCACTCGTAACATTACATAAACAAGTCCTCAACGACGTTGCTTAGAGACGTCACTGAAAAAGGAAACCTAGTTCATCTTCTCACTAATACTTTTTGCGTGTACTAAAAACTCGGCACTTTCAAGAAAAGTCGCCATCTCAGGCATGATTGAAGTTAAAAATGGTGAGGATCAGGGATAGCAACTTGATAGCTTGGACACATCTTCTCAGAATTTATACCTTACTAGCATGCTTATATAGTATTCAACTAAGACCAAGAAGGGGATGCAATGAAGGTACTAAAAAGATGAGAAAATCAAAATGCTCTAATACTGTCATAAATGGCAACAATATCCAGCAAAATTCAAGTTAAGGATATATAAAGGGTAGCTCATGTAGTTCATCTTTATAATAAGACTGATCACTACTACCATGTCAAATTTTTGCAGCTAATGAACCAGCAACTGCTGCAATATTCTGTTCTCTAACAGCATAATTAACAAGACAATGATACATGTTTATCGGTTGACTTCAATCACTCCAGCCGCATATTTAGTAGTCTCCAAGGCCTGCACTGTGTTTACCTAACTTTAAGGCTACAAAACAAGCTAATGGCTTTCCAGCAAGTCTAGCATTGGTAGAACTTCTAATTCAAATGTATAGAGTCCACAAAAGTGATGCATATTTAATTGTAGACACGGAGCTTGTTCCATAAGACGGTGAATCCTTGAGACAGGTACAGTATTAATTCTCAGTTTGACTCTTGAAGGTATGTGCACGGTTACCATGTTAACGAATATGGGAGATTAATCAAGTGGATGCTTTGCAATGCCATGAAACTGTGTAGAGGTCACAGACTGTTCCTGTAGTCGAGATAAACCAGGGTTGATACCATGAAGAAATATGACAAGAAGGACAATGAGACAATGGTTTCAATATGTACCATATTGGGCAAACCATTCTGGATACTGAAACAACCTGGGAGAGGTTGTAATCTGAAGCCAAGCTGGCTCTTCAGCACAGAAAATAAAGAAGAATAAGAAAAAATTGTTAAATAAGAACATAGAACTGGTAAACTGATTGCTACATAAATATCAACAATAATTAAATTCTTGTACCAGTCCCTGCATGCCCTGCTGGTTCCCAGATTGGCCGGTACGCGTTGAAATTAACTGTACCTTGACAAAAATGAAATCTCAACGTCAACCTATATGCATTATACCGCCACAAAATAATGGTACATAAATCATCAAGTAAAAGTTAAAAAGGCAGTACCAAGCTTGGAAAGCCTTGCTGATTGCTGTAATAGTCATTACGATTAGTAGGTATTGAGTTTGAGTGTCCCTGTGAAAATATATGAGAAAAAAACATAAAAAATAGTAAGCATAATCATTCTGGAAGATGCATCAAATGTCCTATGAACAAAATTTGATATCTGTAAGATTCCATACTGTTCCCTGGATGCTTTGCTGAGGACCATAATAACAATCAAGTGTTGGTGCCCTTGAACCTGATTCCTAAGTTGGAAAAATATGTATCAAATTACAGAGTGCAAGATTTGAGAAACTCTTGAATTAATCATCAATAAAACCAATATGTTTATGCAGGACATATAGCTATGAGCTAGATTTTATGCACCATCTCTACAATTTCTGATTGTGGAAAATGGCAGTTGTCAACAGGATGTGCTCTTGAGTTCATCTGCTTCAAAATTTTATTGAGGTTAGTTAACATAATATAAACAACTGAAATTGGAAAATTTATCTGTTGCTAGGATTCTGTTCAAGACACACAACCAAGAATTTATCCAGCTTCAAATAGGACGAGGACCAACCATCCGTTTGCAGGTTTCTTGCAAATCAATTGTTGTCCTCTCAGACTCGGATTGCACCTGCAATGCAAATTAATATCTGATTCAAATGGCATAAAATTTCAGAAAGCTAAAATATATTAATGGCATGTACATTTTCAACCAGTAACTGTTGACTTTACCTTTTTCTTCTTATAGAATTTCCTTTTCTTTAATGGCTTGGAGACAATATTGCTATTGTTTTCTTCAATGCCGAGAAAACCGTGAACAGCTAACGCATTGGGCTTTGAAAAACTCCTAATGGAGTTATTAGAATCCTTGCAGTTCTGCAGAGCTTCTTCTATTGCATGAAATGCAATATCATAAGCTTCCTGAGACAAAGATCCCTCTTTGCCCAATTTGATAGCTCGCTTACATAAATCATTGAAACGCTGTACCCTGTAGTGAAGACTGCTTGATATTTGAGACACAGCTTGACTAATCTTTGCATCCTTTGTCCACCGCTTCAGTATAAAGGGGGATGGAATGATAGAAAGACCAGACATCTGAAGTACTAGAATCACATGCTTACAGAGGATTCCTCTGTATTCAAATGACCGACATGTACAGCTTATATTCAAGGCTTCTTCATTCCAGGATACTAGAAAATATTGACGTTCCTCAAAATCATCCACCCGAAAAGTAAGAGCCTCCTCATCTTCACTTTCCTTTTGCAGGTGACATGAAACAACTCCTAATACTTCAACCTGAAACTTCTTGAAAACTGCATCTGTATAGATTGTTGACAGTTGTTTCTCAAAAGACGACAGTGATCTTACAGTAGGTTGCTTGTTTTGAGTTTCAAAATCTGCTTTAGCTTCCATTTCAAACCTATCTTGTAAAAATATGTTATACTCCTCCATAAACTCCTTGAATGTAGATTCCCTGTGGATGTATTTGTCAAAGAATGATGGAATACTCCCAACTCGCTCAGCTGTTGACATGCCAGCTAAAAATACATCCTGCATATAAGTAGGAACCCATTTTTTACGATCTTCATACAATGAGCAAATCCACTCGTGCAACCTTAGTTCAAACTTATCAACCATCTTCGACCACCTCTTTTCAAACTGTTCGTCAGTCCAAGATCTGTGTATACATTTATTGAATTTTGCCATAAATTTCTCATTCAGATTCATCGAATGCAAATTATTTGTAATCTTACTCAACACATGCCACAAGCAATGACAATGACGTGCATCACTAAATACATCCGCAGCAGCTTCTGTCAGGTACTTTTCTCTGCCAGTAATAATAACTCTAGGAGCTTGGCCACCCACTGCTTTGCTCCAGGTCCGCATTAACCAAGTAAAAGTTGATTTATTCTGCTCTCCAATCAAGGCACACCCAAATAAAATGAACTGAAAATGATGATTTACCCCAACAATGGGAACAAAAGGAATCTTATATTTGCTTTCAAGATAAAAGGTATCAAACAAGACGACATCAGAGAAAATCTTGTAATCATGTCTTCCTTTCGTATCAATCCAGAACACACTTTTCATATGTTTTTCATTGTCCAAATCAATTGCATAAAAAAAATTGGGATTTTCAGCCTGCATACACATAAAATGCTTGAGCATAATCTGGATATCATCTTCATCTAAGGCTGACTGCAGACCTTTCTTCTTGCCTGCAACTACACCCGATTGCTTGTTTCGTCCCCTAATAGCATTACAGAAATCATCTGGACAAATCTCATGATTATGCTCCTTTATAAAGCTATGGATAATCCATTTCTCATCCTGTGTCCTCTTCATATGCATGCCTGCTTTGCAGTCCGTCTTCACGCATGATTTTTGAATGACGACTGCATTTGAATCACGCTTGCTTCCAAATCTGGAACATGCAATTTTGACATCTATAAATTTTCCAGATTTTTTTGAACGGCGGCTAGCTTTTATTGTGATGCCGAATCCCACAGACCGCGCATATTCTCTATAGAAAGAATAAGCTGCCTCCTTTGTTGCAAATTTTACACCATTTTGGGGTTCAAATATCATATCTCTTTTACAAATCTCTGCACCAACTGCACTCTCATCCATTTCCCTTTCACAAGTAATAACTTCATTTTCGTTTGGTTCACCGAATTTTATATCATGTTCACTTGCAAGAGAATTTATATCATTCTCACTTGCATCCAATGCATCTGCACTATCAGTTACAACAGCAGTTGATGTTGATATAGTATCTGCTTTCTCTCGCTCATGCGATGGAAGTTCAAGATTTATCTCCATAATAAAAATAAGATATATCTGAAAGAGATCATACTTTTAGAGATACCTGAAAATTTTTAAAGAAATTAACAAAATTATACTTCACCAAGTTCTAACCTTTAAGAGATAATTAAAACAAAAACGCAAAAATAACTAAGGAAAAGACAAAAAAGGAGCAGACTTCACGATTTTCCCAGAATTTTTCCCTTCCCTAAACATCACAATTCACTACATCATCCCAACAAAGCATTTAATCTCCTTTACTTACAAAACCAATTCCAATCTGCAAAACTGAAAAAAGTAACTTCCTTTGCTCTATAAACTACGGTTTCCAGATCCAGATGCAAAAAGACGCAAACTTTGTACACAGCATCTGGTAACCATGTACTTTCTCGGCAACCAAACAGGAGTACTTTCGAGAAAAATTCAAATCTAGCCATGAGAAAACCAAAACAACATACCAATTCATATCCGCTTAGAAGAGGGAGACTGTAAATACAGATGAGAATCAGGGAATTACAGACACAGCATCAAAATCAGTAGGGAAGATATGTGAAAGGTGTTTGCTTTCTCACTTAAACCGCAATTTAGACTATGTTTGTTGCATAGGCTATGTAAATATATTTAATATTAAAAATTTATTATTTAAGAAGGAAAAAAATGCTCGCATTAAAATTTAATATAGTAAAATATTATTTGAAAAAAAAGTTTACAATATAATATAATAATATGTTATTTATCATTTTATACTTTATTATAAACTCCTCAAATTAAAAATAATTTATTTTTACTACTTAAAATAAAATGAGATGTAATTTCAAACTTCTTCCTTTCATCTTATTCTATTTCATTATATTATAAACTTACCTCTCAAACGATAAAATAAAAATTACATTTCATTTTATTGCAATAATAACTACCCAATTAAACATAATTTTACGTAATTAGAGTGTCTTTTTTTTCCTTTCATATAATTTTACTAGAGCAAAATAATGAAATAAAATTTATTTTTTTTATGTTACTTCTTCAATTAATTTGAGTATCGCATTACTAATATTTCTAGTGAAATTTACTCTTCTAAATAAAATTTACCATCATTTTCTTACTATATTAAAAGGGTGAAGTTTGGATCTAAATGTATTAGTACATTTTTAGTGATTTTTTAATTATCCGAAAATGATTAATATCAAACATTGTCTTGAAAATGATAAACTAATCCGATTCGATCCGATCCTGTCCGACCCGAGTCAATCAGCAAAACAGTGCGAACGGTCAAATGACTACTAGCTAAGTGTTTCTGGCGCGAGAAGATTGCTCATTTTGTCATATATGGGGTACAACGAGAGAGACTTTAAAGAGAACACAGAAAGAAGAAGGTGATGTTGGAGGCAGCTTGTTCTTCTAACTGGTATACTTTGCATAAAGCAATAGCTTAGAACTTACTGCTTCTAAACAAACATTGGAAGGCACCTGTTCTGCCAAGTTGGAACTTCTACACTAGCAAATGTACAACACAGTACTTTCCAAACAGCTGTGACGAACTTGACATGTACAACAAAGTACATGACCATTACAGCATAGCAGAACTTCAAAACCAGGCAAGCAAATTGCGATTTATCCTCCCAGCTATCCTGATCAAGAGAAGGTAAATTCTGAATGCTGCATTTCCAGGCATCTTTTGCATCCCATGCAAAAATCCATGCATTCTACTTGTCAGGAAAAAATTGGCAATCTTTATATGAGCAGGCTAGCTTTTGATACAAAAAGAGAGGTCGACTGAATAAATCGAAATACTTGTTTTGCAGAAAATTTGCTTCCTTAACTTGTTAAATGAGCAAGCAGATACCACCATCTTCAGATGATATGTTGATTGACAAAACCAAGCCTAAGTCTCAATAACCATTACATAAAAGGTGTGAATCACTAGTATTCAATGTCTTCTGACTGCCAAATCTTCTTGTGCTCATGGAAGATAGCAGCTAATCATTTCGAAGAATTGCTTTGTTAAATCCACAGATTCAGGTATGTTACGCTGCCAATACAGCACAGTTATGCATCCCTTTGGAAACTATTTCTGCCTCATGTATGTCTTGAAGCACCACCATGTAATTGGGAAGATCTCAATTGAGTGTCTTCCTGCATTTGCAAGAATAGGCAGTAAAATCATAGAGCAATAATTTCACAGAGTATTTTGACAATCTCAGCGCCTTATTAACCACACTCACCTGCAAGCCATAACTGAAAGATGTTGGAGGTCGAAAATCAAATTGTCCCTACATGAAAATATGAGAATAGGTAACCATAACACTGCTTTTTATATCCATGTACTTAATTAATCATTCAAAATCATCATACCAGCCCATGGATGCTTTGCTGAGTCCCGAAGAATCCATCATGGCTTGGTGCTATTGAATTCAGTTGTCCCTGTAAGTGGAAAGAAAAGTTGATAGTAGACATCCATAGAATTTTTTTTGTCAATGTAGCCCATAAACCAACATAAAATTACCAGTCCTTGCATATTCTGTTGATTGACATAATATGCATCATGAGGTGGCTCCATTAAGTTCAACTGCACCTGCAATCAGTATTAATTGCAAAAAGACCACATTGTGTATCATGGTACTCATGACAGAATCTAATGGATTCGATGAGCTTACTAGTCCTTGCACATTATGTTGAGTACCATAATATCCACTCAGAGAAATCCCATCCGAATTTATGTTGTCCTACAAGCGTAAAAGAAAAATACTGAAGACCGTGATCTTTATATCACCTCTATCAGCTTCATATAATTGCAAGTACCTTAAAATACTGAATGTTTTGAGATTTTCCTTAATATTTTCCCTTGTTAAATTAAGAGACAAGGCAAACATAAAGAAATTTAAAGAAAGGGTTCATTTAGTACAAAGCTAACATATTATCAAATGATCCTCGCTGCACATTAGCTCACATTAAGATGACTAACCATTTGCAGGCTATCTTGCGCTTCCACAATCAAGGCACCTGGCTCTGATTGTACCTGAAGTGTCAAGACGCATTCTTTTGTGAAATTCTATTTTGGCATTTCTTCATTGGAACACAAACATTGTCAACAAACAGAACTGGAGGACCAATTACCAAATTTCAATTCCAAACTAACCTTTCTTTTCCTGATAGGATTTTTTTTCTTACTTGATTTGGTAGCAAGGGTTCCTTGGTTTTCTTCTTCTGTTTCATGATAATTCAGAAAAATGCCACCAGGTTCTGCTGCACTGTTGTTACAGTTGTTCACATTTACACAATTTTTCAGTGTCTCTACTACTGTGCGGAAAGCAATATTGTAACTTTCTTCAGACAAAGATCCTTCTTCACTCATTTCAATGGCCAGTTTGCAGAGTTCATTGTAACGCTGCACCCTAGATTGTATCTGTTCAGCTCCCTCAGCAAGTGATTGCTTGCTTTTTGCGTCTTTGGTCCACCTCTTCAAAATATAATGAGGTGGGATGTTTCTAATACCACAGATTTGGAGGACAATTAATGCATGTCTACAGAGGAAGCCTTTGTATTCAAACAAGTGGCAACAACAGGCCACTTCCGACTTGGATTCATTCCATGTTACCAAAAAATATTCATTCTTTTCACAGTCTTGAACTCCAAATGTTGTTCCATCTTCATTATCCTTTTTAGGATGACAACCAACTACACCTAAAACTTCGACTTGAAATTTCTTAAATATGGAATGTGTGTAAACCAGTGACATTTCCTTTTCCCAAGGAGAAGGAGACTTTAAGGCAGGCTGTTTGTGCAAAGTATCAAAATCTGCTATGGCCTCCTCCTCATACCTATTCTGTAGGATTGCTCCATATTGCTTCATGAACTCTTTCACTGTGATTTTCCTATGAATGTATTTATCAAAGAAAGAGTTTATACTTTCAGAACGTTGATTTGTGGAAATTCCACCCAAAAAAGTATCCCCAATGTAAGTAGGCACCCATTTTTTACGATCTTCATATAATACTCGTATCCATTCGTCATTTTGCAGTTCAAATCTTGTCACCATTTTCCACCACCTCATATCAAATTGTTCCTCTGTCCATGATCTGTGTATGCACTTGTTAAATTTTGCCAAAAAATTCTCATGCCGTTTGATGACATGAGAAAGAGTTTCAGGGATTTTTTCCTCTATATGCCAGAGTGAAAAGCAATGCCGGGTATTTGGCAAAACTTCTTCAATCGCTGCCTTCAAGGTTCTGTCTACATCAGTGATAATAACTTTAGGTGCTTTGCCACCCATTGCTCTGAGCCATGTCCTCATTAACCAAACAAATGTGGACCTAGATTCATCTGCAACAAATGCACATCCAACTAAAATTGGCTGACAGTGATGGTTCACCCCAACAAAAGGAGCAAATGGCAGTTTTTCATGGTATTTCACATAGAAGGTATCAAAAGATACAACATCATTAAAACTGCTATAGTCACTCCTACTTTTTGCATCAACCCAAAACACATTTCTTAATCGCAGCTCCTCATTTAAATCTATTGCATAGAAAAAGTTAGGATTCTCCTTCTTGATCCGTTTAAAATACTCGAGTAGTACTTGTGCATCTCCCTCATCCAAATCCAAGTGTCGGCCTTTCTCAAACTGAGAATTTGTGTCATTTGTTAGGAATCCTACAATTTGGTGCCCAGCAGCCTGTCTTGACATCTCAACATACATCCTTTTTGTTCGTTCACTAACAGCATGCAAGATGTCAATGTTGTTTTTCTCTGCTAATTTTACATTCCTATGGATTCGAAAATGATAAGCTAAAGCTGGTAAAAGCTCATGATTATGCTCCTTAACAAATTCATGAATTGTCCATTTCCCATCTGACCTTCTCTTCACATGCATACTGGCTTTGCAGTCTGTTTTCTTCACACTCGACCGCCTACTACTCCCACTCTCAGACTCTGGCGTAACTCCGTATCTGGAACAAGCAAATTTTGCATCAATGAACTCTTTTGATCTTTTTGACCGTCTACTGTTTTTTATTGATGTAGTGAAGCCCATAGATTTCGCATATTCTTGATAAAAGGAGTATGCTGCCTCATGGGAATCGAATTCAATTTCATTGCATGACTCCAATTCAGTGCCCCCTTCAAATATTGCAACAGCCCTTTTGGGGCAATCGGCAACCCCACCATCCCTGTTATGAACATCATCAATAGCAACCGCATTCTCACTCACTGTGTCACCAGCAGGCAGATTATCTTGAAGATGAACCATATCATCAACCACATGTTGATCCCTTCCTATCATCATTATCATCTATTTCCACGAACAAGTCCACTTCTTTTCATATTACATTTATGTGGCACCTGAATAGCATCACTCGTCATGCAAAGGTGATAAAGGTTGGCAGTTCGAATAAATGTACGGAAAATATTTCGAACCAACAATTTTAAACTTTATTCTTTTAAAAATAGCAAAACTTGTGGGTTTGAGAACAATGAAAGCAGAGGTCTCAATCTCCATTCTGACAGTTCAAGAACGTGAAATACCCAAATCCCAGAAAACTACCCCATTTGCGAATCCGTGAAACTTATTAGAAACCCCAACTTACATTTCCTGTTCTTTTGCTATTATTTCTCAGTAACCCATCACAGAAACCCTAGAAGAAAGAAAAATTAATGTAATCCAAATATTAACTAGAGAGAGGGAAACAGAAAAATCACAACTTTAAAACCTATTTCATCAATTTCTCACTGATTCTCCCACCAACCAAACCAAGAACCTCAACATTGCATACAAGGGACAGAACAGAAAATGAAACCTGAGAAGGGACGGGACATATATAGGCCTCCGAGTCTGAGGCTGGGAGGAGACACGAAGACTACGCAAAACAAAAGAGCGAGTGAGATGAACAGGCGCGTCTGAGAGAAATCTGGGATTCTAGGGTTTTCTTTACTACTCGCCGACGAGTACTCCACTCGCTCGCTTTTGCCCACTCGCTCCACCGTCTCTGCTGCTTTGGCTCTTAGTCTTTGGCGCGTTGTGGGTTGATGAAGATTGTCTATTTGACTGAGTTCTTTTAATTGTCATTCTTAATTACTGCTGCGGCGCGTGCAATGAGTTTTGGGGAAGAATTTGAGAATTAATTATAAACAACATATAAAAGTAAAGAGATCAAATAAATCCTAATGTTCAATAAATAAATCATAACGTCTAAGTCTAATATTAATATATTATATCATATTATTATAGAATATCCGAAAATATTAATTTTTAATATATTATGTATAAATAAAAATTGTATTATATAAGGATGTTAAGGATTAATTTATAAATGTTAAAGTTCAGACTTGAGGGTCTGCCCGAAGTCCAATTCGATGACCCGAACAACCCGCCTCACTTGTTAAACATCATTTTATTTTTTAAATACAAGGGAAAGAAAACAGCAAAAACCGCTACACAATGATCATCAAATATAATGATGATCAAACATAATTTGAACAGATTGTATGAATTGAGTTTGCCATAAATAAATCAGAACTTCAATCCAACACCCTGAGAAGAAGAAGAAAAAACATGCCTTTACGACAAGTATATGATAAAGGTGCAACGATGATGTTACACAATTGTGATCAAGGGTAATTCGAGCTATAAATCAGGCGATGCAGCCAGTACAACTTTTTACAGGGAAGATTAACCTCAAAGACTGGAACTGTTCCAACTTTCAACTATTGTATTAGGTGGTGATGGTGAAGGTAAATACATCCTAGTCTATGTTACTTTACAGACATATGTAGGATGAAGTTTGATTTCAGTTTAAACCTACCATCTATAATCCATGATACATTTCATCTTTACAAAGATCTCAGCTTCAATCCATGCAACCGAAAGATGTCATGGTACCTCTTCATTTGCATTAGGAACTGCAGAATTATTGTTGTGGGGTGCTCATTTGCGGGAACACGAAAACACAAACTTGCCATTTGGGTGAGGAAAAGAAACCCTTCATCCATGTCTCGAACCATCGTCATGCAGCTGGGCTGCTCGCACACTAGGGTCATCCTGCTACAGAATGAAGTTTGTCATGTATGAATCTGGTTAGTAGGAATTACAAGGACCAGAGTTCCAAATACAAACACCACAGCTATAAAACAGACCCGAATGCCATAAGTAAAGCCAGCGGGTGTACGGAAGAAATCCATCTGTCCCTGCAGGCATAAGAGCAGCATATAAAATATCACTAGGACGAGTTTTAATACTGAGAAAACCAGACCCAATAATCAGACAAGATACCAGCCCATGTATGCTTTGCGGAGCAGTGTAGTAACCATCATGGCCAGGTGCTATTGTGTTCAACTGTCCCTGCAACATGTTTACAAGTTAGTATGATATAAAATGCTTCATCAATGGAGTTTACAAGGTTGCTCCCCATCTTCCCATCATATATTATAAGGCATACCAGCCCTTGGATAGTCTGTTGATTCCCATAGTAACTATCTCGTGTTGGACCCATCAAATTCAACTGCACCTGCAGAAAACAAAGCTCCATATAAGGGCGGGTACAGTCATTTCACATTTTAAGATCAACATTTCTCTATTCATAACACAAAATACCATCCCAGGTACACTCGTTTGTGTCCCATAGTAGCCATCTAGGGTCACTACTCTGGAGTTCAACTTGTCCTACAAAAGATAATTAAAGGACGAAAGGTCACAAAAGAGTTTGTAAAAAAGCAGGGAAAGAAACAAAAATTAGGATGTTGCTCTATCACCAGACCTAATATGCATTTGAACTAGCCAAACCTTCCATATTAAATAGCGCTTCAAGATTTGTCACTAGATATCTAGGAGACAATGAAGCGATGTTTTCACAAACCACATCTTGTTAGCAATTAATGTAAGCTGACCCTTTTATTATCTATTTATTTTGGTTTTTCATTTTGTCCTACTCTCTTTCTTCTACTGTATATAAAAGTACGACTAACCATTTGCGATGGCAAGCTCTCTTGTGGGCTAACTGTCGTAATCTCCTGTTCAGAGTTTACCTGCGGTGCATGAAGCAAGTCATCCTTAAAAGCAGAAGACATAGGAACATCGTTTTAGATGTCATAATCCACAACTAACCTTTCGTTTCTTGGTTTGATTCTTTTTCTTATTTGTCTTGTTCATGCTCCTGCTATTATCTTCTTCAATGCAAAGAAGGCCTTGAGTCACAGATGTACCAGCTTCTACAAGACTCTTGTTAGAATTATTCACATTGATGCAATTTCCAAATGCTTCTTCAAGAGCACGATATGCAATGCTGTAACTTTCTTGGGACAATGATCCCTCTTCACTCAACTTCAGTGCCCGCTGACATAAGTCATTGTACCTATGCACCCTAGATTGTACCTGGTCAGAATCCTCTGCCAAAAAGTGTCTGTTCTTGGCATCTTTTGTCCATCGTTTCAAAATGTACTGGGAAGGGATAGTAGACTGTTGACACATTTGAAGAACCACCAGTGCATGTCTACAAAGATAACCCTTGTATTCAAAAAATCGACACATACACAAAACTTCTGACCTTATTTGATTCCACATAACAGTGAATTCATGATATTTTTCTAAATTACGCTCCTTCTCAATGTCTTGAACTTTGAAAGTAATGGTAGTGTCATCTTGGCTCTCTAATTTGGGATGGCAAGCTGTGACACCCAGGACCTCAACTTGAACTTTCTTGAATACTGCATTAGTATATAATCCCGAAACACTCTTTTCCAGAGGTGATGGGGATCTTAATGTAGGTTGTTTGTTCCATGTACCGGAATCGGCCTTTGCTTCCTCCTCATACCTATCCTGCAAAATTGCTTCATAATGTTTAACAAATTCTTGCACAGTAGTCTTCTTGTGCAAATACTTATCAAAGTATGAGTTTATACTCTCAGATCGCTGTACAGTGGACATCCCAGCCAAGCAAACATCTTTCATGTATATTGGTACCCATCTCTCATGATCGTCATATATGGATTGCATCCATTCATTCTCTTTGAGATCAAATCTATCAAGAATTTTCCACCATCTTTTTCCGAATTCATCCTCTGTCCACGATCTAAAGATGCATTTTTCAAACTTTGCTGCCAATTTCTCATGCTGTTTAATTACATCGCCCAAATTTTCAGTTACCTTACCTAAAATGCTCCATAAATAAAAATAATGATGAGCATTGGGAAAGATTTCTAATATAACCGATTTGATAGCTTCATCATGGTCAGTGATTATAACTTTTGGGGCTTGTCCACCGGTTGCCCTTAGCCAAGTCTGCAATAGCCAAGAATATGTTGCAGCTCTTTCATCTAAAATCAAGGCACATCCAAGCAAAATGAATTGGTAATGTTGGTTAACCCCAACAAAAAGAGCTAGAGGCATCTTGTATTTGTTCCTAACATAGGTAGTATCCAAAGACACAATGTCGCAGAAATTAATGCAGTCATGTCTACTTTTGGCATCTATCCAGAATAAGTTCTTCAGTCGCTGATCTTCACCTAGATCAATAGCATAAAAGAAGTTTGAATTCATATTTTGCATCTGAGCGAAGAAATCAAGCAAAATCTTAGCATCTGTAGCATCAACTGTCAAATTCTGACCCTTATCAAATGGATTTTTCGGATCATTCTTGAGACCAACGACGCTTTTGTATTCAGCAAACTGTCGAGCCATTGCAGCATACATCTTTCTGGTTTGTTCACTTACAGCTTGGGCAGGTAAAAGTTCGTGATTATGCTCCTTCACGAAACTATGAATAATCCATTTTCCGTCTACCCTTCTCTTCACATGCATGCTTGCTTTGCAGTCAGTCTTTGAACATGATCGTCGGCTAGTCCCATTTTCAGGATCTTGCTTGATCTGTCTAGAACGCGGTCGATTAAAGGATTTGTCATACTCTCGTTTAGTTCCGTACCTCGAACAAGCAAATTTTGCATCAATGAATTCCCTTGATGTTTTTGAGCGACGGCTGTTTTGTATTGCAGTGTTGAATCCCATAGACCTAGCATATTCTTGATAGGATGCGTAAGCAGCTGCATGTGACTCAAATTCCATACCAGATAGAGGCTCAAGGTTTGGATCTTCTTTGAATTCTATGACATCTGAGAGGGAACTCATTTCTATACCATGCATCTCTTCTGCAACATCCACAATGTTTCCCGAAGCTACATCCCCATTATGTAACTTCTCTTCAGCCATCATACTATCAATTCTGTTCGGCTTCTCATCTTTATCATGCTCACCAGAAGGTAACCTTAGATCAATATCCATGATGATAAGCTATCCTACGAATTTATCAAAAACAGTCAACCTGAAACATTAAGAGGAAATAGATCATGTTAATATAACTTGACAAGGAATGTACAATTTTTGCATTTAAAAATGACAGCTACAAAGGCACGGAAATAACTAATACACGTCTAAAGTCTATCCATACTCCTCATTTCTTCCAGAATTTACAAAGATGAGGAAGTGCCCCTGACGGAGACGAAGCATTGAAGATCCTCCAAGCAGTAACTTTTTCAACTATAGGCCGGCAATCCAGGAAACAGAATTTGCAACCATTCAATTTCCAATTGTTTATTTATATGAATTGGATCTGCATTCACAGATTTATGAGACCTGGAAGCAGAAAAACACTTGAAACTATTGCTCCAGGCTACGGTCCAATTACAAACATGCAATTAACAAGTCATTTGTCTTGTACTTATAAAGACTCACAATTTCCTTTGAACCACCATGCTTTGAAGAATGTTACATCAAAGTGATATTAGTGGCATAAGAAGTTGCTATCTTTTCATAAATAATGCAAACGCACAGATGAAATAATTAATGACACGAAGAGACATAATTAGCCAATCACAACTTTAAAACCATGAAATGTGTAATAATTCTTATTTGCGCATCATTTTGGACTTCAACAATCGCTCATCATATGCCTGTTTTATCGAAGCTACACTCTACAGTTTCCATGATACCTATGCTATGTTTCCCATATTTCCTTCAAATTCCAATCATTCTTTAAAGGAGTATTGTATTGATAATCCACATCTAGCATCTCATCATGCCTTCAAGCTTTGTATTGCGTCCGTCTGTAATCATCATCTAACCAACATCAAATCAAATCAAACTTACTCGGCTTAGATATCTAATTTCCCAGATAAAGAAATTATGACTAAAAAGACACTATTAAAAACTTCCAACCTCAAAAACAAGCAGCAGTTCTCAGTTTCTTCAATCAACCAACCTTTTCTCAATTCTCATAATAGTACGATGACTAACAAACTACCAACAACTAAACCAATAAGACCCAAAACATAATTTGCAATCTTTTTCCTCTGCCCTTCTTGTTCATAACTCCGAATAATAAAGGAAATCCCACATCACATCAAATTGTACAAAACCCAATAATTACACTCAAATTACGAAGTCAATCACACCCATCAAGCACAGAAACATATAATCAAAGAGGTCAACCGACAAGAAGGGGTAAAAGAGAAAGAACTAAGAATGATATAGACTTCCAGAGACAGAATTGTAGCTTCAAATACCTATAATTTAGAGTATAAAAGAGAAAAACAGAAGACAGTAGCTTTAGCGCTTCTCTGTGAAATATTTCGGGGGAGTGAGGGTTCGATCTGAGAGTGGAAGAAACGCGAGGGGGGAGAGCGAGTGGAGGACAGAACCGAAATCACAAATCTCCCAAATTTCGCAGCTCTCTCTTTAGGGTTTTCTTCTTCCAATCAATCGCAGCCACACACGCCTCGCGCGTGCGGGCTTCTTTTTTATGGGTGTTTCCGTAATTTTAGCTCTTGTCAGAACTTATTACGGATAAAATCTTAAAACGCCTGTAACTCTGTAAGAGTTGGTCTCTATTTATATATATACATTTTTTCTACTCAAAAAATGATTTTGTTACCCACAATTTATTGATAAAGTGATAAGGACCTATATTTTTATTATTTATTTATTTATTTTATTCATACGATATATTAAAAAATAATTTTTTTATTAATTAGGATAAAGCTACGTATTACTATACCTCTCCAATTTTTACTAGTCAACATAATTTCTATTGAGTGTTATTGTCATTCTTGTTATAGTCCAATTAAAAAAATAATTTTTTATCTCAAATTAAAAGATTAAGTCTTATTTGAAGTGAAAATAATTAATATATGTGTGTAATATGTAAATAATTAGATATGTTATTCCTTATGTATAATAAAAAAATTTGGCACGCCTTGTTTTTAATGCTATGTTTTGTGTGATGAAAATAGAAACAATTATCACAATTATATAATAAGGGGGCGCCTGGTTTATAGAAAGTAATGGAAATAAGAATGAGAATGAATATAGGGAGGAATGAGAATGGATATAATCATTATAATTATGATGGTTGGTTAAGATGAAGGAA
>JAOQMS010000003.1:2729063-2757845 GCA_027563885.1 Erythroxylum longipes | reverse complement strand
ATTGATTAATTAATTACAATATTTAATAATATTTTAATTAATGAATAATTATATTTAATTAATAATTAATTAAATATAATGTAATGTAATTAAATAATATTAATATTTTAATTAATAATATTTTAATTAATTAATTAATTACAATATTTTAGTTAATTATAATGTAATTAATTATTTAATTGATTTTACCATAAATTTAATCATTGAAATTAAAACTTTACTTATGAAATTACTTGACTCATAATTATACCTTTTATCTATCTTCTATATATAAAAATTAAAAATATATCAATCACTTTCATTCCTCTCTTCCATTCTTCTAAATTATGAGAGGAATGAAAGATTGTCCAAAACATAGAAATAAATCTCTTAAGTCTTTAATGGTAGGTTCATACCAAACATCAATTTTTATTCCATACCCATATTCCTTCTTCCATACTCCTAACTAAATACCCCTTTAGGTCTTTAATAATCGATTCATATTAAATATCAATTTTCATTCCATATTTATACCTCTTTTTCCGAACCTCTAAATAAGCACCCCCTAAACATTGAAAGGTTTGACTTGGAAAGAACCACGCGCATGGGACGTCTGGTTGTCACCTTAAAAATGCGTCTAAGTAGGAGAGCTTATCAAGTGAATGAAAGCCATGTCGGTGGAGGACCAACGCAACAGCGGGGAGCGTGAGAAGAAACTGTCGAGCTAATCAGCCCACCATGTATTTGATAATTTCATGGTCCAACAATGTGGTTTACTGAACAACCAATCTGAGTTTCGTTGAACTTTGTGAAGCAAAGCAAGTGAATCGAACAAAGCAAGTCCAAAACTGTCGTATCCAAGTATTTATCTGATAAGTTCATCATTCACCCATCTAAGTTAAGGACATCTGGTTTACCGGAGAACCAATCTGTGTTTGTTCTTCTGTTGGAATTTCTGGTACCAAGTTTGTTTCGACGTTATAAAATGCTGGCTGTTTTGGTGTTGGCAACTGGTTAAGGTCACCTGTTAACATAGACAGAACATCTGACATGGTTGGCCTTTCCAGTGGACTATGTTTTACACATAGCAAGCTCACATTTATGTACTTCAGGACTTGGATTTTTAGAAGCCTATTCTATTAAGTGATGGTTTCACCATAATAGTTTAAACTATTGTGCTGAAACCATCGCTTAACATATTCTTTTATTGCCGAGTCCAGTAGTTTTAGTGCATCAACCCTCTGTAGCTACCACGCCTGGTAAGTGCATAATCATCATTCGATGACTTGGTAAGTTGAGAATCAAGTAACTCAGTGTTTGTTAAAAAGATTTAGTTAAATCTTGTAAGGCTGTCGTCGAAAACTATCTCTACTCGTTAAGGATAAGGGTGTAAATTATTGGACTTTTTAAAATATAGTTAGTGTTGTTGTTTTTGCAAGGATCTCACGACCAATTTAGCTTAACCTGAAATTAACGGATGGGGTTTAATTTGATCAAGTTTTGAATAAGATTTAGATCTAAGAGACTAACCCAAGGTTTGATCCAAATTTTTCGAACAACTTGATCAAAATAATGTTGCTTTGAGCTTTAAGTTAAAAAAATTAAAATTAAAATAATATTATTTTTTAAAGATTTATTTGAAATAATGTTATTTTAGATAATATGCTAAAATTTATGCGACTTACATTCTTTTATCGCAAATGACATTGTTTTAAAAAGTTTACTTATACGAGTCAACTTAAACTTCCGAGTCAACCTTGGACTGCATGTTCTTGATATCAGTTTGATTGACCGACTCATTTTCTCATGTAAGTCAAAGATATGAAGAGTGATGACCTTAATTGCAGATATGCAAATATATGGGACCAAATTATCTGTTCACATTACCCTTATTTATAAAACTCTGTTTATTTAATAAATAAGACCTACAAAAATTAGATTGATGGGATCGCTTGAGAACAAGAAGTACACACTAATTAAGAACAAAAGATCTATTCCCGTAAGACATATGATGACAAGTCTCGGGCTTAGTACCTACGAGGCTATGACTGGGACATCCCACACTCGATGAAATGAAAATATTTATAGATTTATAAAAAAGTATTTTAATTAATTCTCTTAAATTAGAAATTCAATTCTTATTAAATTATTCTCAACTTAGATTATCATAAATATTATAAATAGTATTTGACCGAAGTATGAAGTTTCCTCATGGATGAATTAAGTGAAATTAGTGACTTTATAATATTAAAAAAATAAAATTTATAATATTAAAAAATAATAACTTGTTTCTATGTAAAAAAGGAGGAAATATTTTGGATATTTAATCTTTAGGAAGATATAAAAAATTTTAAAGGAAAAATTATAATATTTTGTCTGAAAGAGAAATGAAAAAGTTTATAAAAATTAAAAATCACAAGTATACTCAATAATTATCTTTAAAATAAATTATATAATTTAATTTGAGTGCTATATAAATTTTTTATTGAAAATATTAATGTAATAATTAGAAAATTTTAAGAACCGAATTAGAATATTAATAATTGAAAGACTAAAAAGAGGGCTTTCTTCTAAAATGATTTTAAGAATTGGAACTTGGTAATTCTGATAACTTATAAAACAATAAATTGTACTCACCAAATAAGAAGTCCAAGCTTTTATTTGGCAAGTATTCATAAACCACCATTTTCTCTTCACCTCGAACGTATAAACCTAAGAGCTTGACAAGGTTACTGTGTTTCATCTTGGCTATTAGTATACGCTCATTCTTGAACTCCTCCAGCCCTTCTCCTGATCTTCTTGATAGCCTCTTCACTGCTATTTCCTGCCCTTGACCAAATTTTCCCTGACAATTTGAGAACTAACAGCTAAGCTGTTGTACACATGTATAGCAACTGCTCAACTTTAGCTGTTGTACACATATATAGCAACTGCTCAACCTTCTTGTTTGTTTCATCTTATATGAATTTACCTTGTAAACTGGACCAAAACCACCCTCCCCGAGTTTATTTGCTAATGAGAAGCCATTTGTTGCTGCATTGATTTCTGAAACACTATATAATTGTAAGTTGCTCCTGTTTGCATAACTTGGTCTGTCACAGGTCATTAGCTTCTTCATAAACTTTTTTTTGAGAAAAGAAAAGGAAATTTAAATTATAAATCAACGTTACAAAAAGTTTAAAACTTTAAGCCTATTATTATATTGCAATATGACCCAAGAACATGAACTCTTAGGAAGATAGTATGACTGTTTGCATAATAACAACAATAAGAAACAATTATAAGCATTACTAAACTTTCATTTTTACGAGAAAGCTCATTCACCATTTTTGGTATTTGAGATTTTGCTTTCTCTTCCTAGCATATTTCCTTTTTGTAAATTTGGATTGCAAGCAAAAATCGCCAAGGATATTTGAGACGTGGTCTACAGCTAATGGGGTATCACCATCCTCTGTTTGTTCGATATCCCTTGTTCCCTGATTCTTAGTTTCCTCACCAGTTGCAACTAGAGTCAGTACGTTGACGCAATCCATCTGAAATGCTCCAAATATTGGGAGGTGAAATATTCGCGCCATTGTCTAGATTCTCTACATTGTCCGCACTGAAATTGTCAAAAGTTGTCCTTCCTTGGAAAATATATGTGACAATTTGTTCAGTCGTCAACCTAACTAGGTGATTATCATTAGATTGCTGCTTGTTCTTTTCCATTTTCTCCACTTTTGCCTCTCATGTCTAACACTTGGTTTTGTAGAAATGGAAATTGGTTCCTCTTTAATTTCTCCAATTACAAATACAACAGATTTAACATTCTGCACATTCTCTTTATTGTGTTTACGAACTGCATTCAAAATAACAACGTTAAAATCCCTTGTACCAACTGAATCGGCTGCCTCTTTAATTTCTTCACTTTCACATACTTCAGTTACATCATTTGGATCTTTCACATTCTTTTCCTTCTCGTCCTTTGCAACAATATCATGCCCAGCTACTGATTTTTCTATTGGGCACCTAGTTTCACATTTCTTCCATTACCCTCCTCATTCTTATTCATCATAGGGACCCGTACTTTGGTTCCCTCTTTCATGTATGGCTTTCCAAGGATAAGACAATAAAATTTTATCCTCCTCCAATTCTCCACTATAGTTATACTTCATAAGAGGAGTGGATTTAGGCAATATTTTTCTTGTGTTCCACTTCAATGCACACCCTTGCATAACCAACTCTTTTGATATTCGCGGTATTTTTGTCCATAGCAAGAGGAACACGTAAGTAACTAGCTAAGTAGCTTAATCCTTCAGATGACCAATATTCAAGGAGAATTTTGTGCAAATTGACCCAAATAGGAATTGTCGTGATTTTACTTCTGCCAAGTTTGAATCTCATTCTCCACTCCCCTGTTTAGGATTGATAATATCCATAACTTGAAAGTTAGTATTAGGTGATGACCATTGATTTCAAGCTTAGCTTAGGAAATTAATGTTACTTTCTAATCTGACCCTTCTCCATCTTAAGTACTAGAAGATGCCCATCAGAATGACGATTACAGTTGTTGATACAGCAATAACAATCCATGCCCCTATCCTATGAGCTGCATTTTGTACAACAAACAATACAGTAAGTTCAATACAATTAAAGTCGTCTCTGTTTATATTCTTAATAATGCAAATTGGTAAACTTTGTGCTTCAAATAAACTACACTGGCCTCTGTGATCAGATGAAGTCCTGGAATAATGATATAACAAACTTGTTCATCGCCTGTCAAATCATCGTAATTGAAAGGGCCTTGATAAAAAATGCAACCCTTCCTATTGCCGCTATACTTACCAACTCCTGAACAGTTACAATCTCACAATCGTTTTAAGACTAGTCTTAGCAGCCAAAGAGAGTAAGATTCCTGTAGGAATACATAGGTCCGAGTCCATTGGTAATTACCTGCACCAAATCATCATCAGGCATAGGACTGCCTAAGGCTACTAACTGATCAAACATAGCCTTCGCATGTTGAGTATATTGAGCAATACTTTCAAACTGCTCTTTTTAAAGCTTAAAGACATTACTTTTAATGGTGCGAATCTGGGCTTTAGAGCTTGAGGCATAGGATGTTGCAAGCTTTGTCCAAGCATCCATAGCACAAGAGGCGCCAACAATTTATGGAATGAAGGTTTCAGAGATGGAGCTAATGATCCAACTCAATACCAACTGATCACAGCGAAATCAAGTGGAATATTGAGGATTTGGGTCTCCCTCAGTAGTGGTTCGTGATGGTGGAGCAGAGTTGCCATCAATGTGTGAAGCCAAATCATAGCTGTGAAGCAATGACATTATTTTTGCTTTCCATAGGAGATAATTAGTGGTGTTTAGCTTGATTAGGAGCTGGTGAGATATGTTTGGTAAAGTGGCTATAGCGGAGGTAGGTGAGATGGAGATGGTTGAAGCAACAATAGGTTAATTTGATGTCATGATAGACAGTTGGCTGTTAGGCCTAAAGACTTCTCTAAATTGATGAAGTTTGAAGAAAAATCAAATGAAGGCAGGTGGGTGTGAAGAAAAAGGCTCTGATAACATGATATTGTAATGGTAACCCAGATATAACTTTAAATTAACCATGTGGAGTATAAATAGGTATGTACAAGATACGGGTACAATTATCAAATAAGGATGAATACAAACAATAGAAAATGATAAACTCTATCTAAATAAACTAAAATCAGTTTAAGAGATAAATGGGAATATTTATCCTTATCACAAGTACGTTAACTCACTCTGACGGTTGGTGATTCTCTTTCTGAACTTGTCACCATCTCTTCTGCACGTCGGTCCTTCCCATTTTGTGCAACCATACTCTGTGATATTCCCATCACAAAGCTTACTGTAATCATAATAACCCATGGTGCTAGACTTTGAATCACGAATATTTCCATTATAGTTAAGAATCCATCTATAGATATTCCTTAGATTTTCAGGAGTAAGACTGTCATTTTGAAGCAAATAGCTAAGGTACAAACCATCTTCATTTGATTGTTTAGAGATGTTATAGTATTCGATGTTAAGTTACTTTATTTATTATTTAGGGCATTATTTGTAGTTTGATATATTTGATATATTTATGATAAGAAGTTGACTAGGTAAAGGATTATACCATATTTGATTATGTAGTATTTTTGGAAGATAAGATAGTATGGAAAGGTGAAATTATAAATGAGATAGAATCGTAAAGAAAATTGGATTTGTTGGAGATAAACATGTTTTTGGTGGAGATAAACATGGATGACATTTATCGAAGTTTCTATTGATTATTGCAGCTGTGTTTTTACATATGTGCATGAACAATTGCACTACTCTTGGTGTTTTGTGAACATTACATTATCTATCCATCATAATTGGCAGTTGTGTTGTTGGTATGTTTTTGGAATGAAATACAAGTTCGAGTGATGAGTTTCGATACTAATGTGCATGGGTTTCTTTGGTGATCAGTTCGAAAGATTCACAACAAATTTTTTGTTGGACAACTTCCCATAATTTTGGTTTAACGAGGCTGCATGTATAGATGAGTGTCTTTTGACTCAAGTATTTCTTTGTTTATGTTATTATTTATTTAATCACTTGAGATTTTACTTTCATCTATATTATTATTCGATGTTGCAAAAATCCTTTGTTGAGGTTAGCAAGAGGTGGTCATATTATTAGGAGTGAAATACTTTCATGGAATGTAAGTACCAGTGGGTAGCGTCAAGGGGTGAGTGGTGTCGGTTCAATAAAGCCTTGCATAAGACTATTTTACTTGAGTGAAAGTTAATTAATCTGGGTAAGGGCCCCCCAAATATAGGCCGTATTTATCGAACTGTGTTAACAAATTTTGTGTCGATTTATTTATTGCATATTTAGTTTTTCTGGTCATGATTATAATGTGGAAATTTCAGAGTTGCTGATTCAGTTGTTTTCTTATAAGCAACAAACAGATTTAGTTTGAAACAACTGCAGCAGACCAACTAAGGTTACTCATCAGCTGCCAACTGAGGCTCAAAAGGTTTGCCATCTAGATCCTCATAACTATCTTCTTAAGTAGGTGGAATATGCTAGATTAAAGGATCATTAGGAAGCTTTAGCCCTACAAGCTTCTATCTTAAAACAAAAAGCTCGTATTAATTGGCTTAGAGATGGGGACATCAACATTAAATTCTTCCATGCATCTCTTCTTGCAAGGAGAAACAGAAATATAATTGCTAAACTTTGAGATTCATCGGGTAATTAATTTTCTGATTAGGCTTCTTTATCCAAGCTTACAAGGGAATTCTTCTTACAGCTTTTGGGCATAGAAGCTAGCTCCTATGCTACTCACCATATCTGCACACTTTTTGATATTCCCTTTTCATAGGAACTCAAGGACATATTGTCTACTCCATTCACTAGCTCGGAAGTTAAGGAGACCTTATTCCAATTACATACCTCTAAGGCTTCAGGTCTTGATGGGTTCACAGCAGGGTTCTTTCAAAAAACATGGGGGATTACGGGTAATTTGTTTACAAAATCAATTTTAGAGTGTTTTTCCTCTTATCAAATGCTGAAGGAGATAAATCATACCTCAATATGCTTGGTGCCCAAAAAGCAGAATCCTGATACTTTATCAAACTATAGACCTATCTCCTCCTGTAACGCGATCTACAAGGTAATTGCCAAACTTCTTGCTAATAGATTGAAAATTGCTTTGTCTTCAGTGATCAATTATACTTAAAGTGCCTTCATACAAGGCAAATTTATTAGAGATAACATACTGCTTATGCAAAAGCTTTTGAAAGATTATCATTCAGGAAGAAATATCAAGAGCTGCTATTGGAAGATATATTTCTACCAAACTTTTGATACTGTTAATTGGAAGTTCATACAATTTTGTCTGAAGGCTCTTTAATTCCTAACTAAGTTCATTTCCTGGATTATGATGTGTCTATAAACTACCTCAATTAGTATTCTGGTAAATGGGATTCCTACAAAAACCATCTCTTATGCTTGCAGTATTAGACAAAGTAACCCTCTCTCATCTTATTCACTCTTGTTATGGACGGCCTATCTCGACTTCTTAACAAGGTTATATGACCCAAAAGTATTTTCCATTACCATAGTAAATGTAAGGCTTCTAAACTCACACACTTCATGTTTATTGATGACTTGATCCTTCTCCCGGGGTCAGACCTTCATTCAGTGCAGTTAATTCAAGATCTCCTAGGACAGTGTTTTAAATGATCGGGTTTGGTCATGAATATCTATATAAGTAGTTTGTACTGTTCTAAAGATGTGAGAAACTCGATGGAAATATCTAAGATTACTGAGCTTCAACTTTATGATCTTCCTAAGTACCTGGGGGTTCTTATCTCATGTGCAAAGCCTAAGTACTCTGATTGTATTTCTCTCATAGAACGGATCAAGGCTCGAATTAATGCCTGGTAAAACAGATTCCTATCACTTACTGCAATGGTCACGCTGATAATTTTTGTGCTGGGAAACCTAAATGTCTATTGGATCTCACGCTTTGTTGGAATATTAGAACGGGAGAAATCCTATATTAGATAGGAGAAGAAGAAGAAAAGGCCTTATAAGCTAAAAAGGAGCTAAATTATAATGCCTTAGGACATTTTGGTGATGGGCCACCTAACATCAAGCCTAATAATGCTCTTTCTCTCTCTCTCCAATGCACTCTTCTTATATCGTGCCCTTCGAATTTTTCAACATGGTATCAGAAACCACCGGCTTTATTTCAGCCCATAAAGATCCTTAAAATCCTGGCAGATTGGGCTTCATAAATTGCAAATCCTGCGGCCCAAGATCTGAAGCCTAATGAAGAAAGCTCCGTGAGGAAGACTCAGGCATAAGACAAATGAACCTGCGACCCAAGACCTGAAGCCAAAAAACAAAGAAGACCTGAAAGGCCCAATGAAGAAGGCTGAAGCCCAATGAAAAGAAGGCTCAATAAGGAAGACCCAGGCATCATAAACCTAAACCTGTAGCCTCTGAGGTTCAACAAGAGTATAAGCCCAGACATAGACCTGTGGCCTCTGAGACTCCTAGTGAATAATAGCCCAGGCACAAAAAAGGTCAAAAAAAAAGGCCCAAAACTTGAAGCCAAGTTAAATATGCCTAAGAAGAAGAAGAAGAAGAAGAAAAAAAAAATGAAGGCAAGTCACAATTAAACAGGTCAGTTGGATTTGAGGGGGAGTGTTGGAATATTAGAACGGGAGAAATCCTATATTAGATAGGAGAAGAAGAAGAGAAGGCCTTATAAGCTAAAAAGGAGTTAAACCATAATGCCTTAGGACATTTTGGTGATGCGCCACCTAACATCAAGCCTAATAATGCTCTTTCTCTCTCTCTCCAATGCACTCTTCTTATATCGTGCTCCTCGAATTTTTCAACACACATCATTCTTCCCAAGAAAGTCATCAAGGAGATTGATAGCAACATGAAAGCTTTCTTATAGATTGGGAATTCTGAAAACTCTAAGAAAGCTAAAGTCAAATGGAGTGAAATGACCATTCCTAAAAGGCAAGGGGGCTAGGGATTCCCTTTATATCTCTAATGCAAAAAGTGCTTATGTGCAAAAGGATTTGGAGACTTTTTGATGATAAATAGGCTATTTGGCTTAAATGACTTCATGAAACATATCTCAATAATAAAAGCTTTGGCAATTGTCTATCTGGAGGGAGTATTCTTGGCTCTTTTTGCAAATGTTGAACTTAAGACATGCAATATTTCCTTTGATTAAGCATGTGTTTGGCATTGGAGACAATGTTTAGGTATGGTTTGACAATTGGATTGCCCATCGTCCTCTCATAAATGTAATTGAACTATCCAGACTCATCAATAAGATTCCTCTTAACTTCAAAATTTTTTCTTTGATGAATCAAGCGCACTGAAAGGGCAACTTCAGAGGATTCAACTAACTGGAGACCTATCTTCTTCAGATCAATGACATTAGCAGGCAAGATTCAGTTACCTGGGTCCTAGATGCCTCAGGTAATTTTGCTAACAAGTCTTGCTATAAAGCTTTGCAAGAAGGTGTAAAGAATGTTCCATGGTTCAATCTTAAGTGGAAATGTTCTCTTAATCCAAAAGCATCTACCTTCACCTGACTAGTTATCAAAAGCAGACTTCGTATAAAAAACAAGTGGTTTGGAACTTATGACCTAATTTGTGGTCTTTGTAAGGAGTTGGAGGAAAGTAGGGAGCTTTTTTTTTTCCAATGCAGTTACTTTAAAGCGATTTGAAGTAAAATTTTACATTTATTGCCTGATGCATTGTTAAATTATGATTAGACTTTAGCACTAAATTGGATTATCTATATTACCCGTATGAGGTTAAATGTTCCCTTGTACAAAATTGCCTTTACCTCTAATCTATTTTATATGGAAAGAGAGGAACAATTGAATTTACAAGAATGTAGAAATTCATAAGTACAAGTTAGCTGACGATATCATCAACTGGATCCAGGCACTTATGATTGCTAAATCTGACCAGCATTCATTATCCATAGGCATAAAGACCAGATGGCATCTATAAACTGTATTGTGCTTTAAATACTTTTATAATTTGCTCTGCCTTTAGTTTGTAATTTAGTCGGTTATTTTTCTTATGGTGAACTCATTATAATGTCATCATAGCTTTGCTATAGTTAATTCAATTATTATTCAATTTTCAAACAAAAAAACTGCGACAGAACATATATATTGTGGAACTACATAATCCTTCAGGTTTTTCAACCGGTATTGCAACTCAATATTTTCATAACTCTTTCCACTACTTCAACATCTACTTCCTCGTCTCTTAAAAATCAATTGTTCTTCAATGCCATTTCATGGTAAAAACTCCTAGACAAGCATCATCTTCGCCAAGCCACGACGTGAGTGACAATATTTCCCTAGTCTTGTGGTTGATCCCAATCTTTATGCCAGGCAAAAGGGTATCAGTTGGATTATCAAACTTCGTCAAAGAACTTGCTTCGAGTTTGCATCTTCCAAAACCAAATTCCCTGACTTTAGCAAAATAGCTGTTACATTGGTGGCAGACTCATTCTCTGAATATATTGTCTATATCAGGAAACCATACGTATGCAAAATTCTCAACTTCCCACTTGCATCTAGGTCAAGAACAACTTCACTGCCAAGAAAATTTGGTTCCTTGCTGGCTAACCAGACTGAATGGTTTGAAGAGTACTCCTCAGAATTTTAATATAACTGTTAAAATGATGTCCAATGCATATTTATGTTGATAAAGAAATATACTAGTGTAATTTTCCACTAATTCAATACCCAGAAAAATATTTAGTTTTCCCAAGATCTTTCATATGAAAGTAATGACTCAAATAATTTTTGAACTTTTGCAACGCTGCACTATCATTTCTAAAAATAACCAAAACATATACTAATATGTCCATTTGGATATCATGTTTATAAAATATAAACAAGGAATAATCTGAAGAAGAAAGCTATAATTTTTCAACATAGCACTTAATTTTGCAAACCAACTTCTAGAGGCCTGACGAAGGCCATAAAAAGACTTCTTCAAGCAATATGCCTTCCAGGGGCTTTGTGACTTAAAACCAGGAGGCAGCTTCATGTAAATCACCTCTTTAAGATTTTCATGCAACAACACACTATACACAACTATTTGATGTAATTCTCAACCTTTGGTAGTGACAATTACTAAGAAGGCCCAGACTGTCACCATATTTGCTATCAGGGAAAACGTCCCATTGTAATTTATTGCTTCCACCTGGTTGTTGCCAAGAATCACTAAACGGGCCTTATAGCATTAAATAGTACCATTTGCATTGTATTTGATCTTATAGACCCATTTGTATCCAATAGTTGTCTTTCTGAAGGTTAAGTCTTCTATAACCCACGTCTCATTATCCCTGAGAGCTTGTATCTCATTTTGCATTGCTTCTCTCCATTTCTCATCCTTCATTGCTTATGAAAAAGATTTGGACTCATGTCTTGCAGTTACTCTTGCCAAAAAAATGATGATAATAAAATGCAAAGCTCCTGCCACATTAAGAATATGTCGATGTTTTCTTTCTACCCTACTGTTTTGTTACGGTGTCCTTGTACATAATGTTTGATGTAACATGCCATGTTCAGCAAAATATTCCTTCATAGGTCTAAATTCAGTCTTGTTATTAGGTTGTATAATTTTCACCTTTTTATCAAATTGTTGTCATACTAAGGCCAAAAAATTCTTCAATACATATAAAACTTCACTTTTCTCTTTTAACAAATAAACTCACACACGATGAAAAAAATCATTCACAATTGTCAAAAAAATAAGATGCCCCACAAAAAGTCAGCATTTGATAAGCACCTCAATGATCATAATGCATCAACTCATAAGCTTCTTTTTCGCAACTATCATTGGACCAAAATACTTCTCATAGTTTGTTTCGCTCTAAAGCAGATATCATAAGCATTATCTTTCACACCACTACCTTTAACATCACTATTAACATTAGTAAGCATTTATATTATTTTAGGTGATGGATGGCCCAACCTTTTATGCCACAACTTTGTGGGACTAATTCTAGTTATTATTATTTTTGATATACATTAGGTATCTTAGCTTTGTCAGACTAATCTTAAGCCTCTAAGACTTCACCCTAAGAGCCCTAGAGGATGTAAATCTGGAACCCTAAGGTCCCTCAAGTTCTTACGTAGCCTGTACACTTCTGTGCACAAAGAGTCGTCACATACTGATTGATCAACTGCTGATTGATTACTGGCCCTACTTAGCATCAGGTTCCCATCAGTCTCAAATTTTCAGTAGTTCCATCTCCCACACCGCCGCTGGAAGCAGGAAGTTCGCAATTGATCTGACCAAGGAACATGTCCAGTGAGCTAGAAGATCATCAACAGAAAAAATTTTCCCTCTCTCCTCTTTTGTAGTAACTCGAACTTAAGACTATGTGCGATTCCTCATAGAAATTAAAGTCCCTCGTGATGTTTACTCTCTTCGATCAGCATCCTCATATTACGGTCTTGTATAACAAAAAGTTTATTAGTGAATTGCACTATGAAATTCGAGTCCTCAAACAACCGTGATACAGAAATCAAAATGCAGTTTAAATTAGGAGCAAATAGAACATGTCTCAATTTCAATTTTTTTTCAATTATTACTGTTCCTTGCTTCTTGGCCTGAGTCTCTTCGTCATTTGGCAACCCCATAGGACAAGGAGTTACATCTGTCACATCCTCGAAACATTCCATTATACCATTCATATGATTTGAGGCCCCGATGTCTATAATCCAAGGCCTATATTTTGACTTACCTAAAAGATGCGGTTTACTCGAATTTGACTTCTGGGCGTCCAACAAATTCATTAATTTCGTCCATTGTTCGCTTGACAGCCCGCTGAGACCTGCTTGATCAGCATTAATCGTTGTGGTCTATGTTAGTTTCATCACATGCAGTAGAACTCACAGGCTCCGGTCTCTCGTCTTTCACTCGAGTCATAGTTTTCTCCCGTTCTTCCTGCACCACCGTGGAATAAACTCAATTCAGATTGGGAAGAGGATTTTTGGCTAAGTATGTTGGAGCGCATGATTTTTTAATCTACATCATTAAAGCCTATTAAAAATTGATGCACTTGCTCCTCGTCTCTCTTTTTCTCGAATATGCTGACTATGTTACATTTGCATCTCTTGCAAAAGCACACATGAATTGCGTAATAATTGTTTAGTTAGTCCTACAACACCTTGAAACAACCATAGTACTTCACTATTGCTTCTACGTTTTGTTTACAGTTACCAAATTTGTCTTCAGTTAATGTATACGAGGACAACTTGTAACAGAAAATCTTTGTTTGATATCCTCTAATAGATCTGTTGCCTTTTTCATATGCGTTATGGTTGAACGCAGAGTGGGTTTAATCGTGTTGAGTATCCGTGAGACAATCATGGAATTCAAAGTCCACCGATCTTCCAATTCTGATGAGTTTTTTGCCGATTGGTTAATGGTTCCATCAACAAAGTCCAACTTCTGAGAGAAGTACGTAGGGCTTTAGCCCACTCTTCATATTTCTCTCCCTTCAATTGTATTTGGGCAATTATGCTACCTGGGTTATCATCCATGGTCAAATTGTAAGGTGTAGCCGTCTTCATCTTGTCCTCGCTTCCAACCTTTGATTCGTGGCTTCCTCCTCCGGACATATCTACTTTGGGAAGTTGGACAACAACCAAGAGTTTAAATTTTCTGGACTCTAGTTTTCACTATTCTTATACCATGTAAAGTTGGATCAATTTTGGAAAAACTTTGTTCTGCTCTTTCATTGTGTGTTTTCATCTATATATTCAATTCCTTTCACCACATACAAGGTCAATACCAGATAAGAAAAAATAACATAAAATATGCAAGATAATTTCTACGATTCAAGATAATATCTACAATTTGCACCACGAATCCCAATAATATTAAAATTCAAAAAGAAAACAAAAAGGACTACGTGTATGCAACGCCAAAGACTATAAAAGGCAATTATTATATTGAAAAGGAGCTTCCAATACATTAATTTACTAGCTATGTGTGGTGGAAGTTTATTAATGGAATGTAATGAAATGTAATATTATTTTATCGTTTAAGAGAAAAGTTTATAATGAAACGGAATAGAATGAGATGAAAGCTGATGATTTCATATCACATTTCATTTAATCCTAAATAGTAAAAATGTAAAATCTCCGATTTGAAAGGTTTAGGATGTAATGTAAAATGATAAATACCTTTACACTATATTACATTATAAACCCTTCATCCAAATAATATTTTACTATATTATATTATGAACCCTTTCATCCTTCTCAAATAACAATTTTTTAATATTACATCCGTTTACATTCTATTCCATTAAAAACTTATATCCAACAAAATATAGCCTTAAGTGATAGCCGCAAGAAATTTATAAGCTCTTCTAATCCACATTAAACAAGCACAATGGTAAACTTGCCCTCATAAGATAAAAGAAGAACAACTCATCTTATACCAGAATTAAATGTATATTTATATACAAAATAATGATACATTTTGGGCAAGAACTCGCATGCAAGTCCAAAAATTACTCCAAATATACAAATAACACCAATCTCAGCCTTGGTCGAAGGAGGTCTTCCCAATGCTTCTAACTCTTAGAGATCTTGGATTCAAATGAACTCTTTGATCAGTTTTTCACGAGGTCTTCGGAATTGTTAGCTTAGGTAATGAACAATACACGAGGCCTACTAGTATCAGTTGAATTCGTTAAATAATTTGTATTTAGTCATAATGTACCTAAAAAGGTAGTAGGTATATATGAATTTCAACATATCCCGCTGCCTTTAGACTTCAAACTAACGGTTTTAATAACTAAACGAACTTGACTAAAGATCACAAATTATAAATGAAACCAATAAAATTGGAAATATGACGGGAATGGATTGGAAAGGTTGGAATATCGGTTTGATCCTCCAATCACAAAAAATTGTTATACTGCTCATTCATTATTTTTCAACATAATTGCAATCTTGCTTCTTATGTGATCGCAACTTTATTTTCTCGACTTTGAATGTTTGAAAATAGTCATAAGTAATATATTTTAATTTCTTTCAGGTCAAAGAACCATAAATTCCTTGGATTTCACCAAAGCATGGTTCTTGTAAAAGCTTATTATAATCATTTTATTTCGGTAGTTTCAGCAAACTTCTTCAAGGATTTCATCTCCAATTCTTTTGTTAGGCGAAGTATTTTATGAAAAAACAACAATTTTCTAATAGAATGCGGTATTTTTGGTTTTTAAAAAATAACATGAAAGTCTTGGGTATTATATCGGATTATAATACTGGTCAGTACCAAATGAAATTGTAAATATCAATTATTTATCTGTAGGTTTCGTAAAAATTAAGCTTATAGGTTTTTCTAGATACAATAGTTGAGTATAGCTATTATCCTTTACTCTTGTTAGCTGTCAACGTTCATTTATTATGTTGGTTATGTAGTTGTAACTTCATTTATTATGATAGTTTTTTAGTTGGCTTTGGGGTGTTAAAATTGGTGAGCAAAACCGACTTTGTTGGTTATAAAAGAGTTTGTATGGGTACAGTTTTAGAAGTGAAAAACAAATAGTGAAAAAAGGTAGAGAAAAGTAGAGTGACAAGATAATAAGAGAGAGTGACAAGATAATAAGAGAGAGTGAGAGGTTGAGAGCTGCAGCTCAAAGTTTTTAACATTGTTTTTTATCAATATGTATTTTTGCTTGTTTTCTAGTAGCTTGTCTATTTTATTTTTTTCCTAACAAGTAGCATCAGAGTCAGGTTCGTGACTAAGTTTAAAGGACGTGAAATTGACCAATATGATTCAGCCTAAAATTTCAAAATTGACGAAGACAAATTATGCAAACTAGAGCATCCAAATGAAAGTACTACTCGGATCATAAGATTTGTGGGAGATTGTTGAAGAGGGCTACACTGAGCCTGAAGATGCGACCGCCGAAGCATCTTTACCAAACGTGCAAAGGACATCATATAAAGAATCACGCAAGAAGGACAAGAAGGCCCTATTTTTCATCTTTCAAGTAGTTGATGAATCAACGTTTGAAAAAATATCAGACACAAAAACATCAAAGGACATATGGAAAACTCTACAGAAATCTCTTCAAGGAGTTGAAAAAGCTAAAAAGTTACGGCTCCAATCTCTTAGAGCAAAATTTGAAACATTAAAAATGCAGAGTTCTGAAACAATTGGTGACTACGTTACTTATTTGAAAATGGTAACGAACAAGATAAAAAGAAATGGAGAAGCTCTTGATGATGTAAGGGTGATAGAAAAACTCTTACGCTTACTAACAAGAAAGTTTGATTATATCATCCCTATAATTAAAGAATCAAAGGATTTGTCACAAATATCTATTGATGAGCTTGGGGGCTCTCTTCAAGCTTATGAGTTAAGAATGATCCAAAATGAAAATACTAATGATTTAGAACAAGTTTTGCAACGCAAGTTATCTATTAGTGGCAATCAAACTAGCAACAGTTATCAATAAGGCAGAGAAAATCGAGGTAGCAACAGAGGTCCCTACAAAAGTAGACGTGGTGGACGAGGACGTGGTAGGAACTCTTTTAAAAGAGGCCAAAAAAATTAAAGCAATAAAAAAAGTTTTATAGTTTAGATTTTGGATTTGAAATAACATTATGATTATGGCGATAAAATAGGCTTTAAATTATAGTTTAGATTTGTAATTATTTTATGATTATGGAATATTAGTTGAAATTTGAGATAAATTTATCATCTTAAAATAAATTATTGATTAAGATTTTGATATAATTTTATCATTCTATAATTCATAATAGTTAAACTTGATTATTTTAGATCATTATGAAATAAATTATAGCATATGATTTGCTTTAATAATCTACATCGATTGTAATTATGAGAGGATAATGATGTTTTTAATTTTTACAATAAAGTCATTTTGATTGTCCAATTGTTTATTGCTAAAAAAATGTAAGATACAAGAAATGATATATACTATTAATGTACTTGTAGATAAAATTTTCATCATATGTATGGCAGAAACTTTTTTGGATAAAATGTGTTTAACTCTCGAATTTTCTTAAGGATTCATTTATATCAGTTAATGAAATTCACTTGCATGTCTATATCATATGATTGTTGAGAAGTTGTTGTTGGTCTATTTTATTTTGTTATTTTACATTACTTATTCCATAATTTTGATGTCAATAGTAGTTGGTAATAACTATCCTTAGACAATTGACTTTGATTGTAATATGTATGCACGTTTTTAAAGTTCAATTTGTGTGCATGTTTTTAGAAGCTAAGATGTGCTTCTGGGTTTGTTTTGAGTTAAATAACACATATTTTTGATAGTATTTGATAACTTTATCTTGATATGAAGTTATTAATTTAATTTAGACATATTATAGATACATGAACAAAAGTTCAAATACTCTTGAAAATTTAATCGCTTCAGAAAGATCGATGTTGTAACTTGGGCTCACGCTAAATTGGTTTCTGAAATGAAGAACTATAGCATTTGTTTGTATTGTAACAAGCATTTGAAATGTAAGGGAATCACCAGATTAAAGAAGCATTTAGTTGGATTCAAAGGTGATATGAAGCCTTATAAGAAAGTAAACTATGATGTGAAATGGTAAATAAAGACTTTGTTTGAAGAGTATTAACATCAAAAAGACAGAAGGCAAATATAGAACTACAAAGTTGGTAGTGGAAGTTCCTTTTGCAGTAATCAGGAGGATAATGAGGATGTTGAAAATGATATTTTTACCAAACAAGCAGGGAATATTGCACCTACCATTTGTGTACCACAATAACTCCTAGAGTTCATCCTTCAATTTGTAGCGCCTTACAGTGTAAAGAAGATAATATGGACATGCCAATAGTTAGGTGGTGGTATGATTTAGGTATAACATTTAATGTTGCACAATCTTATTATTACTAGCCTATAGTGGATGCTATTACCTCTTACGGTCCAGGATATAAAGCTCCTTTAATTGATGACCATAGAGATAAACTTTTAAGAAGATCTATTTATGAAATAAATAGTTATTTGGATGAAAAAAGAATCATTTAGGCTAATTATGAGTGTTCAATCATGTGTGAAAGGTTGGACAAATAGAAGATAGGAACGTATTATCAAATTTTCAGTTTATTTTTCTAAGGACATGATGTTTTTTGAAAAATATTGATGCATTTGACCTTATTAGAAATGTTGATACTCTATTTTAGATATTTAATAAAGCTGTGAATGAAGTTGAGCTAAAAAATATTATTCAGTTTATTACTAACAATAATTCTACATATAAAGCAGCTGGAAGAAGATTGCAAAGCAGGTATAATTTTTTTTATTGGATTCCTTGAGTTGCACATTGTATTGAAATGATATTAAAAAAATAAGAAACGTTAGATACTTTTTTATCGTTGATGAGACTGTGCAGAAAGTAAAAAAAAGTGACTAAGTTTATCTATAATGTGCATGGGTCCTAAATTTAATGAGAAAGGATTTCACCAATATTAGGAATTGTGCCGTTCTGCTATTACAAGATTTGTGACTAATTTCTTCTCACTTTAGTGTTTTGTTTTAAGGAAGAAGTAGTTGAAACAAATATTTACAAGAGATAAGTGAGTTGCATCTTAATATGTCATGTCTAATGCTAGATTGGGAGTTTCTAGAATTATACTTGAAGATCATAAATTTTACTCCCAATGTCAATTTATCGTTGGAGTTTATGACCCTTTGGTGAGAGTATTTCGTTTGGCTAATAGCGATGAGAAGACAAAAATGAGTTATTTTTATGATGCCTGTAAAAGGAAAACAATTCCTTAAGTTTCATTCATCGCTGATCCTATTTACACGATTAATTATATACAAAACATACTCCTATAATTTCTTTAACTTCCCCTGAACGTGTGCAACGTTCACTAACACTCCCAGAAAATTTCTCATCACATCTAATACACGTAAGCACTTTCCTAACTAACATGTATACATATCAGTTGATATCCCTAAATTATCTCAACACTCCCCCTCAAGTTGGAGCATTTGTAATGCCCAACTTGCCAAGTAAAGCTTTAAACTGTCTTCTTCCTAGCACCTTAGTGAATACATCCGCCAATTGATTTTGAGACGGTACATATGATGTGGCAATATTCCCTTGTACCAAATGTTGTCGAATAAAATGACAATCAATCTCAATGTGTTTCGTTCTCTTATGAAACACAGGATTCTTTGCTACGTGTAGTGAAGCTTGATTATCACAATACAATTTCATCGCCCTCATATGAAAAACTCCTAACATTGCCAAAAATTCCTTTATCCAAACGAGCTCACTTGTTGCTGCACCCATAGCTTGATACTCTACCTCCGCCGATGATCTAGCCATAATTCCTTGTTTCTTCGTTTTCCATGATATCCACGTTTGCCCCAAAGTCACAAAGTACCCAGTTGTTGACCGCCTCGTTATTGGACAACTTGCCTAATCTGAATCACTATACCCTTATAATTGTAAGTCACCACCTCCATGTATAACAATACCTCGCTCGGGGCTGCTCTTTAGATATCGTACGACCCGTAATGCTGCATCATAATGCTCCCTTCTAGGTGATTGCATAAATTGTGACAAGACATAAACTGCATATGATAACTCCGGGCGAGTGATAGTCAAATAAATCAGTCGTCCGACTAATCTTCTGTACTTTGCTGGATCACGTAGTATTTCTCCTTGTGCAAGACCTAGGCCATGATTTTGTTGTATAGGCACCTCGACTGGTTTGGATCCCAGTAGACCACACTCTGTGATTATGTCTAACGCATACTTTCTTTGACTTAGAAATAACCCCTACTTCTATCCCTAGGAAATACTTTAGACCACCCAAGTCTTTAATGCCAAAACTTCTATCCAAGAACCCCTTAAACTTCTCACACAAATCCTGGTTGTTTCCAACTAATATCAAGTCATCTACGTACACTAACACCCCCATAAAGTTACCCCCAAGATTATAGGTAAAGAGAGAATAATCTACTTGTGACTGTGTGAAGCCATATACTTTCAACGCCCCTGCTAACTTGGCAAACCAATTTCTTGAAGCTTGCCTTAACCCATATAATGACTTCTTCAGCTTACACACTTTGTTTCCTCCTTTAGCTTCAAAACCGGGTGGTAATTTCATGTACACCTCCTCTTCCAAATCTCCATGCAAAAAGGCACTGTTCACGTCAAGTTGGTGCAAGTCCCATCCTTTTTCCATTGCCATGGCCAACAAGCATCTCACGCTAACCATCTTTGCCACTGGTGCAAATGTTTCTTGGAAATCCACACCTTCTATTTGTGTGAACCCTTGCGCCACAAGCCTTGCCTTGAATCTCTCTATAGTCCCATCTACTTTGTATTTTATCTTATATACCCACTTGCATCCTATGGGTCTTTTCCCTAGTGGCAGATCATCCACCTCCCATGTTTGGTTCACCTCTAGCGCCTTTATTTCCTTGACCATGGCCTCTCTCCATCTTGCATCCTTCACTGCTTCCGCATAATTTCTGGGCTCTTTGTTCATAGTAATAGCTGCAAGAAAACATCGGTATGCAGGGGAAAAAGAATCATATGTAACATAACTTTCGATAGGATATCTAGTACCTGCTTTCGTCGACCCTCGTTGGAGCGGCAAAACAGGATCGGGGTCTACCTCCTTCACAGTTGCTGAATGGCATATGAAATCCTCCAGATGTATGGGCGTTTTCTTGCTGCGTCGCCCTCTGCCCAACTCTATCCCCACATCTCCTTGTTGTCCCATGGGTTGTATGTCAAGTAACTCTCCTAGCTTCTGGTTTTCCCTGGCAACTTCACTCTCCCCCTGTCCAACCATATCACTTCTCACTTCATGCCTCTCGTCAACTCTTCTTCTCTCATTTTCTTTCACCTGTTCATCCCACGCATTCTCCTGTTCTAATACAACACTAGATTGCTCCCTATTTCTTTATTCTATCTCTTCTCTCTCCGTGTGTTGCTCCCTTTGAATCTCCATATATGGCATAACCTCCTCGTAGAATTTCACATCCCTTGATGTAAATATCTCATTGGTTTCCAGATCAAGTAACTTCCACCCCTTTTTCCCATAAGGGTACCCAATGAATACACATTTCTTACTTCGTGACCTAAATTTGTCTTTCTCACGCGGGTTATTATTATAAGCATAACACAAACATCCAAACACTCTTAAGTGTTTAAGTGAGGGTTTTTCTCCAAACAACACTTCATATGGTGTTTTTCCATTTAAAATTGTCGTGGGAGTTCGATTAATCAAGTACCCAGCAGTGAGGATGCATTCCGTCCACAACTCAATAGGTAATCCTGCTTCAAATCTTAGGGCGCTTGCCACCTCTAAAATATGTCTATGTTTTCTCTCTACGCGACCATTTTATTGTGGCGTCTTAACAATACTGGTCTCATGTATTGTGCCATTTTTAGCATAAAATTCTTTCATGGTAGTGGTAGCAAACTCAATCCTATTATCACTCCTAATCTTCTTAATCATTTTTCCAAATTGCGTTCTTATTAAGGCAGAATAGTCACTTAATAGTTTTCCGGTTTCTCCCTTTTCTTTCATCAAATAGTTCCACACACCCCTACTGCGATCGTCCACAATAGTTAAAAAATAATGCACACCATACAAGTTATCCATGCGATAGGGTCCCCATATATCACAATGAATTAAATAAAAACAATGGTCGGCAATTTTATTGCTCAAAGGAAACTTCAAACGAGTTTGTTTAGCCCTAGTACATGCATCACAAATAACATTATCTTCACTCTTACTTAATTTATTCCCAACTAAATCAGATAAAGAATGTAAAATCTGACTTGTAGGATGCCCCATTCTTCTATGCCACAGATTCCCAAGTTCCTCTTCACTCATTTTGCAAACCTTCACTTCTTCCGGCTTCAAGTAGTAGACCCTGTCCTTGTATTCACCCACTCCAATCCGGCTCTTCGTAAAGCAATCTTGTATTAAACACCTATCGTTAGTAAATGTCACAATACAATTCATTTCTCTAATTAATTGTCCTACCGATATTAAGTTGCAAGTTAAAGAAGGAACATAGATAACATCATTCAAAATTAATCTTTCCTCCAGAACTGTTGTGCCACCTTTGGTGGCTGTCACTTGTATACCATCTGGTAGGCCCACGTTAGCAGGACTCCTTTCATTCAGTTTTTCCAACAATTGCATATTCCCAGTTACGTGGTGCGATGCCCCAGTGTCAAGTATCCACCTTTCTGTCCCCTTTTGCAAAGAAAACTCACCTGACATTCTTTCTTGGTTGCTAGGCGAAGCTTCAATCAATGTCAGTAGCTTGTTCACTTGTTCAGGTGTGAAAGCCAGTCTTCCATCTCCTACTGCTTCACCCATCGCTTTTGTCTCTTGGGTGCTTAACCCACTGTATTGGTTTGCCACATTAACCTTAGCTGCTATCACTTTTGTCTGTATACCACGTCCACAGCTTCTTCCTCGACCTCCACCCTTGCCTCGTCCACCTCCTCTCCCCCCCCCCCCCAATTGGGAGGATACCCATTTATCTGAAAGCAATCAGTCACATCATGCCCCTCTTTGCCACAGTGTGAACAAATGGGTCTAGCTTCATCTCCTCGCTGCTGTTGGAACTTCGGACGTGTGCGGACTGTGAAGTCTGTCATCTCACCCTTCTCCTCCTTTGCTCGAGCTAGGCTTCTATGTTTTTCTTCTTGAACAATCATCGCATATGCTCTACCAATGGACGGTAGAGGATCCATTGCCAAGATTTGGGACCGCAACGTCCCGAACACCTCATCATTGAGCCCCATCAAGAATTGATACAATCGTTCCTCTTCTTTTTCTTTTAAGAACTCTGCTGCTGCCCCACAGGTACAGTTTGGAACTTTAGAGTAGCTGTTGAGTTCATCCCACATTCCTTTAAGTTTAGTGTAATGTGTCACAACGTTCTACTCTTCTTGTCTTAAACTTGATAAATCACTTCTCAACTGATATATTCTTGGTGCATTCCCAATAGAGAACCGCTCTCTCAAATCATCCCACAAGCCCTTCGCCGTCTCTGCATACGATATACTTGGGTGTAATTTCGAGTCTATCACATTGAACATCCATGAAATCAACATGGAATTGCATATTTCCCAGGTTTGGATCTTCACTGTTGCCTCCTCTCCTTCCTCTTCTTCTGGTTTAGTAACGACCCCATCAATGAAACCCAATTTGTTTTTCGCCCTTAGCGCATTCCTTATAGCCTTCTCCCAAGTATCATAGTTATCGCCATTGAAGATACATGAGGTTATCACTGCCCTTGGACTGTCTGAAGGATGTAAATACAACGGCGAATTGCTGGGAATTGAACCCATTTTGGAAGTCTGCTCCTTTGGTGGCATGCTGTTCCACCGTTCTCACTTCTCTTCTCTCTCCCTCTCTGATACCATGTAAAAGGAAAACAATTCCTTAAGTTTCATTCATCGCTAATCCTATTTACACGATTAATTATATACAAAGCATACTCCTATAATTTCTTTAACTTCCCCTGAACGTGTGCAACGTTCACTAACACTCCCAGAAAATTTCTCATCACATCTAATACATGTAAGCACTTTCCTAACTAACACCTAACTAACATGTATACATATCAGTTGATATCCCTAAATTATCTCAACAATGCCTTAGAAAGGGAAAAGGAAGCAATAAAGGTCAATCTAAAAAATATATCTTCTTTGTATATACCTTATCTTATAGTCATCAATAAGAGATGAAAAATGCAACTTTACTCTCTGTTGTTTGCAATTGGGACATTTTTAATCATAGTTTCTATTTTAGGCCAAGGTTTATAAAGATAGCTGAAGTTAACAGGAGAATACTATTAACTATTATAACAATTATTGTCCATAAAATGATGCAAAATCGTCAAGCTCAAAAATAGAGGTTTATAAGGATATTTGATTTTGGGATGTCCATTGCTATTCTTCGAAGAGGCAAATTTAATCTAGGTATATTTTTCACATTTGTTACTTTTTAAAAATTAATCATTACTTCATTTTGTTTATAATGTTACTTTATTGTGTTACAATTGCTTGGTAAGACCAATTCAGAACTAGTGTTTCAGAATTGCAAAAGTTTGCAATTCAAATTCTGAGCTAATGTATGAATGCAATAGGGTGTAACAGGATTTAAAGTATATTAAAATTCATCCATTCTAAGAAAAGGAACAAATTGGGATATAAAAGAATGAATGACTTGGTTTTTGTTCGATACAATATAAATCTTCTAGAAAGGTAAATTATTTTCATTTATCATTATTAAGTTGAAGATAATTTCTTGATAATTTAATCTTGTTTGTTTACTAGAACTCTTAATAGAACAAGTAGTTTTGTAGATCTAATTTACTTTGATCATATTGATCTTTTAGTAGATTGATTTTTTGAGGAACTAAGTTTGAAAGATGAGAGTGACTTGAAAGATAATCTTGGATAGAAAGTATTGATATGTCATTTGATGTAATGAATTTGAATGATGGTGATGATGAAGTTCCTCTCAATAATGAAAATTTTGTGCCAAATGAGAATTGTGTCAATAGGATTTGAGCAAATATTCGATTGAATGAAATTTCAAGTTTTCATTTTTTTAATTTGACTTATATTTAATGCATGTGTTAAATTTTATATATGTAATATAAATAAAAAATTTTAACTATAAAAATTTTTATTTTAGATTTCACTTTTGGTTGATTGTGTTCCTCGACACAAATTCTTATTGTAATGTAATAATTATAGAGTTAAGAACTTTGTTATTTTTTTATTTGATATTTTGATATAATTATTTTTTGTTATATGAATAAGTTGTAATATTTTAAGTACTTTGTATTATCATTAGTTTTATATTTGTATAATGATTAAACGATCTTTTTTATTTTAGTTATGATTATTGTTTACATGTGAAATACATGAAAAGTAATATAGAAATAAATACTGTTGTTATTTCAAATTTCTATTTTATGATTTTTAGAGACATGTTTGATGTAAAATAAAATAATTATAAAGTAGAATATATTGAGAGACTATTTGCAATTTTAAAAAATTAGGGATTATTTTATAATTTTTAAATAATACTCAGAACGATACTCGATATTGACCAATACTGGTACAGTATTATACTAAAACCAAATCTAGTATGGATAACTGTACGATATTCATAACATTAATAGAATGGCGTTACTTAATAGCTTCAATTCTCATGCTTTCATCTCATTTTAGATCATTAGAAATTTAAATTATAATAACATTCAAATTTAGGATCTCAAACTTAAGTTACTTCAAAACCTCTTCTTGTATTACTTTTTTCTTAAAAAGGAAATTTGTTTATATTTAGCTTTAACCTTCTTATGACTCAAATTAATAAAATTTCTATTATACGTATCTTATTAATAATTAACCATTAATATTAACCACATTATAGATAACATACTATAACATAATTAACAACTTTACAAAATTTAAAAAAACTAATGATATGACTAGTAACGTGATATTATCTTAAAGTAACCTAATGACGCAAAACTAGACGATGAAATACTAGAGGAGATGCAAGAGAAGATCAAAGAGTCTAGGTAAATAATATCTTGTTACATGGTAAAGAAAATTAGAAATCGTTGTTCATATAGAAAGTGCAGTGCATATAAATAACTCAAAATACTCTACTGAAGTTTCAATAAGCTTTGCAAGATATGGCTATGATCTTGATGAATTGATGTTGCATCACATAGAGGGCACTTTACTAATAAATTTTCCTCCAATGTCACCTATAGAACCCTTGCCCCACCTCCCTGTCGGGATTCCACCAAGACCGTCGGCTTCTTTTGCTGCAAGGTCGACGACGTTGGTAGTAGCTGCCGCTGCCACCGCCGCCTTCACCACCCTACTGCCGTCAAACTCATTCCAGGCAGCCTGAATCGAACTCTTAAGCTTGTCGAGTTTGTGCTCTCTCACAGCCACCGTGCTCTTAAGCAGATTCACTTCCTTCATTAAGCGAGACACCGCGCTCTTCAACCTCTCCATTTCCTTGTTCCTTTGACCCACCATTTCCTTGAGCTGGTTTATTTCCTCATCTCGCTTTCCCACCATCTTCTTCAGGCGATCAATGTCCTTGATCAGTTGACCATCATACGATGACGATCTTGTTACGAGCACTTCATCAAGCTGCAGATGATTTGACTTCTCCTCCCCAGACCGAATTCCCATCATCTTCTTCAGGCAATCAATGTCCTTGGTCGCTTGATCATCATACGATGACGATCTTGTTACGAGCACTTCATCAAGCTGCAGATGATTTGACTTCTCCTCCGGAGACCAAAAAGCATCTTGCCTCGCAAAAACCTGGAAGCATTTTCAATTACACATCACTTAGCTAGCCACCCAAATCATAAGACAATAATACAGACACAGACATGCACATGTACATCTATACCTTGTTGTAATTGTCAGAAGTCATGTTTAAGGACAAAACCTCGAAGAACAAATGGGTTACTGTTCAGGGTAGCATAGAGTATTGATAATCAGCTAGGTCATGTTATATATACACTACACACGGAGAGACACTGATAAAGACAGATGTGGGAGAGAACTGAGAATGAGACGTTGCAGGTACTTTGAAGATTCAGGGAAGGTATTTCTTGTTAAAGTAACTATATCAATAGGTGTGAAAACAAGTTGGTTCCAGTTTGTTTCGTAAGAAACTTAATAATCATATCGCAGTCCAATTGCACTTATTAATTAAGGGAAATTAATGATACGACACTCCTTTAATCTAGATTGACGTCAACATTCAAACATGGTTCATTATTTTATAATAATGATATGTAAAGTTTCTATTGACGAAAGCAGATCAGCTAATTCTCCAAACCAAATTCAAGTTATCTTACGTTCAAATCATTTCTTCATCCATGGTTATTAGCGTCAATTCGCCTAAAATATCTATAATGGATGCCATGTCATTGATTACGTTGAAAAAGTTGCCCGTTGGACTATTCTTCTCCTTCTAATTAATTCGAAATGATTTTCACGAGAATAGGAATATATAGTAGAAAGGGTCTGATGACTCTCATTTGATTGAATCCAACTTAATGTTAACAGGTTAGATAAGTTTTGATTGGGTTGAATGGAAGTTAAAATTAACATGTTAGATTAAAACTAGGCTACAGGTTAAGGTTAAGTCTAAGGGTCTTGCTAACTTGAAATTCAATACAAATGATAATGTCGTTTTAATTTAATATTGTTTTAATGTTTAAGTTAGAAAAGGAAATATTAAAACAAAGTCGTCTTAAACATAATTACTATAAATTGTTTAAATAAATTTTTTGTCGAAGTCGAATCACATCTTAAAATATCAAATCGATTAGGTGAGAGACATAGACTGTTTAGCTTGAGCTATTGCCAAACCTACAACTCTATCACGTTGGTATATTAACTGAACAAATACCCTTAGGAGGACAACATAACCTGATGCTATAATTGATATTTTCTCCATCATTTTCCTTTTTTGGGGAATCTAGGACTTAAATTTTTTCCCCCCATCTTTAAGCCTTGCTCTGGTTAGATTTTAGGTTTTATAATTAGGTATCAAGTTGTTATTGGCTCAATCCTGGTAACTCAACACAATGACATTGTTATTCTACCCAGTGGTTATTCCTTCGATCCTTGTCCAAAATAATTTTTTTTCAATAGTTAGTATTCAACTGTCATAACTTTGATCAAGTCAAAGAATTTTATTTAGCATGAACAAAGTTTCAAGTTTAAGTCTCATTTCTAAATTTTATGAGAGTAAATTTATATTATAATAATTTAAACATTTCTAAGCTGTGATCTCAATGTATAAAAGTAAAAGCACTTTCAAATGATCGCAATCTAATGTTTTAAACAAAGCATTAGACACCATATTGATAAAGACACACCGGTAGGATAATTGCATCATTAATATAGTATCTAATGTATGCCCAACAACTACATCACAACAGCAATTTGTAATAATTGGTCTCACGATAGGCGAGATCACAATTACACAAAATGAATGACAATAGTCCAATGACATTCCCCAAGATTGTTCCCATATATTTAGTTAGCACCATAATTACAAAATTAATCATAGTAATCATATAATGTAACATTATATGCATAAATTACATCCAAAATTAACTTTGATGCATAACTATATAACACTGAGAGTACACAAGACTCC
>JAOQMS010000003.1:2698896-2711585 GCA_027563885.1 Erythroxylum longipes | reverse complement strand
TATATATTTCACCACTCTGTAAATGAATTAATCAATCAAATACAACTTCTATCATTCAATCATGCTTTCTCTATATTCTATTTCTCTCGGTTCTAAGAAAGACAACCACAATGGCCGGAGACGCAGCAGCTCGACGGAGAACACGCACATGACGAACGACAGAGCAATCTGGAGGAGGAAGAACAACGGAGCTGCAGAGAAGGAACAACACGCAAGTGGGGGGGAGGGAAAGGGAGTCGGTTTTAACGAAGCCAAAACGACATCGTTTGGTTTTAAACATAACGACGTCGTTTGAACATGGGAGGAGAACGTTTTCATAACACTTTCTACAACGTTTTGTTCAACAAAACGTTGCAGATTCTATTTCGTGACGTTTCATTGATAAAACGTCACAAAAAGTCTTACATATCTATGACGTTTGTATAAAACGTCGAGGAATAAGAAAACTTTTCATGACGTTTTATAAACGTCACGAAAAGTATTAACAATCCGCGATGTTTTTTTTTTCACAAAACGACACCAATTGTATTAAATTTTTGTAGTGACCATGTTACATTTGCATTTGTTGCAGGAGCACACAGGAATTGCTTCATAATTGTTTAGTTCGTCCCACAACACCTTGAGACGACCATAGTAAACTATTGCTTTTCCTTTTTGTTTACAGTTTGCAAAATCAATCTTCAGTTGATGTATACGAGGACCGCAGGTCCGCAACGGAAAAGCAATAGTCTGATATCCTCCCATAAAGCAATAGTCTGATATCCTCCCATAGATCTGTTACCTTTTCCATATGCGTTATGGTTGAATGCAGAGTGGGTTCAATCTTGTTGAGTACCCATGAGACGATTACGGAATTTACAGTCCACCAAGTTGGTTGGTTAATGGTTCCATCAACAAAGCCTAGTTTCTTCTTGGCTCTAAGAGAAGTACGTAGGGCTCTAGCCCACTCTTCGTAATTCTCTCCCTTCAATTGCACCTCGGCAATTATGATGATAAATAGAGAAAAAAAATTCTCTCAACGTCCATCACGTGAAATATGTTGAATAAGTGCCAAAAAGAAAACAACAAGTACTACGTGTATCCATCGCGTAAGACTATGAAAGGCAATTATTATACTGAAGAGCGTCCAATCCATTAATTTACTAAGTGATAACCCCAAGAAATTTCATAAACTAAGCACAATAGTAAACTTGCCCGCACAATATGAAAGAAGAACAGCTCATCTTATACCAGAATTAAATGTATATGTATATACAAAATAATGACACATTTTGGGCAAGAACTCGCATGCAAGTCCAAAAATTAATCCAAATATAGAAATAACACCAATCTCAGCCTTGGTCGAAGGAGGTCTTCCCAATGCTTATAACTCTTAATTAGAGATCTTGGTTTCAAATGAACTCTTTGATCAGTTTTTCACGAGATCTTCGGAATTGTTAGCTTAGGAATTGATGGTACACAAGGCCTACTATTATCAGTTGAATCTATATTCGTTAAATAATTTATATTATTAAATATCCATGTAACTCCTAATGTACCTAAAAAGTTAGTAGGTGTGAATTGACATATCCCGCTGCCTTTACACGAAACTTCAAACTAATGGTTTTAATTACTAAACTAACTTGACTAAGATCACAAATTATAAATGAAACCAATAAAGTTGGAAATATGACGGGAATGGATTGGAAAAGTTGGAATATCAGTTTGACCCTTTAATCACAAAAATTGTTATACTGTTCATTCATTATTTTTCAACATAATTGCAATCTGGCTTCTTATGTGATTGCACCTTTATTTTCTTGACTTTCAATGTCTGAAAATAGTCATAAATAATATATTTTAATTTGTTTAAGGTCAAAGAACCATAAATTCCTTGGATTTCACTAAAGCATAGTTCTTGTAAAAGCTTGCTGTCATCATTTTATTTCGGTAGTTTCAGCAAACTTCTTCAAGGATTTCATCTCTAATTCTTTTGTTAGGAGAAATATTTTATGAAAAATCCACAATGCACCACTTATCCTTCGTCTCCATGGAAAGGCTCCTACACCATTTCTTGTGAAGTAGTTCACTCCATTGTCTAGACTCTCCACATTGTCTGCACTAGAGTTGTCAATAGTTATCTGATCTATATTTGCAAGCTGAGCCGGAGATGTTTTAACAGTGAATATTTAAGTTATCTCAATATGTTCTAAAAGAGTCTTCATCTGAGCACAATCCAATTGACAATTTCCTCAGGACGGGGAAGTATTTACAACAACATTTTCAGTCCTCAAACTAACTAATTGCTTCCATTGTCTACAACCTAGGCCATTTTTTCAGCAGAAACTCATGGCCTGACTTTACGATCAATGTGTATAATTCAATCCCTATTTGAGCCATGCTCTACATCACTCGCATGTTCCATTGGGTGAACAAATTTAGTAGGATCAAGAAGACCATCATGCCACCTCGATTGAAAGATTCTACCTGCAGTAACCCTTTTCTTATCAGAGTTGCTAGGCTTCCATGGATAGTTGATTTGTATTTATGCTCTCTCCAACTCTCCATTATCTCCTAGTCGAAGAATAGGAAGGCAATCTGGCAGTGGAGCATTCTTTGGTGTTTCAATACAGAGTTTTGCGTAACAGATCCTTTCTTTGAAGGCAGTTTATGTGTCCACACACACTGGTTTCTCCAATGAACTAGCTAAGTAGCTTAAACCATCCACCGTCTAGAACTCCAACGGTAACTTGTGACAGTGAACCCACATGGAGAGAACATCAAACTTCCCCCGATCTATCTCCATTCCCGGCCGCCACTTCTGCATAAATAATGGTTGGTCTCTGAAATGTCATGGACGCTATTCCATAATCTCATTCAAGCAAGAATCATCATAACCGCTGAATAATAATGTACCATCTTCAAGCAACATCACTTTTTGTAACCCTTTCTTGCCCCATCTGACCATAGCCCAGGAATTCATCGCAGGGAAGGCTGGTCGTTTGGACCAGAAAAACCCAATCAGGGCTGACAACTATGCTTGTGCCCCAGCCTTCAGGAGTTCAATCGGAGACGTTAATACTCCATCCTTCAAAACATTTTGATAATATTTAAGGGTACCCTTATGATGTTGAGTGTGTAACTTGTTTTGCCAAGCATACTTACTTTTAGAGTCAGTCGAAGTTTTCCCAACCGTAGCTAGTTTTTCAAGTTTCTTACCAGTCAAAGAGCCAAGGAGCGCTTCTATGGAGAGAGCGGGAAATTAATCTTTTGAAAGGGAGGGTGAACCCAACTCTATGGACATCGGAGGGAGACCCTCCGGTGAGGCTAAACCACCGTGAGAGAGTTTTAATGCCCGTTAGTGCATAACTAAGCGGTAAAGCTTATTACGGTGCCCCAAAGAGTATTGAAAGGCTTATAAAACCTAAAACTGAAATCAATGCCCTTCACGTCAGCATTCACCATGCTCCGCCACGCCTACTGTCTTCCCTTCAAACCCGAGGCAATGTCGCCGAAGGACCCAGTCGGTAGAAGGAACGAGGCTTGAGGATACTCAAAAGGAATGCGAGTGACCCACTAAAGTGAGAGGAACGTGAGCGACCCAGATCTGAATTGAGAATGCCTCAAATCTGGATCCTCAGTTCTAACTTAAGAGAGTATTGCAATGCAACTGCTCTATCTTAATGTTTTCAATTTAGATTTTATAGTTTAGACAATGACTTAATTTGACTTAATTTGTTTGTCATAATCAAATTGTGGATTGTATTATGGCAATTATGGCTTAGAATTGGTAATCAAATTGTAAATTGTGATATAGTAATTACTGATTAAATTTTATTTCATTTATAAATTGTGTTGTTTAATAATTACTAATTAATAGTATCTTAATTTTGTCTAAAGCAACAAAAATAAGTTTTAAATTATAGTTTAGATTATGGATTTGGAATGACTTTATTATTATGACGATAAAAATAGGCTTTAAATTATAGTTTAGATTTGTAATGGTTTTATGTTTATAGAATATTGGTTGAAATTTGAGATAAATTTATCATTTTAAAATAAATTATTGATAGAGATTTTAAGATAATTTTATCATTCTATAATTCATAATAGTTGAGACTTGATTATTTTAGATCATTATGGAATAAATTATAATATATGATTTGCTTTCATAATCTATATATATTGTAATTATGAGAGTATAATGATGTTTTAAGTTTTTATAATAAAGTCATTTTTGTAATGTGCAATTGCTTATTGTCTATTATCTTTTATGTATTTTTATTTTTATTAATTTATTATTTTAATATGTATATATATTTTCATGTAAATCTTTCAAAAATAACCTCTCTATCAATTAGAGGTAAGGCTGCATACTCTTGGATCTCCTCAGACTTTGCGATTAGCGGGACTTTCACTGGGTTGTTGTTGTTGTTGTTATTGGAATTGTTTATTGTAAAAAATTGTATGGTATAAGAAATGATATATGTTATCAATGTACTTGTAGATAAAATTCTCACAATATGTATGGTAGTTATACTAATATTTTTGAATTTTTGGATAAAATATGCTTAACTCTTGAATTTTCTTTAGGATTCATTTATATAAGTTCATAAAATTCGCTTGCATGTTTATATCATATGATTGTTGAGAAGTTGTTGTTGCTCTATTTCTTCTTGTTATTTTACATAAAATTTTCCATATTTTTCATGTCATTAGTAGTTGATAATAAGTATCCTTGGACAACTAGAGTTTGAATATAAGATGTATGCATGTTTTTAAAGTTCAAGTTGTGCATATGTTTTTAGATATAAGATGTGCTTATGTCTTTATTTTGAGTTGAAAAATACATCTTTTGTGTTAGTATTTGATAACTTTATCTTCAAATGAAGTTATTAATTTAATTTTTACATATGTCTCCATTTTGCTAGTACATAGAAGGAAGTTCAAATACTCTTTAAAACTTAGCCTCTTCAAGAAGATTAAATAATCCAGCTTGGGTTCATACTGGATTGGTTTCTGAAATGAAAAATCATATCATTTGTTTTTATTGTAACAAGCATTTAAAAGGTGGGAGAATCACTAAATTGAAGAAGCATTTAGTTGGGATCAAGAGTGATATGGAGTCTTGTAAGAAATTGAACTATGATATGAAATAACAAATTAAGACTTTGCTTGAAGAGTATTAACATGAGAAAGATAGAAGGGAAATACTGAACTATTAGTAGTGGAAGTTCCTTTTATAGTGGTTAGGATGATAATGAGGATGTTGAAGGTGATATTTTTACCGAACAAGAAGAAAGTGTTACACTTAACTTTTCTGCCCCTAGAGCTCAACTTTCAATCCATAATGCTTTACAATCTAAATAAGTGGCTCATAATATGGACATAGCAATGAATAGATGAAGGTATGATTCAAGTATAACATTCAATGTTACAAAGTCTTATAATTACCAACTTATGGTGGATGTTATTACCTCTTATAGTCCAAGATATAAAGCTCTTTCAATTGATGACCATAAAGGTAAAATTATGAGAAGACCTGTTTTATGAAATAATTAGTTATTTGGAAGAAAGAAGAATAACTTGGGCTACTCATGAGTATTAATCATATGTGAACGTTGGATAATTAGAAGACAAGAGTCTATTATAAGTTTTTAATTATACAAAGAAGATACTATAAATCTATTGATGCATCTGGCCTAAAAATGTTGATACTTTATTTCAGATAGTTGATAAAGTTGTGAATGAAGTTGGGCTAAAATATATTGTTCAGTTCATTACTGACAATGATTCTGCTTACAAAGTAGTTGGAAAAAGATTACAAAGTAGGCATAATTCTTTTTATTGAACTCCTTGGATTGCCTGCACATTGTATTGGCCTAATATTGAAAAATATAAGAAAAGTTAGATACTTTCCTATCATTGATGAGATTGTGCAAAAAGTAAAAAAAGTGACAAAGTTTATCTATAATCGTGCACAAGTCCTAAATTTAATGAGAAAATATTTTACCAATGGCAGGAATTTTTGTCGCCCTATTATTACAATATTTATGGCTTATTGCTTATCACTTTAGTGTTTTGTTAAGATGAAGAAGGAGTTGGAACAAATGTTTATAAGTGATAAATAGATGCATCTTAGCATGCTAGGTGTAATGCTAAAATAGAGATTTCTATAATTATACTTGAAGATCATGAATTTTGTTCTCAATGCCAATTTATCATTCAAGTTTGTGAGCCTTTGGTGATAGTACTTAGTTTGGTTGATAGTGATGAGAAGACAACAATGAATTATTTTTATAATGTCATAAAGAGAGCAAGCGAGTCAATAAAGGCCAATATAAAAATTAGTTCTTTATACATACCTTATCTTACAATTATTAATGAGATATGGAAAAGACAACTTTATTCTCCATTGTTTACAGTTGGGATATTTTTACAAAGAAAGTAGATGTTAACAGGGGTATGATATTAACTATTTCAATAATTGTTGTTTATGAGATAATGTAAGATCTCCTGAACTTAAAAATAAAGGTTTATAAGGATATTTCTGGTAATTTTGAAATGCCCATTGCTATTCGTTAAAGACACAAACTTAATTTAAGTATATATTTTTCATTTTTGTTACTTGTTGAAAATTAATTTTTTTATATTATTTATAATGTTACTTTTATTGTGTTATCATTGCTTGGTGAGACCAATTCAAAAGTAGTGTTCCAAAATTGTAAAGATTTGCAATTCGAATTTTGAGTTAATGCGTGAAAGTAACAAAGTGTGAAAGGAATTAAAGCACTTGAATTCATCCATTATAAAAAAAAAAGGAATAGATTAGAACATAAAAAGATTGAATGACTTAATCTTTGTTTGATACAATTTAAAGCTTCAAGAAAAGTAAGTTATTATCATTTATCACTATTAAGTTGAATCTAATTTATTGAAATTTCTTAATAATTCAATTTTTTGTTTATTAAGACTTTTAATAGAATAATTAATTTTGTAGATCTAATTTACCTTGATTGTATCAATCTTTTGGAAGATTAGTTTATAAGGAACGAAGTTTGATAGATGAGAGTAATTTGGAAGATAACCTTGGATGGAAAGTATTGACACGTCATTTGAGATAATGAATTTAAATGATGGTGATGATGAAGCTCCTCTCAATTATGATAATTTTGTACTAAATGAGAATTGAGGTTAATGTGATGTGAGCGAATATTCTATTGAATGAAGTTTGATCAGGTTTTTATTTTTTCTCTTCTTTTAATTTAACTTATATTTGATGCATATTTTAAATTATATATATGTAATATAAATATAACACTTTTAACTGTAAATATTTTTATTTTAAGTTTCACTTATAGTTGGTTTTGTTCCTCGACAAAAATTATTATTGTAATACTTATGGAGCCATTAAACTTTATTATTCTTTTTATTTAATATTTTAATGTAATTATTCTTTATTATATGATAGAATTGTAGTATTTTAAGTAATTTGTATTATCCTTAGTTTTATATTTGTATGATGATTAAACGTTAACTTTTATATTAGTTGTAGTTATTATTTATATATGAAATACATAAAAGCAATATTAATAGAAATAAATATTGTTATTTTTCAAATTCTATTATTATGACTTTTGGAGATATGGTTAATGTAAAATAAAAAATTATATAGCACAATTTATTGAGGACTATTTGCAATTTTAAAAAATTTATGAATTTTTTAATAATTTTTAAAATTGCTTAAAACAATACTTAGCATTGATCAATACCGGTACATTACCTTATCAAAATTAATTCTAGTACAGATACCGGTACAGTATCTATAACATTAATAGAATGATGTTACTAAATTGGAGAACTTAATAGGTTCAACTCTCATGCTTTCATCCCATTTTAGATGATTAGAATTTTAAATTATAATAACATTAAAATTTACTATCAAACTTGAGTTACTTCACCGCCTCTTCTTGTACTAGTCAAACTTAAGTTACTTCACCGTCTCTTCTTGTATTACTTTTTTTAAAGGAAATTTGCTACTCTTCTTGTATTACTCTTTTTCAAAAGAAAATTTGCTTATATTTAGCTTTAACCTCCTTGTAACTCAAACTGATAAAATGTCTTCTACATATCTTATTAATAACTAATAATTAATATTAGCCACATTATAGATAACATAATATAAATAATTTGCAACTTTATAAATTATAAAAAAAACTAACGGTATGACTAGTAATGTGATTTTTTATTAAAGTTAAATAAATAAATATTAATTAATTAATTAATAGCCATGAAAGGCATCGTAAAGGGACATTAGAAAATATTTCATAAAAAATAAGATACAACAACTTAACTACTTTCCAAGGAAAAATTGGAACTAAAGATTCCATTGCCTTATGAGATGAAATCCTCAACTTGATGAGTTACCAAGGTTTCTTTTATCTAGCAATGCAACTTGTGAATTAAAATATACTTATTAATTTTATTTTTTGATAAATTCTTTGATTTCTTTCTCTCCAAATTGCATAAATTTCACAATTAAAACAACGACTTTAACAAACTCTATCTTTTCCCATAGAGTGGAATTTTGCTTTAGCTCATTCTAAAATTTCATTCCAATATGTTTCGCGGCAAAGTTGATTTAAGCTATGTTGAATACTAGCCAAAATGAAGGTTGTATATTCACATTTGAAGTATAAATGACAATGCTTTCGTTTTCAATGTTGCATAACTATGCTTTCGTTTTCAACGTTGCATAACTCACAAACAGTGTCATTGGATCCGATGAACATATCTTTAGTCTTTAATCTTCCAACTTGCCAAGTTATGAAGGAGGCCTTAGGCTTCAAGGAAGCTTTCCAAAAACAATATTAAACTAAGGGATGTTTGGGATAGAAGGTTTAAGTGCCTTAATGCAAGTAGAATTTGAGTAGTCCCCATTGCTACTTAATTAGGTCCATATAGGCTTGTCTAGAATTATAAGGAATTTGGTTGATAGTTGGGGAGATAAATTTGAAGCCTTCAGCCCCCTGCCCTGAATGCGCCAAGATTCTCAATGATACTTTTAACTCAAGCATATGGAGAAATTCTTGAAGACATAGTGAGGATGTCATTTCTAAAGGAAAGAGGACTAAAGATAGTGCAATTGTCAAACTAGAACCAAGAATCATTTCCATTCGCCACTTGGATACTAATGAAAGAGTATACCAAATATTGTTTTTTTCTTAAGACCTAGATAAAAAATCAGGAATGACTCTTTCTTCTCCAACCAGTAATGTGTTATTATCTTAAAGTAACCTAATGACGCAAAACTAGACGATGAAATACTAGAAGAGATGCAAGAGAAGACCAAGAAAGCAAGGTAGACAATATCTTACGTGTTACATGGTAAATAAAATTAGAAATCGTTGTTCATATAGAAAGTGCAGTACATATATATTATAGTACTCTAGTAAGTTTTACCAAGCTTTGCAAGATTGCAAAATTAAATTATGTCATGATCTGATGCTATTTTTTAGTGTTCATTAGTGAATATTATTATTAAGTAAAAAAATATTTTAATAAAATTTATTTTTTATTATTTAAAATAAAAATAACTACTAATAACCAATAAATAATTCAGAAAATTATTTGAAAAAATAATAAGAGGTGATGTGGCTATGATCTTGATGAATTGATGTTGCATCACATAGAGCGCACATTACGAATAAATTTCCCCCCAATGTCACCTATAGAACCCTTGCCCGACCTCGTTATCGGACTTCCATCAGGACGGTCGGCTTTTTTTGCGGCATGGTGGACCACGTTGGTAGTAGCCGCCGCTGCCTTCACCACGCTACTGCTGTCAAACTCAGTCCAGGCAGCCTGAATCGAACTCTTAAGCTTGTCGAGTTTGCGCTCTCTCACAGCCACCGTGCTCTTAAGCAGATTCACTTCCTTCATTAAGCGAGACACCGAGCTCTTCAAGCTCTCCATTTCCTTGTTTCTTTGACCCACCATTTCTTTGAGCTGGTTTATTTCTTCATCTCGCTTTCCCACCATCTTCTTGAGGCGATCAATGTCCTTGATCGCTTGATCATCATATGATGATGATCTTGCTACAAGCACTTGCTGATGATTTGACTTCTCCTCCCCAGACAAAAGAGCCACTCGCCTCGCAAAAACCTGGAAGCATTATCATTTAAACATCACTTAGCTAGCCACCCAAATCATATGACAATGAAGCAGACACAGACACAGACACGTGCACTTTTACATATATACCTTGTTGTAATTGTCAGAAGTCATGTTTTAGGACAAAACCTTGAAGAACAAATTGGTTACTGTTCAGCGTACATAGAGCAGTGATAATCAGCTAGGTCATGTTATATGTACACCACACAACAAACACACAGAGATACTGATAAAGAAAGATGTGGGAGAGAACTGAGAAGTAGACGTTGCAGGTGCCTTCACGATTCAGGGAAGGTAGTTCTTGTTAAAGTAGCCATACCAAGGTGTGAAAACAAGTTTGTTCCAGTTTGTTTCATTAGATATATAATATTGCTGTCGCAGTCCAACTGCACTTATTTATTAAGGGAAATTAATAATATGACACACCCTTATTCTAGATTGATGACAACATGCAAACGTTGTTCATTATTTTATAATAATGACATGTAAATTTTCTGTAGACGAAAGCTGTTCAACTTCATTCATGATTATTAAGGTCAATTCGCATCAAATATCTAGCTATAATAGATGCCATGTCATTGATTACGTCGAAAAAGTTGCCTCTTGCACAATTCTTCTCCTTCTAAATTGGAAATTATTTTCACGCGAATAAGAATAGTAGACAAAGTCTAATTCCGTTGAGTTGAACTTAAAGTTAACATGTTAGATCAAAATTAGACTATAGGTTAAGCTCAATTTTAAGATTCTGGAAATTCAATTTAAACAATTCATACATATTTTTTAAAATGATATTATTTTAATTTTAACTTTAATTTTTAAGTTTGAAAAGAGAGAACTAAAATAAATGTCATTTTAAAATATAAAATCATTGTAGGCTTATTCTACCCAATATATGTGCATGTGTGTGAGAGAGAGGGAGAGAGATTTTATCGAAGGAGTAACTTAAACAAATATTTTGGGTAAGGATCGAAGGAGTAACTATTGGGTAGAATAACCATACAATGTATCTTTATATTCAAGTGCCATAAATTTTTTCAAATGAAAGAATTTTATTTAGTATGAGCAAAATTTTAAGTTTAAATCTCATTTATAACTTTTATGAGAGTAAATTTATATTTAAATAATTTAATTAATCTTTTAAAATCTGGACTAAAATTTAAACCAATAAAATAAGAAATTTAAGGTTTAAAAATTTAACCGATAAAATCTTCATAAAATTGGTATACATTAAATACTGAATAAAATAAGAAAATTCTAAAATAAGATTGAAGAAGGAAACCATCTTTACTTATTAAAGAAGTTAAAGTTTAAGTAAAGAAGGAAATTTTTAAATAAATACCAACTGGTTTATTATAGTTTAAAAATTGATTAATTTATAAAAATCATTTATTTAATTAATAAATTGGTTAGTTTTTAATAATAAGAATTATTAAAATAAATCAAATCGAAAAATTTTAATGTTATTTTTATGGTTGAGTTGATTCGGTTTTCTAATCATAAAAAATACAAAATCATTTAGTAAAACAAAAGTGTAAACCTATAATTAATTTAAAAGATAATTTTTATGTGCGCTCTATGTTTTATCTTATAAATTATAGTATATTTTCGTTTATAATGTGTGAAAGGGCATATTTATTAGTAGTCTTTTTGTTTATAAACAGTATGGTTACAAAATTGAAGTTTAAAAATGAATATGTTAATTTGCTTTCTTGAGACAATATATTAACACGCTATTATACAAGAGGGCTAGATCTCGATTTAGCATTTAGTTGAATTAAAATATGAACAATTTTTATTGAATCAAACAATGGAAATTACCAATTATTTTTTGTGTCCTATAAATAATTTTATTTATGAATTTTCAATATTTTATTTTCGTAAATGACTATACTCATTTTAAAATAGCTCTTTTCAATTCAGTCATTCAAGTTATTCCATAAATCTAAACACATAAATTACTATTCAATGGATGCCAAATGCATGTACTTAACACGTAATTACATTATAATATAATAGCCTTGGATGCTTGAAGGCCGACACATTCGGATCGTAACATGCCATGTTCAGTTATGAGACAGTGGGACATCCTTAACAGCCTCGATAGTTGAGACTTCCCACATGCTAATACTAACAGCCTCGATGGTTGGTATTTATCAAGTGAAGTCTTTTCAAAAGTCAGCAGTCTTAAAGAAAAAAAAGAAAAAAAATCGTGCCTTATTGTTCATGAATCTCGTATGAGAAGATTTACTTATCTCGGGCTTGGTTTGAAAGAGCGGTGATATTTGATAACCTGCTGAAATTAATCTGCTGAAATGATAAATATTTATTTTCAATAGGTACTTATGTGTTTAGAATTACTGTTTTAGTAACTGCTGAAATGTAAAAATAGGTGTTTGACAAATAGGATTGCAGTTGCTGAAAAGAGATAAAATGACTAAAAAGTTCATTGATATAATAAATTATTAATTGTTGTATAAATAATTAAAAAAGATATTATTAGTCATATAAATTTAAAATTATAAATAATAAAATATCAA
>JAOQMS010000003.1:2652943-2668308 GCA_027563885.1 Erythroxylum longipes | reverse complement strand
TTATTTTAATGCAATTGACTTGAATATTCTCTTGTTACTATATATATATAAATTGCTCTTTCAATACTCGATGTCCTTTTATATCATCATGTCTCGTGATTGACACCATTTTAGAGTTAGAGACATGTTACAAAATTTTGGACTCGATGTTCTATTAGATCAGAATGTCTCCTGGTCAATACCATATTTGAGTCTGCAGACATTATTATAGAACTCGATGTTCTTTTCAATCATCGTGTTGATGGTTGACACCATATTGGAGTTCAAGGCATTATAGTTCATAATGAACTATACAATTTATCTTGCTTTAGGCCTATTTTAAGAGAAATTTTAATGACTAACATTGAAAGTAGCACCTTACATTAATTATTGGATCACCTTTATGTGCTATTTTCATGCTACACTACACACTAATGACTGGTCGACAAGGTTAATGATATATGTAATTATGGATCGATGTTATATCAACAAAGGATGTAACGAGTGTCATAGTTCAATGTCATTTGACTTTGATCGGACTTAGTCTTATTAAAGTGCTGCATCCCAGATCATATATATATTTGAAATGTGTCCACATTGCACAAAATTTAGTTTATTAGCCTGAGAGTCATTTTCGAAGGTTTTTCAAAAATAAAGTTAAACAATTAATTTTGCCCAGGGAAAGAATGTTAGAATATATTTTGTGGGCTACAATCAATTGTAGTTTTGGTTTTATTAAAAACAGGTTAATGATATGATCACTATTGAAATGCCTATGGTCCACTATTATTGTGATCCCTATTGGACTTAAGCACTTTATACCATTAGTGTGATTAATGGTGTAGGCCTAATCCTAAGGCCTATGATGGGTAAACCTAGGGTTGCTATCTGTGGCTAGGTCCCCGCTGCACTCCCTATATATACATATGTATGATCTCTTAACAATTTGCCCCATTGAGAACTGTATTTTCCAAAGAGAGCAGAGTTGCTGTGAAAGTCCTAGCCATCACCAAACGTTTGCACGGTGCTTTCACAATTTGTCGATCATGTCTTCAACAAGTAACTATCTGTATTCCTTATATCAAGTAATTGATTCATAATTTTACAAGGAGTCCTCAGGACCATCGACATCTACTCTTACACCAAAGTTCAAAATCAAGTAGTCGAGGAATATGATTGTCGTAGAAATTAATGCTAACTTAATTTACACCAGAAATCCTAAATCAATTAGGTCAGATGGACTTAACCAGTTAAAGGGTCAACTTGCTGATAGGTAGACCTAACGCAGGTTCTGATGCACAATAAAAAATTAAAAATCCAAATCCAAATTCAAATCCATATCCAAATCCAATCCATCCGTAGAGTAGACTCCTCCGGGTGGAAGGAGTCCTCAGGACCATCGACTCTTGCAGTAAAGTTAAAAATCGAGTAGTTGTGGAATATGAACGTCGTAGAAGTCCTAAATCAATTTACACCAAAAAGGATAGAAATTTCCAAATGTTTTGGTTGTATTATTCTTTTTCTCTGTTCTCGTGTTGATTCAGCCTTAATTAAACATGATTATTCCTTATCATGTCTTTGGTCAACTTGCTGTCAGATAGACTTAACGCAGGTTCTGATACAGAATAAAAGTCCAAATCCAATAGATCCATAGGCTCCTCCGCGTGTAAGGAGTCCTCAGGACCATCGACATCGACTCTTACACTAAAGTTAAAAATCGAGTAGTTGAGGCTCTATTATTTCAGAACTCTGTCCCTACTTGCACTGTGGTTTTTCCATAGTTTTGTCTTTAAATAACATTCTGAAATGTATCTAAAGTTCACGATAGTTTGGCTTTTGGAGTCCTTTGTTTAATCATATTATCAGATTTCTGAACTTTTTTCAGCTTCTGCAACTTTGAGAACTGGGAGTGAAATGGAAGAAGAAACGTGGCATGGTGAAGTTGAAGTTCATGATATTGAAATTGGAAATTATCAACAATCAAGTAAGTTTTGAGTTAATGAAAGCAGATTTATCAAAGATCTTGTTGATTTCAAGGGCCTAGTGTAGCTTATCATTCACTGGCAACTTCTACAATCAATGAAATCAAACCAGGATATGATGAAATTGAGGATGCTGATCGTAGTAGAAGCAAAAGAGATCAAGTCGGAGTTAAAACAAAAACAGAGTACAGCGTTCAAGCATCGTGTGAGTTTTGGCTTATTAGCATAAGTGTGTGATGTGATAAGTCCATGGAATAATTATGGAATATAACTCATTATATTTGATAGCAGATATAAGTTCAAGTAAATATTAAGCTCTCTCTATCTTTGGTTCATGTTTCCTCTTACTCTTAGTGAATAATAGTTAATCTGATGACTAATGTTGTTGACAGATGACGCTCAAACAGGCAGCCGAAGATTCCAAGAAGAAAAGAGTGAAAAGCTTGATCCAGACGAAATAGGTAAGTCGATGTCACCATCAATAATTTAATGCTATAAAGTAATCCTTCGTCTTACATAAGAATTGATTGGATAGGACTGTACAAAATGGATTGATTTCTTTGATTATATACACATTATCATAAATAAAAAATAATTAAAGAAATTATTTTGCTTTCTATGTAAAAATTTCTTGGTCATGGTTGTACTGGACAAAAAAAGATAAGAAAATTTCTCTCTTATTGTTATTATATTAAGTATTTTTATTACAAATTACAGAATAATATTAATATATATTTAATTAATATCTATAATTTAAAAATCAAAATTATCCGTATAAATAGAATATTTCTAAGTACATCAAGAGATGGGTCTATAACATTAATGGTTCTTTACAAAAGTTGAAAGTTTTAAAAGTGGAAAAAAAAAAAAAAAGGATCTGCCTGTACCGTACCTTTCCCATTTTCATTCATTTGATCTCTTTAAGCCACACAGCCACCAACATTGTCTAGCAGTTTTGATTTGATTCTTTCACAGGGAAAAGCAAAGTGCACTTAAAGTTGTATCGAGCTGCACGGCAAGGCAATTGGGACATTGCAGAAAAGATTTATAAGAATAATGAAAAGGCATTAATTGACCAGAAGATCACCAAGCGAGATGAGACTGCTCTTCACATTGCAGTCTCCGCAGGTCAAACTGATTTTGTGCGAAAGCTAATCGAGAGAATGAGCAAAAAAGCCATACAAGATCGAGATACGTCTGACAACACAGCTTTTTGCTATGCAACCACTTCCGGCAAGGTCGAGTTGGCACAAGTCATGCTAGGAAAGGACCAGGATTTGGCCAATATCAAAGGAAGTAAAATGTTTCCAATCTATATGGCAGCTTTGTTGGGACACAAGAAAATGGTGTCCTACCTCTATGATAAAACTTCAGATGAAATATTGACAGATGATGATCGCATAGATTTACTGGTCACCCTAATAGATAATGATATTTATGGTGAGTAGTACTCTGCATCTTTATGATTACTAGTTCAATGGTCTGTAGAATTATCTGAAATTTGATCGATGCTTCTTTCCAGATGTTGCATTAAGAATGGTCAATAACCACAAAGCTTTAGCCATTGCTCGAGATGGGAATCAAGAAACAGCATTGGATGCATTAGCTCGAAAGAATTTTGCCCACCAAGCTCCGTCAGGAACTCGGACCAAACTTTTCAACTTGTTATGTCAGTTCTCTAACCTCAAATGGAGTTAGGATTGATATTTAGTGTAGCTGAATATAATTATTTGGTTTCAGGCTGTGGCTCGGATCAGAAGAGTAATCCTCTTCCAACCAAAGCATATGAGCTTCTCCGACTCCTATGGAAAGAAGTCCTATTGTATAAGGACTCGACAGTATCTGGAGTAATTGGATCACCTCCAGAACTAATATTCAAGGCTGCAGAACGAGGAAACCTTGGGTTCTTGACCACACTCATTCGCTCGTATCCTGATTTAGTGTTTAAAGTTGGTCGGAACAATCACAGTATATTTCATATTGCAGTTTTGCACCGCCATGAAGATGTGTTCAAATTGATACATGAGATAGGCTCATCTAAGAGTTTGATCTCTGCAATGAAAGATAGGAAGAAGAACAATCTGCTGCATTTAGCTGCAAAGTTGTCACCACAAAATAAATTAGATGGTATTCCCGGAGCTGCCCTTCAACTACAACATGAACTACTGTGGTTTGAGGTGAATATAAGATGAGTACAGTTAAAAGAAAGAATGATTACTGCTTGTTTTTCGTTATAGTTACTCACTCACTTGCCACAAATTCTATGCAGGAAGTCAAGAAAGTTGTTAAGAAAAGCTATGTTGAAGCGAAAAATAAGAAAAATCAAACGCCTGGAGAAATATTTCTGAAGGAGCACAAGGATCTAATAGAAAAGGGAGCGAAATGGATGAGCGACACTGCAAATTCGTGCATGCTTGTTGCCACCCTCATAGCCACGGTGGTTTTCGCAGCAGCTTTCACCGTACCCGGCGGCAATAATCAAGATGGAAATCCCATGTTTCTGCACAAGGCTCAGTTCCAAGTTTTCGCCATAGCTGATGCAATATCGTTGATATTTTCAGTCTCTGCCGTGTTGACCTTCCTGTCAATTCTCACTTCTCGCCACGCTCTAAACGATTTTCTACAGTCTCTGCCTAACAAGTTGGTTCAAGGACTTGGAATGCTTTTCATTTCAGTGGTGGCAATGATGGTTGCTTACATTGCAGCCATTTTCATCATCTTCAAAAATGGACTACTTCGAATTGCAATCCCTATCGCTGTGATATCTGTATTTCCAGTCGTTCTGTTCATTTGGCATCAATCTGGTCTCCTTCGTGACGTTTTTCGCTCAACTTATATGTCCAAGTCTCTCTTCCAGCCCAATAAGCCTACACTTTTCTATGCTGGAGCTAGTGGGAAGGCTACAAAAAAAAAGGGGTAGCTTATGTTTCTGAAGATTAGTGTGCCTTAATGTACTCTTGTAGTAGTTCTATGTCAGATAGATCGAAATTGGATAGAACCGTCTAACTGGAAGACCTGGTATTAGTTCTGGAACCTTTTCATAGAGAATAATTAATCCATTTGGAGCCAGTTGTGTTGTTATCTGGACTAAGCAAGTTCCCGAGACTAAATAAAAAGATATAGACTTTCCATTGCAGCATATTCAAAGATTAACTTGGATATTTTTGTAGGAAATTTCACTTTTGATTACCTAGACTACTGATATAAAGGTCACCTTGGGACTTGACTTTCACTGAAGTTGATCGCCAACACCCTTTGCACGGCAGCCTCACTTAGGTTCGCTTAAGTAAGACTTCAGCCTCCCTTAACAATTCTCTCGAAATGTTTACCTCACACACTCGCAAAAACAATGCTATGAAAGCAATTAGAAAACAAAGGCAATAAAGAAGACAAGAGAGATACGATTAACCCAACTTTTATATTACTTTTCCTCAAAAGATTACAAAGAATGCTCTCTCTCTAAATAATCTAAGAGCAAAGCTCGAATGAGCTATATATAGGTATTCTAACTTAGATGCCAAATTACATTCAGAACCTTACTCAAACTGAACTGCCTAAGATCGTATTAAGATCACATCTATCCCTATCAGATTACATCACGTGGACCAATTAGATGACACCTCCATCTAAATAGAACTCTAACTAATAAGATAGAATCTACAAGATAACAGAAAGATAGAGTTTACATTCAACTAGGAAACTAGCATCATTATCCTCGAAGATCTCCACTATCTTCAGATGTTGAGTCCCACTGTAACTCTAACTCCCAATCGTCACCACATCAGCTAAGATCTCCCCACGATCTCTATCCGCTGATGATGCAGTGTGATCTCGCCGAAGTCCACTGGCCTGATCCAATGCTTCCCACAACAAGTCCGTTAGTTATCGTCCATTCATCCGAGTATAGGCTAAGTCCTTAGTCTATCAAGTCCTTAGCCTGGGTCGAGTCAATCTCCACAAGGTTCGAGACTCTACCAAAATTTGCACCAAGTCTGATCCCACTCTCCCATGTTTGCCTTAGTGTTTTCGCATGCTTTCCTCATGCGTGAAATCCAGCTAACCTCCCTCCTAAGGCTCCTCATGAAGGTAGCTGAGAAGTACTCCGAATTTTATAAGTCTAACAACTACCATGTTGAGATAGTAGTATATAAATATATCTCAATTAAGTTAACCGAAGGCTGGGGATCAGTGTAGTCAAAAACAAACTTGGAAGTCAAGATTAAGCGAAAGGAATCTGAATTTGAATAAGAAGAATCAAGAAAGTCTGAGGTTAGATCTAACCTGGGACGAGATCAACCTACCACGATCCACCATATACTGCTTATTAGAAAATATATAAAACCAATGAAGTTGGCCTCACACAATAGCTTAAGCTATTGTGGTGAAACGGTCGCTTAACATGGTATCAGAGTCTCTATGACTAAGTGGTGATGAGTTCGAATCCTACCACCCACCTATAAAATTAAGCACAAGGTAAAAGTAGGTCTGTGCAAGTTTCAAGCCCAAAGGGCTTTCACTTGAGGGGGTGTATTAGAGAATATATAAAACCAATGAAGTTGGCCTCACACAACAGCTTAAGCTATTGTGGTGAAACGGTCGCTTAACACAGCTACTGCGACTACTCCAAACTAAAGTTCAAGCCTAGCAAAGTAGAACTACGTTGAAATTTAGTAGAAGATAGAGTTGCATGATTTAAGTCGGAGACTTTCATACCTTGGTAACCCTGGCTGTGTGGATAAGAAGACCATCGCCCATCGCCCATCGTCCTCGATGTTCAGCCCAAATTGGAAACTTCTGGAGACTCAGCTATCGTCTGCTGTGGGTCTTTACCCCATTTATAAAAACCCCATCGTATCTCTTGTTAATTACTACATTGTCGTTTTATGGCGCTCTTTTGTAGCTGCAGCACTCTTATGTCATTTTGTTTATGTTTATTGCAGGGGAGTTTTATCTCTCTAAATGTTTATGCTCTAACTCTTACTAATTCAATAAATTTTTCAATTTTAAAAAAAGTATAACTTAATTATGTTCTGATAATCTGGAGCTAATCTAATTTACTTATATATCAATATTAACAAAACTTAGGATCAAAAGTTAAAATTATACTACAGCATGTTCTGATAATCTGAAGCTAATATATATACATATATATATATATATACCAGTATCAACAAAACTTAGGATCAAAAGTTAAAACTATACTACACCAAAGTGGGATTATCAAGAAGTTAAAACTATCAGAAGAATGGATACATCAAAATGCTCTGAGTGTGAACGAGGTACTGGCAATGCAATTGAACATGATGGACATCTTGCAAAAAAAGTTCGAATACAACAAAGAGAGGAAGATCCTCCAGCAAGCTCAAAACAGTCTTATAGTGCTACAGTTCTCGGGGGACATATGGGAAATCCTGAGCTTGAAGCGCTTGCATGGCCTGAGGAGGACCCAATTGAAATTGAAGATGGGGATATTTGAACCCTAACGGGGGAGTCCGGAGTGGGAATTGAGCTATCACAGACTTTCAAAGATAAACTGGATCAATAGTGGGCACAAGCAGTTGTAGTGAAACTCCTGGGATAAAAAATAGGCTACCAGATTCTCTGCAATCACTTGAAACTCATATGGCACCCAAAAGGACCCATAAAGATAGTGGACCTAGACTATGCCTATTTTCTGGTAAACTTCATTGAAGAGGAAGATTATCTCAATGCATTAACCAATGGGCCTTGGGTTATATTCAGACATGCCCTTTCTGTCTAGAGACGAAACCTATCTTCCGACCGTCGCAAGGAAAGGTAACCCTAGCAGTGGTTTCGGTCCGCTTCTTGAAACTCCCCATTGCTAGGTACCATCCTCGGATACTCTCAGCCTTAGGCAATTTAGTCAATCAAACCATAAAAATAGACGAAGCTTCAAAGATTACTCAAATGGGCAAGTTCGCAAGAGTAGCAGTGGATATTGACATAAGCGTACCTCTCCAGGCTACAGTGGAAATGGATAGTGAATCAATCATGGTAGCATATGAGGGCTTGACACAGATTTGCTTCACTTTCGGCATGGTGGGATATGAAGCTGCGCTCTGTCCGTTGCACCTTCAACAACAGGAAAAAACCCAGGAAAACAAGACCCCGAGTGCCACAGTGGAGGCGGAAGACACAACGGCTTCAGGTGGAGCCACAGTCACAACGACTCACGATGGGACACCCAATGGCTATGGCCCTTGGATTAAGGTGTAACGACCATCTTCACTTCTACACAGCTCTCGCCAACACCTACAGCACAGCCAAACCTCCAAAACTGACCATCGGGTGGGCGACTCAAGGTTTGACGTACTGTCAGAACCAAACAAAAGCAAGTTAATGGCCATCCCCTTGTTTACGTCGTCTACCCAACAGACCCCTAACGCACTAAGACATCAGTTAACTTTGGACGTATTAATTGACCACACCAATTTGCAAAAGCATAGGCCACCATCCACACTTTATGGGCATAGGAAACAGCTAAAAGGGGGGCCCAAGGGTAAGGCACTGGCCTACACGCCCAGAATTAGTACTATTAAGGACAAGCTCAATGTGCAGGACTCAAGCCCAGCTCCTCAAAACCGGCTTCAACCTACCCTCATCGGTATGCACAAAGTCGTAACCTTTAGCTCCCACCACGATGTCAACTGTGCTAAGACAACCTCATAGGAGCAGGAGGTGATCCAAGGAGCCCAAGGCTAACCTATGGACGATGTTAAGGGCCAGTGGATCCCTAAGGGCCTCAGGAGACCGAATTTATTCTACCTCCTTCCAGGCCACTTGATTGGCTGATTGGCGAATCTAGTATAGCAGGCCTGTAGGGTGAGCAGGAATCAATCGATGTGTTAATACCACCGTCCTTGAAAGACGATAGCCATATTATGCCGGAGGGCTTAATGGATACTTCTTGGTCTTAGGGGCCTTTGGTATTAATGAATCCTTTTTATGTCTATTCTTATTTGGGATTGTCAAGGGGCCGGGAGGAAACGATTCTAGGTAATATTGCGGAATTACATACGTAATTATCAACTAGGAATACTGGTGCTAGTGGAACCTAAGCTTAGTGGCAGCTGAGCTCATGCAGTCATCAGCAAATTGGGGTTTGATTATTCATTCTATGTCAAAGTTGAAGGCTTTACTGTGGGATATGGATGTTATGGAAGAAGGAATTTGACGTATCGATAGTGTTATCCTATAGACAAATCATTCATACCAAAATTCACTATGGATCTGTTGCTTTTGAATTATCGGCGATCTATGCTAGCCCCCAAAAGCCTAACCAAAAATTCCTCTGGCATATCTTGCGATGGATCGAAAGGTCCATAATCCATCCTTGGCTTGTTGGAGGGGATTTTAACGCTAAATGCGAACAAAAGGGGTGGATCACAATCAGTACCCGTGGTTAGTAAAGATTTATGGGAATGGGTCCATGAGAGCAGTTTGCATGATTTAGGTTACGTTGGCTCACGATTTACTTGGTGGAGAGGCAACGTCCAAGCTCGACTAGATAGAGTGTTTGGCTCGTTGTCATGGTTGGAAGGCTTTCCTCATACTATGAATCACCATTTACCCTTTCTTGACTCTAATCACCGGCCCATGTTGATTCAATTTATCTGTAACCGGCAGCATGACATAGAACCACCCAAGTTTCGATTTCAATTAGCGTGGCTCGCTCATGAAGCGTTTCCTAAGTTCATTGTTAAAAAGTGGCTTCCTCAAGCAAAGTCGTTTAGTAGCTCTATTAATAAGTTTTCAAACCACCTCATGCAATGGAATAAATCCAAGTTTGGAAATATATTCCATCGTAAGAAATGTCTGCTCGCTTGTTTGGAAGGTATACGAAGGGCATTGCAGAATGAAGATTCGGAGTCGCTATTAGCCCTGGAAGATAGGCTAAGTGGGGAATTAGTACAAGTGCTTTATGAGGAAGAACTTTTTTGGCATCAAAGAGCTAGATGTGAATGGTTGTCACACGGAGATTGCAATACTAAATATTATCACACAGTTACCCTGACCAAGCAGAAGAAGTTGACGATAGAACGGTTAACTGATCAGCATAGTAATAAAATAATGGATGCAATTCAATTAAACACAATGGTTCGCGACTATTTTGTACACATGTATACTGCCGCAGAGGCAGTTATTCATAACATTTCCAGCATCAAGACTTTTCCTTGTCTTACCGAGGAGCAACTTCAAGCCCTTCAAACTCTCGTCGTGCTCCTGAAATTAAATCAGCGGTCTTTGCTATGAATCCCCACAAAGTGCCGGGGATTGATGGATTTTCGACTCTTTTTTCCCATCTCAATGAGGGACGATAAGCCACTAGGTGGTGAATTTTATTCAGAAAATTTTTAACAATGAAACCTGGAAACCAGAATTGAACCTCACCATTCTCGTACTCATTCCTAAAGTCTTGTCCTTGAAATTTATTACCCAATTTAGACCTATTAGCCTTTGCTTAGTAATTTACAAAATCATTTCCAAGGTGATAGTGAATCGTTTGAAGCCACACCTCAATGGGCTAGTGGCAAATACTTAATGCAGCTTTATTTCCGACTGGCATATCATAGACAATATTATTATTGCCCAGGAGATCACCCATTCGATGTGTAAGAAAAAAGGGAAGACTAGGTACTTGCCATAAAAGTTTATTTGGAAAAAGCTTATGCTCGCTTGGATTGGGGCTTTATAAATGATACTTTGAGGGAAATTGGCATCCCACATAATACTTCGTTTCATTCTGAAGTGTGTCACTACGGTCTCCATGCAAGTGGACTGGAACGACTCTCTTTCTGATCCATTTCAACCATCAAGGGGTATTCGTTAGGGTGATCTGCTCTCACCTTACCTTTTCATTCTCCGCGTGGAACGATTGGGCCATATTATCTCCCATTCGATGAGTCAAGGAAGGTAGAAACTGTTTAAGTGGAGACACGTGGGGCCTTCCATTTCTCATCTCTTCTTCGCTGACGACCTAATTATGTTTAGGAAGCTTTGGATACTCAGGCGATGGTGGTCTCGCGAATATTGGCGACTTCTTGCCAGATGTCCAGACAAAAGGTTACTCATACTAACACGCGGGTTTTTTCCCAAGAATCTCCTATCGGAACAACAGAGAAGGATTAGTCAAATGCTCCATATTCAGAGCGAGACAAATTTGGGTAAATACTTAGGCGTGCCTTTAATTCATTAGCGCTTGATGAGAAATACGTATCAGTATATCTTGGATCAAGCCCACCAGAAGCTAACTGGGTGGCGAGCGTGAACTTTGTCTATGGCGGGGCGAGTCACTTTAACTCAATCCGTGATCTCCTCCCTACCCATTTATACAATGCAAACTGTGTGATTGCCATGACAATTTTTTAATGACTTGGAAAAAATAATGCGAAACATCATTTGGGGATCACAAGATGGGCAGCAGAAAACTCATTTAGTTAATTGGGAAGCCATTTGTCACTCGAAAAAAGTAGGGGGATTTGGGCTTAAAAGTATTAGAGCTTCAAATGATGCACTCCTTACTAAATTGGGATGGGCATTACTCACCAAGCCCTCAGCATTATGGGAACAGGTCCTTTGAACAAAATATAATTTTCCTGCAGACCACGTCCCGCCAACGTTGGCTAAACCAGGGGCTTCGATAATTTGGCATGGTATTTCAACTACATGGGGTTATGTTCGCCAAGGCATCAAATGGAAACTTAGCAATGGTCACTGAATTTACTTCTGGTTAGACCATTGGCTGACAAGTTGGGGTCTGCTAGTATTAGCAACAACAGCCCCCCTACCTGACAATTTGTAGATTGCAATAGTTACAGAGTGTATGGATGTGGCGGGTAACTAGAATTGGACTTTGTTGCAGCACTATCTTCCCCCCATTATTTGTTCAGATATTACGCAAATCCGGCCTCCGGTCGAGGACATGGGAGAGGACCAAATTGTGTGGGGGCCCAGACAACAAGGTAAATTCTCGGTAGCATCTGTGTATGAATTCATAACGGTTGTACCATTAAAGGGTCAAAGATTTGGACTGTGATTTGGAAATAGGCAAGACCTCAGCGTATTCGCTCATTCCTATGGCTACTCGCTAAACGGAAGCTGCTAACCAACCAACAGCATGCTGCTAGGAATATGATACCGAATAATAGTTGTCAATTTTGTGGACACGAAGAGACAACCTTACATGCCTTGTGGGATTGTGCTAGAGTGTTAGTCTTTTGGCGCCAATTTTTCCCTAAGGTGATCACGTCGGAATTCTTTCAGCAAGACGAGGAGACGTGGTTGCGGTCCAATCTTACTAACCTAGTACGTATCCAGGTCGGGGAGTGGGCAATAATATATTGTGTTTCTTGCTGGTTTTTATGGCAGTAACGTAATCGCAGCCTTTTTGAAGTACGTTTTGCCTCGACCGAAACAGTCCATTACATTGTTCTAGACTATCTTCAGTGGGTCGATAAGGCAAAAATAGTGACTAGTCGAGTTATTGCGATCATAGGACTGCCTGTCGGTCATTCAGTCAGTTGGAACCCACCGCCAGAGGATTGGGTCAAAATTAATACTGATGGAGCAGTTAACCATGGGTCGTCTATAGGGATTGCTCACAACATTAACATTTTGACATGGTACTATTCACGGTTTTTTGCACGAAGAATAGGTTAAAACTTGGTGAAAAAGTGTGGGATAAGGAGACCTAAATGGACGTTCAATGCATAGAAAACAAAAGAGGAGTGAAGCTAGCAGCACAGACGGTTATGCATGAGTTTGAATAAGAAGGCAGGACCGTAAGGGTTTAATGGAATGAAACAAAGAGAGCTGGAAAAACAAGAAGTGTGGCTGGGTTTACGTGAAAGAGTACAGCTGTGTGGACTTTGAATGGAGAGAACACAAACAAAATAAGGTGACGGCACAGAGAAGGGACAATAGCGTGAGTGTGCGTGAAATGTGGACCAAACCACAATTTTTATTTTTCACATCAAGGTATAGGATAGAAGAGTTGCAGCAGCTGGTAATGTGAAGCAGTGGTGGCGGCGCAGAAGGGAAAAGAAGACAGTAATGTGCACGAACCAAGGCAGCATAAAAAGTGGACCAAAAGACTCTCCTAAAATCACGTAGAAAGCTGGCGGCAAAAGGGAGGAAGACAGTAGCTAGCGGTGGAGAGTAGTGTGCGTGAATAATGAGGATAGCTAGGAGGAGTAACAAAAAGAGAACACTACTCCATCACTCACACACAGCCCTCATTCACGATATACTCACCAACTCCATCACTCACGTTGGACCAGCCTTCAAGATGTTACACACCACTCAACACTCCAAACTTACGTGGCAGCTGGTGGTTTATGGAATAATGTTGATCATGTTGCAAGATTAGGAGAAACAACGAAGGAGCAAGAGATTAAATAGGTTGAACTGGTGGCAAAAACGTGAGCTGGTGGAGACAAATGAGACGTTGGCAGCGAGTGGTGAAGAAACACGTTAGCTAGGAGACTCTCCACTCACATAACGTTAGGCATAGATCAAAACTCGTTGAGCTGGTGGCTTAGGAGAAAAACGTTACAGCATGGTGGATATTAAATGAAGCAGCTACATAGAGGTGGCAAGAAAAGAGGGACCATCCACCACTCAACACTCTCCACACACAAGCTAGAAAAATAACGTAATCTGATGGAGATTAAAAAACTTTAGCAGTAGTTTGAGATAAAAGGATGAAGACACGTTGAAGTTGGTGGCTAAAAGCAAGTTGAAGACAGCAGAAGGGAGACATTGGCAGTTGTGGCAAGAGGGACTCACGCACACTACTCACTGAAAAAAAATACTTAACAAGGAGAACAAAGCCAGCAGTGCATGAGGAGGAGGAGCTACACAGTACCAACAATGAGAAGCTGGCATAGAGAGACCAGAGGGCCTTGGCCAAGACTTACTGAAGCTAGTGACGCGACAAAAATACAGCTGCGGGAGAAAAATAAATATTGGGTGTTTTTGATTTTTTAATTCCATATTTATTTTAATTATGTGGATTTAATTAATGCAACCATATATTATGATCATGATTTATGTTACATTGACGAATATATGTGAGTAAGTTTTTCTTTTCGGTTAAGGTTAAGATTGATATTGGATTAGGATAATTTTTGTGGTATTGATTTTTCTTGATTGAATGCATATTTAGTCCTAATTTAGCTTGATCACCTAGATTAGGACCTTAAATGATTGATTGCCACAACCAATGGGATTTAATTTTTCAGAAAATTAATCAAGCGATATACTTGAGACTAAAGTATAGACTAACCTTAGGATCTTGTGTGAGGATACCTAAGATTAACGAACTTAGTTTTAGGCTTCTTGTATTAAACGCCTCTTATTCTGAATTATTTATGAACCAAGTGGGTGACTCAGATTTAGAAGAAAAAGGGAATTCTCATGAACACTGGGTTCAACTTACTTAAGTGAAGTAATTCCTAGATCAATCCACCGATACAATTTTTAGTGTCCAATCCGATTGAAATTCGATACCCTAACCGATTTCTGTCATTTGACTAAATCTAGTTGTTTTTTAATTCATACCTTGAAATTTTCATATTTCCTTGATTTGATTACTTTATTTTATTTTATTTTCAAATCAATCAATTCTTGATCGTCCGAGTAATTTTTCATCGTTCAATTTAATTGTCTTGCTTGTTGCAATTCCCTTGGGCACGATATTTGGTTCTTACTGTTTTGTATTACTTGTCGACAGGGTGCGCTTGCCTCTAATTGGTTTAGATATAATTTAATTTATATTGTTCTACTTAGACCGTAACAAGTTTTTGGCGTCGTTGCTGGGGAAAGATTCGTTATTGTGAATCATTAGATTAGACCAAATTAATTGTCTCATATTTAATTCTTTCTTCGTAGTTTATTTGCATATTTTAGTTGTTTGCTTGATTACTTTATTTTGGTGTGTTTTATTTTCCATTCTTAGTTTTGTTATTATTTGCTTTTTATTTGTTCTATTTTGTTTATGCTCACTTGCGGTCAAAAGCTTGATAATTTGCTACTAGATATTGAGATTGAAAAAACTGCTCACAGGTTGCGTAAGGAAACCAGATTGGCTCGGAGTAGTAACACAGAGGAAAGGATTAGAGAAGAGCAGTTTTTAGAGATGGAACAGCACGAAGAGAGGTTGATGCCACATACTGAAGAGAGAAGAGAGTTAACTATGATGGATTTGACTATGAGGCATAATAATAGATCCATGCCTCCCATTATAAGGCTGACAATCACAGCTGCGAGTTTTGAGATTCCTCACAGTATTACATCCATGGTGAGGGCATCTCAATTTGGAGGATTGCCTTTGGAGGATCCAAACACCCATTTGGAGATGTTTTTGGATATTTGTGATTTGTT
>JAOQMS010000003.1:2615351-2627491 GCA_027563885.1 Erythroxylum longipes | reverse complement strand
GTTCATTTAGCTTAAGTCATATAAATGTCTCACAATTATGTGTTCTAGCCGTATGTATAGGAGACGGGATGTTACATTACTTCTCATTCATTATTTCATATTGAAATTTTGTGGTTCAATCTATATTCCTGACATCTATTTACTTGTTTAAATAGAGAGCATAAAGATGAGATTCGAAGCAAAGGAATTGATAATGTTGAAAAAATACATAAGATTAAGTTCACATCATGATTTAGGACTCAAGTAAGTTACGAATGGAATATTATGAATTTATGGCAATTTATATATTAGATTAACTTCTAATTATATTTTGTCCTACAAATAATACGGTTACATAACTGTAAATTGTTATAGAGGACGATAGCATTATATGCTTTGGCATATGGACCTCATATGTGTAGCAAAAATATACAGGTTGCATTATTAATGGAGTTAGATTTCACATACAAGATCAAAACAGTCGACCTAGAAGTCAAAATTGTGGGGTTGTTGTTGAGGGACAACATGATGACGATTTTATTGACTTCTACAATGTCATCTAAAAAAACAGAGTTGCTTTACATCAAGGATAAAAACATTGTTCTATTTAAGTGAAAATGGTTTAATCTTGGTGATATAAAAATAAATGACAATATTACTAGCATCAGTGTTAGTAATATATGGTATGATAATAACCCTTTTGTCTTTATAAGTCAAGTGAAGCAAGTATTCTACCTCAACGACACTGTATTAGGCAACAGCTAGAAAGTTGTTCAAAAGTTTCCACAACAAAATCTCTTTGGTTTTTGTGAAAGGGAAAAGGGGGTAATGAGTGGATATGCTAATGAAGTATATCAAGAGATTGAATCAGAGCTGAATAATGGAGCCCTAAAAATGGAAAATGCAGATATATCATCATTTCATAAGAGAGATGTTGATCCCAATATACTACAAGAAAATGAAGTACAAGTTAATCTTGTCATAGAAAGAGATGAAAACTATATTAACGATGAATTATATGATAATATGATAATACTTTGACTGAATATAATAGTGATAAAAAGTCGAATCATAATGTAAATAATGATGATGATTTTCAAGATCTTGATCGTGATAATTAAAGGTAAAAACAAATGTTGTTTATATTGTTTGAAATGTAATGTTTGTAACATTTATATTAATGCATATTGTTGATGTTTAATTTATGTTCATGTAGATTATTGATGTTTGAGTTATGTTAATGCATACTATTGATGTTTAAGTTATATTCATACGCATTGTTGATAATTGAGTTATGTTCATGCATATTATGGATGTTTGAGCTATGTTAACGTAGATTATTGATGATTGAATTATGTTTATGCGAATTGTTAATGTTTGAGTTATGTTAATACGTATTATTGATGTTTGAGTTATGTTTATGTAGATTGTTGATGTTTGAGTTATGTTCATTCATATTGTTGATGTTTGAGTTATGTTAATATGGATTATTGATGGGTGAGTTAAGTTCATTCATATTGTTGATGTTTGAGTTATGTCAATGCGTATTGTTGATGTCTGAGTTATGTCAATACATATTGTTGATGTCTGAGTTATGTTGATGTGGATTGTTGATGTTTAAGTTATGTTAATGCATATTCTTGATGTTTGGGTTATGTTAATGCAGATTGTTGATGATTGGGTTATATTAATGTGGATTGTTGATATTTGAGTTATAGATATCCAATATCATGATACCTAGTAGAAACAAAAGGAAGAAGGTGACAAGTATCGAAATTGTTCCTACCCAATAACTACCTGATCAATCAATTCCTAGCCAACAAAAACAATCCACCTTATCCACCAATGAAGCAAGTCAGTAACAACCTCCATCTGCCTCTACTAGTACGAAGGGATCTGCAGGTTTTTAATCTTTAACACCTAAAAATACACTTATGCTCAAATATATATTTACATGTTTAATGTTTTTTTCTTATCATTATTCATTTGTTGTCAGGTTCCAATACCAACATCAGAAAAAGAGGTAGAGGCATAACTAAAGGTTGTGAGTTGCAATGAATGAATGTTGCAATGAACAACAAGTTCTCAGTACATATGAACAACAAATTGTCAGTACATATTGATACTTTACAAGGTTGTCCTTTAGTTAAGATTCAATCAGTAAAATTATCTAGTGAGTTCGGGATAATTGTCAGAACAAAATTACTTTGCGTAAAGCACGTTAAGGAGTTGAAGGAAGACAACTTGCTTCATAATGCTTCGGATAAAGTTTCGGTAAAATTTCAATTTATTTAACTCTATAAAATATTGTTTCACTTATTTTAACATTAACATTAATTACACTCTTACTTATTGTTCATAAATAAAATTGAATATCGCCGATATTGATAACGTTGTTATTTCAAACTGTATCACTTCATTATTGAAACAAAAGACCAAGGATCGTTGTTATAGGTTGCATTAATATTACAAATATTTACCTTCTTATGAGGAGGCAAGGAGACATGTTCTAGAATGCAAGTCTTAAGAAAATTAGAACAATTTGTGTGATTATTGGGCCTCTCCCAACGTTCAAGTTTGTTTTCTTTCCCTTCACATTTGCTTCCATTAACCTTGTTACACGATTTAATGACTATTTTTCTTTATTTTGGAAAAGCGTGAGAAGGTTAAGGTGAACAGAGGAAAAATGAAAACTCCTCACAACTAAGGCTCCAAACCATTTGTTGTCATGCGAAATGAATATGTAAGGTCTTTGTTTATAAGTTATTATTATATCAATAAACACTATACTATTTATTGTGCATTGTTTTTTTATACCATAAAACACAGTGAGAAGGAACAATATAGAGAAAAGTATAATAGGATCATACTCGACAAACTCATTCACTATACAGAAGGTCAAGGGGTCGATATCTAAAGAAGCGCACAATAACTGTGTGAGTATAAAAAATTTTAAATTTTAGGTTTATTTATTTTTGTAGTACTAACTACTAATATTTGCATTGAATATTGGTTTTTGTTTTTTAATTTTAGAATAAGATGAAAGAGTTGTTGCAAGCATTAATGTCTGTCATAAATGAGCCAAATGTGTAAGACATTTGCAACAACATGCTTGATACACAGTTTAGATACATCAAAAATCTTGGGCTTGACCCTAATTCAATTGCTTCATCCTCATCAAGAACAACGTATGTTCAACATCTTAAAGAGGAGAGCAAGTCGCTTAGCAAAAGTTGGCCAACCATAAAAAGTACCTAAGAAAATTACTTGACCCGAATTATATAAGCAGTGAAGATGAAAACGAGTCTGATTAATTAAACTAATCTTTGTATTTTTCATTTTGTATATAAGTATTTTTGAAACTGTAATTAAAATCTTTTATACTATTCTTCTTTTTTATTATTTTTGTATAATAAATTAACAACAAAAAATAAATATTATATACAATAATATGGATTTAAAATGTCACAAATAATTATAGTTAACATGGTATAACATTTAATTATAATATATATTAAAATTTTGACTATATATAAGATGTAGCTAAAATTTTTTGGCTTTAATTGTAAAAACGTAGCTAAAAACTTTTGGCTATGTTTATGAAAACGTAGCTAAAAGTAATTAGTTATATTGGTGACGATTTCACAAAACATCACCTATAGTTTTTCTTATGAAAATAAAGCGTAAGATAAAACAATTCGTGACTATTAGGGAAAAACGTCGCATATAATTTTCTGTTATGGTCTTTGGCGATGTTTTCAACAATGAATAAAAATCGTCTCTAATGATTATTAGCAATAATTTTGGGGCTTTTAGCGACAAATTTTTCCGCCTCTAAAAGTCCCTTATGTTGCAATGAATATTGAAAAATTAAATTATGTTATGATCCAATGCCCTTTTTTAGTGGTTATTAGTGAATATTATTATTAAATAAAGAAAATTATATTTTAATGAAATATTATTTTTATTATTTATACTAATGACAAATAATTTAGAAAATTACTTTAAAAATAATAAGAGGTGATATGGCTATGATGTTGATGAATTGATGTTGCATCACGTAGAGTGCATGTTACGAATAAATTTCCCTCCAATGTCACCTATAGAGCCCTTGCCCCAGCTCCTTGTCGGACTTCCACCAGGACCGTCGGCTTCTTTTGCGGCAAAGTTGACCACATTGGTGGAACGATTCAATCGTCTTTCTTAAAATGATATTGTTTTGGTTTAACTTTTTAATACAATTTTATTTTAATGTTTAAGTTTGAAAAAGGGAAACTAAAACAACATCGTCTTAAAAAATAAAATTAAACGTTATCATTGTGAACAATCTAAATAAATTATGTGTCGAAATCGAATCGCATCTTCAAAGTTCGAATCAGATTAGAGATATGAGTAGTTTAAGTTGACCTGTGGCCAAACCTACAACTCTATCACGTTGGTCTATTAAGCTAAATGAACATAAGAATTTTATTTGGCATGTACAAAATTTCAAGTTTAAGTCTGACTTCTGAATTTTGTGAGACTAAATTTATATTATAATAATTTAAACATTTCTAAGCTGTGATCTCAATGTAGAAAAGTAAAAGCACTTTCAAATATATGTTAGGTGAGAAGATGACAGCAATCTAGGAGAAGATATGGTATGTCATGCAAAATTATAATTTAGTTAAGAAAATTAATCTTTTAACTTTTGTTATAAGATATTTAAGGTTTGAATAAAATTTAAATTTTAAAAAAAATGAAAAAAAATCATTTTTACCTATCAAAAAGGTTAAAATTTAATTAAAGAAGGAGACTGTTAAATAAAAAATCAACTAGTTTATTATAATTTATAATTTATAATTTATAATAATTTATTATTTTATGAAAATAGGTAGATTAATTAAATCAGTCGGTTTTTAGTATTAATAATTATTGAAGTAAACTAAATTTAAAAGTTGTAAGATTTAAAATTTTTATGGTCTAATCAATTGAATCAATTTAGGCTTTTAATAATGAAAAATGATGATTTAGTAAAAGGAACGTGTAGATCTACAATTTAGTTTAAAAAATAAGTTGTCTATCATATTTCACCCAAGTTTGAGTTTAAATGCATCCAACTTAATGTGTTAGTTTAATCTAAAAGTAAATCAAAAAATTGAGAGTGTATTTTCGTTTATAACGTGGGAAAGGACATATTTATTACTAGTCTTTTAGTTTATAAACAGTATGGTTACGAAATAATCTCATAGTGAAGTTGAATAATGAATATGTTGATATGCTTTTTGAGACAAGGTATTATACAAGAGAGGTAGGATGAATTAAAATTTGGACAATTTTTATTGAATCAAATAATCGAATTTAACTATTTCTCAACCTAGTACTTCACTCAGATCTGAATTGGATGTTGTCTTCTTTTACGAATTACGCTATATGTTTTCTTATCTATTCATATGTACTGTAATACGGGTTTTGGTTATAGTATTCTTTGTCTCTTTTCTTGTGTTGATCCAGTCTTAATTGAACATAATTATTCCTTGTGAAGTCGGGCGTAAACTTGCTGTCGGATAGACTTAAAGCACGTTGTGCAATTGATGCAAAAGAAAAGTCCAAAATCCAATCGATCCATAGACTCCTTCGAGTGGCAGGAGTCCCCTGGACGGCAGGACCATCGACTCTTGCACTAAAGTAAAAAATGGAGTCGACTCTTACCACTAAAGTTAAAAATGGAGTCGTTGTGGAATATGATTGTCGTAGAAATCCTAAATCAATTTCCATCATAAAGGATAGAATTTTCCAACTTCTTTTCTTTAATGTTTTAAAAATTAGACTAAAAATTAAACCGGTTTAAAAAAAATTTAAGATTTAAAGATTTAATCGGTATTAAATCGCTATAAAAACGGCATATAATAACTATGGAGTAAAAATTATAAGAATAATTAAAAATAAAATATAAAATAAAATACCTTATTAAAATAAAAACGTACTAATAATATCTATTAATATATAATAGATTAATAATAAATCTAATAATTTAAACTAAGATTAAACCTAACATAAATTTTAAAATAGTAATAATAATAATTGTATTTCGATGTTACAAATTATTTAAAAATTATAAAATTTGAAATATATTTAAACAAAGTAATAGAAAAGACTTTAAGTTTATTCTGATTTCCTTTTTAATGTCCTTTAAATATACTTCTTTATATTTTAAATATTATTTTTAACACATTCTTAAATATTTTAAGCAAAATTACTTATATAGACTAACTAATAATTTAATTTATTAAACAAATTTATGATAAAAATAATAATTAGATTCTAACAATAATAATTTAAAAATTTTCAATTAAAATATAAGGAGATAAATAAAGAATCTAAATTTTCACAAATATAATTTATTAGTGAGATTAAATAAATTTAGTATTTTTTAAGAATAAAATAGAAATTTTTTTGAAAATAAAATTTAAAATAAAAATTTTAATTAAAATATAAAATATAAAATTTGAAAAAAAAATTAGATTATATGAAAGAGTTGAAAAGAAATACAATTTCATTAAAAATTTAAAAGACTTGTGAGTTGTGAATCTAGTCTACCCTTTAAAATCTTAACTTTCTTTATAATGCATTTTACTAAATTTCAAAGTTAAATGATTTTCACCTGCAAGTACCGTCGCAAATGGTGTGCGCCGCTAAAAGAATAGTGGTCGGTCCCGCATCATTAATAAGACATGGGTCTTGTAATTTTTTTTTTTTTTGATAACTCATTGTTTCACCCAACTAGGATAAGTTATGAATTACTCATTTAGATAGGTAAATTTAGGTCTAATCTTAAATAGTAATAAGGGTATCTGCTTCATGAGATAAGTGACTACCACAAGAATTATATCACCTTAATAAAAATTGCTCTTCCCTGATTTGAACTCATAACTTTTTACACAATTCTCTCCCTCTTTTTACCACTCGACTATCCCGTGAGAAATATGGGTCTTGTATTATTAAATAGACCAGGGGTATTACATAATTTAAAAGGCTGACTTAACTGACTTTTATGAAAATTAGGCTTTATTTTAAAAAATTATCAATGTATTATTTAATCGGCCAATTTTTTTAAGAGATTATAAGTATAAATTAAACTGAAAATCTAACCAATTTATATTAATTTTGGTTAAATCCATCAGTTTGGTCCAATTTTAAAATCATTGCTTTCCTGTTACTTTTCCTGCATTTATCCATACTAGTAGGCCAAGTTTACAAGTCAGTCAACGAGTACAAATAAAATAAAATCTCTACGGCAAACAAGAATTCTTATTATATTTATATAAAAATTAATTTTTATGTCTTATAAATAATTTTATTTATGAATTTTCAATATTTTATTTTCGTAAATGACTATATTCATTTTAAAGTTATGTGTCAGATAGACTTAAAGCAGGTTCTGATGCGGAGTAAAAGTCCAAATCGAATAGATCCATAGCCATAGGCTCGTCCGAGTGGGAGGAGTCCTCACGACCAACTTACACCAGAGTTAAAAACCGAGTAGTCGAGGAATATGATTGTCGTAGAAAGTAATCCTATCTGATGTATGCGGAGTAAAAGTCCAAATCCAATAGATCCATAGCCATAGGCTCGTCCGAGTGGGAGGAGTCCTCACGACCAACTTACACCAGAGTTAAAAACCGAGTAGTCGAGGAATATGATTGTCGTAGAAAGTAATCCTAACTTAATTTACATCAGAAATCCTAAATCAATTAGGTCAGATGGACCTAACCAGTGAAAGGGTCAACTTGCGGTTAGGTAGACCTAACGCAGGTTCTGATGCAGAATAAAAATCCAAATCCAATCGATCCTTACTCCTCCTGTGCTGTAATTAAAGCATATCTACTCGACTTTTAAGAGTCTGGAAAAACCACAGTGCAAGTAGGGACAGAGTTCTGAAATAACAGGACGTGCTATAATTACAGAAAATCATCGAATCTTAAAAGTCAAGTAGATATGCTTTAATTACAGCACGTCCTGTTATTTCAGAACTCTGTCCCTACTTGCACTGTGGTTTTTCCATAGTTTGGTCTTTAAATAACATTCTGAAATGTAAATAAAGTTCACGATAGTTTGGCTTTTGGAGTCCTTGGTTTAATTAAAAAGTGGCAACTTTGAGAACTGGGAGTGAAATGGAAGAAGAAACGCGGCATGGTGAAGTTGATGCTGATGATATTGAACTTTGTCAACAATCAAGTAAGTTTGAGTTGATAAAGCTTATTTATCATAAATCTAGATTTCGAGGACCTTGTGTGTAGCTTATCATTAACTTAAAAACTGGCAGCTACTGCAATCAATGAAATCGAACCAGGATATGATGAAACTGAGGATGCTGATCTTATGAGTAGCCAAGGATATCAAGTCGGGGTTGAAACAAAAACCAAGTTGTACCTAGCTGCACTGGAAGGCAAATGGGACATTGCAGAAAGCATTTATGAAACTAAAGGAAAGCAAATAATTAACCACAGTATCACCGAGCGAGGTGAGACTGCTCTCCACATCGCAGTCTCTGAAGGTCAAACTGATTTTGTGCGAAAGCTAATCAAGAGAATGCGTAAAGAAGCCATAAAAGCTCCAGATAATTTAGGCAACACAGCTTTTTGCAATGCAGCCACTTCTGGGAACGTCGGATTGGCTCAAGAAATGCTAAGAGAGGTCAATGATTTGGCCAATATCAGAGGAATTAAAAAGATGTTGCCTATCCATGCGGCAGCTTTGTTGGGACACAAGAAAATGGTGTCCTACCTCTATGATCAAACCTCAGATGAAGAATTGAATGATGCTGAACGCATAGATTTACTGGTCACCCTGATCGATAATGATATTTATGGTGAGTAGTACTCTGAATCTTTATGATTATTAGTTCTATGGTCTGTAGAATTATCTGAAATTTGATCGATCCTTCTTTCCAGATGTTGCATTAAGAATGGTCGAAAAACACGAAGCTTTAGCCACTGCTCGAGACGGGAATCGAGAAACAGCATTGGACGCATTAGCTCGAAAGAAAATTGGCCAAGCTCGGGCCAAATGCTTCAACCTGTTATGTCAGTTCTCTAACCTCAACTGGAGTTCGGATTCATATTTAGTGTGGCTGAATATAATTATTTGGTTTCAGGCTGCGGCGCAGATCCGAAGAGTAATCCTCGTCCCAGAGAAGCATCTCGGCTTCTCCATCTCCTATGGGAAAAAGTCCAATTGTGTGATCACAGGACAGTATCTGAAGTAATTAGATCAACTCAATTACTAACATTCAAGGCTGCAAGAAAAGGAAACTCTGAGTTACTGACCCTACTCATTCGCTCGTGTCCTGAATTAGTGTTTGAAGTTGATGGGAACAATTGCAGTATATTTCATATCGCTGTTTTGCACCGCCATGAAGATGTCTTCAAATTGATACATGAGATAGGCTCAGCTAAGAGTTTGATCGCTGCAATTAAAGATAATGAGGACAACAACCTGCTGCATTTAGCTGCAAAGTTGTCACCAAAAAAAAGATTAGATGCTATTGAAGGAGCTGTTCTTCAACTGCAACATGACCTTCTGTGGTTTGAGGTGAATATAAGATAACTACAGTTAGAAGAAAGAATGATTATTGCCTGCTTTCATAGTAATTACTCACTCGCCACAAATTCCATGCAGGAAGTTGAGAAAGTTGTAAATAAAAGCTATGTTGAAGCCAAAAATCTGGACAAAAATACGCCTGCAGAAGTATTTCTGATCGAGCACAAGGATATAATAAAAGAGGGATGGAAATGGATGAGAGACACTGCAAATTCTTGCATGCTTGTTGCCACCCTTATAGCCACGGTGGTTTTCGCTGCTGCTTTCACTTTACCCGGCGGCAATAATCAAGCCGGAAATCCAATGTTTCTGCACGACGCTCAGTTCCAAGTTTTCGCCATAGCTGATGCAATATCGTTGACATTTTCAGTCTCTGCGGTATTAAACTACCTGTCAATTCTCAGTTGTCGCTACGCTTTAAACGATTTAAAGCGGACGCTGCCTGGCAAGGTGGTTCAAGGACTCGGAATGCTTTTCATTTCAGTGGTGGCAATGATGGTTGCCTACGTTGCAGCCGTTTTCATCATCTTCAAAAGTGGACTACTACGAATTGCAATCCCCATCGCTGTGACATCTATATTTCCAGGCGTTTTGTTCATTCGGCAACAATCTGGTCTCCTTTGTGACGTTGTTCACTCAACCTATATGCGCAAATATCTCTTCCAGCCCAATAAGCGTACTCTTTTCTATGCAGGGGCCAGAGGCCCCGGGCCTGCGACAGCGAGTCCAAGCTACAGCGAGTCCGACGCAACAAACCCCATCCCACAACTAAGGCGAATTGATCGAATTAAATTTTTGTCTTTTTTAGTTAAAGGTATAAGACGATGTCGTTTTCAGCAAGCTTAGGACAGTCGAACTTCAGGCTCTCCAAGTCGGGTCCGGGTCCACTTGCTACCTGGAGCTAGTGGAAAGGCTACAAAACGTGTAGGTTATGTTTCTGAAGATTAGTGTATCTTAATGTACACTTAGTAGTTCTATGTTAGATGGATCGAAATTGGACAGAACTATCTTACTGGTGGACCTGGTAATAGTTCTGCAACCTTTTCATAGAGAATAATTAATCCATTTGGAAGTAGCAGTGCATTGTCTAGACTAAAGCAACTTCCTGAGATTAAATAATTTAAAATATATAAATTTTCCCTTGCAGCATATTCCAAGATTAACTTGGATGAATTTTGTGGGAAATTTTCACTTTTGACTGCCTAAACTGCCACGCTGAGAGAGTAGTATATCCCAATCATGTTTTGATAATCAAGAGCTAATCCAATTTACGTATCATCAACAAAATTTGGGATCATTGTTTTTAAAGGAAAGTATATATCATATTTAGATTTTACAAACGGAGAATATTTTGAAAATTAAAAAATTAAACCAATTCCATTAACTGTAACAATATTAAATTGTTCAATTTATTAGTTTAGTTTACGTTACTAATTTTTGTTATTAAAAATGAATCGATTTATTAATTTATCAGTTTAATTTTATAAGTCATAATTAATTAGCTAATTTTTATATAATAGACTCGTTCTTTTTTAATAGATAAAGATAATCTACTTCTTTAATTCTATTTTAAGTTAGAATTCTTAACAAAAAAGGATGGATATTATAAAACTAAAATTATAGTGAGGTTGGTAATATATTTCTAAAAGTGATAATATATGAAATCAAAAGTTACGGTGTCGGTACATTTAATTTAATATTTTTCAAAGGACATAATATATCAAATCATTAAAAGTTACTGCAGATTTAATTATTATTCTTTATTAATTGACCACTAAGTATTCGGTAACATGGAAAGAAAATAAATTGAAATAGATACATTATACATAAATGTCTATGGGAAGAAGCTATGAAAATGCTTGGTTGGCAGCGCCTCCTCCAATGTCCCCTTCTGATGGCTTCCTGCGTTTCCTAGTCTCCGCAGGAGTAGTTGTTTTGGTAGGGCTTTCTTCTACTTCTTGAACACTTGTAATCACCCTATCAAAATTATTCCAAGCTGGCTGTATGCAACCCCTCAGCCTGTCAAATTTCTTCTCGCTTACCTCTACCCTTCAACCATTTCATCTCCTTCACTAGTCCATCCACCGTGCGCTTAAGCTCGTCGATTTCCTTGTTTCTTCAATCCACATCGTAGTTTTGGTCCTCAGGAAAGGAATTCCTACGTTTCACGAGACTCTGCCATTAAATTGTTGCTTGGTTTTAAGTTATACCCTGTAGATTATAAAGGAAAGTCAAAGAAGTTAAGAGAATATTGCATATGAATAACATCTTAATAGACTTACCAAGGCCTGTCTGACAACCAGCTGGTTGCATTAGCTGTTAGCTGATTCTGTCAGCTGTTAGTTGATAGCTGATTCTATCAGTTGATTTGACCAACGGATTGCATTAGCTGTTTGGTTAGAGATGTTTGGTAAAATTAGCTGTTTATTATTAGCTGTTTATGTGTAAAATAACTTATGAGGACATCACTTTAAAAAAATTATAATGGTATGAATATTATACATCTTAGTATTTCGTTGAATATTCTTATAGGAATTTAGATTTTAGATATTTAATTCTACAAAAATTAAGTTTATAAC
>JAOQMS010000003.1:2578454-2615251 GCA_027563885.1 Erythroxylum longipes | reverse complement strand
ATTCCCTTTTCTTTACCTTTTTCTTCTACTAATGTTTCCTCTACAGAATCTCCTATTTTCCCTATCGCAGTACCTTCATCGCCCTATCAGCTTGCAATTTCTCCTACAAATTCTTCTCCCTATACCGAAATATCCCCACCTATCTCTACATCTGTTCCACCTCCCGTTTCTCAGACCCTGCCTCTCAGCACTCACCCTATGACCACTAGATCCCAAATAGGAACCTTGAAACCCCATGATTTTTCAGACTATACGACCTTTTATTCCACTAAACATCCTCTAAAAGCACCATCCCATCTGAGCCTCGTACTTACAAACAAGCTTCATTGAATCCTGACTGGTGCAAGGCTATGCAAGACAAATATGATGCTCTCATTGCCAACCAGACCTGGACCCTCTGTCCTCCCCCTTTGGGGAAACATATCATTGATAATAAATGAGTGTACAAGGTGAAGCAATCCTCTACAGGTCATATTGATCGGTTTAAAGCCAGATTGGTGGCTAAAGGTTATGAGCAAGAATGTGGTATTGATTTCACGGAAACTTTCAGCCCAGTTATTAAACCTTCAACTATTCGGGTAGTTCTTGCTCTTGCTGTTACTTTTGATTGGCAGGTCCGTCAATTAGACGTTTCTAATGCATTTCTTCATGGAGTTTTATAAGAGGAGGTCTATATGAAGCAACCTCCAGGCTTCATTCATCCAGATTTTCCATCTTATGTTTGTAGACTCCACAAATCATTGTATGGACTAAAGCAAGCCCCAAGGGCTTGGTTCTTGCGGCTATCACAGTCTCTTTTACAGTTTGGATTTTCTTCATCACCAGTGGACTCATCCCTCTTTGTTTACCATCGGGATAATGTTCATTTATTTATTCTCATTTATGTGGATGACATCCTTGTAACAGGAACACATCCATCTCTGGTTTCCTCTCTTATCAGCAAGTTACAAGGTGAATTCAAACTAAAAGATCTTGGTTCCTTGAATTTCTTTTTAGGAATTCAAGCTACTCGTGATTCTACTGGTCTTCACCTCAGGCAGTCGAAATACATTGGTGATCTTCTACATAGAACAAAAATGGTTGGTGCTAAGGCCTATAATTCTCCATGCTCTTCTGGTAGTCAACTCTTGGCACATAATGGAGAAACCCTCACAGCAGCTGAAATCACAGAATATAGGCAGACTGTTGGTGCTTTACAATATTGCACTTTAACTCGTCCAGACATTGCTTTCTCTGTTAATCAACTTTGCCAACATATGCATGCTCCAACTTCTCAGCACTGGACTGCAGCTAAACGTGTTCTTCGATATCTCAAGGGGACCATTAATCATGGACTGTGGTATCCGAAGGGTGCTTTACAACTTCAAGCTTACTGTGATTCAGACTGGGCAGGGAATCCCGATGATCGAAGGTCTACTACAGGTTATTGTATTTTCCTCAGCTCGTGTTTAATATCTTGGACTACTAAGAAGCAGAATACTGTGTCACGCTCTAGCACTGAAGCTGAATACCGTACCTTAGCGTTCACTACAGCAGAGCTTTATTGGCTTCGCATGCTTCTTAGGGAGTTACGTATTCCTCTTTCCAGTCCTCCCATCATTCGTTGTGATAACATTGGTGCCTTAGCATTAGCTTCCAATCCAGTTTTTCATGCTCGAACAAAACACATTGAAGTCGACTACCACTTCATCCGCGAAAAAGTTCAGAATAAAGATGTTCAGCTCCAGTTCATTCCATCATATGATCAACTCGCGGATGTCTTTACCAAAGGCTTGAGCAATGATCGGTTTTGTGCACTCCGGACCAAGCTAAACGTGTGCTCACCCACCTTCAGCTTGCAGGGGGATGATAACCAACATATCAGTTCCAAATATTTGGATTCAAACTCACCAACAACCTGATCAGATTCGATTCTGTATCATCTCCTCATATCTTGCTTTTGTTGTATTTTAAAATTTCAAATTCAAATGTAACATATCATTATCTTCTCAACTGTATAAATGCATACTGATAGCAATGAGTCTGGATTAAAGAAAACCAGAACTCTTTCTTCAATATTACTTCTTTCACTGTAAACGTCCAACCCATCAGTGACTCAACATTTACTTAAAAAATAACATCGTTTTTGACATTTTTTAAAAGAAAATATAAGATGAATCGATCTGGCCCAATCCGTTAGTGACTCATCGGCCTGTGTCCCGATCTGACGAATTGACATTCCTAACTTCAACAAGTTCAACTTCAAAGTCAAAAGTTGGTCACTGTAACTATGAAACTAAAAATTCTAAGAAACAATTAAAAATCAGTCAATAAATAAAAGAAATACTTTCTATATGATGATTTAAAGAATCCAAATTATATTAAAAAAAATCCAACTTCAACAAGGAAAAAGCTAAAAATCTTCTTTTACTCAACATAAGAGTCATGTTTGGTTTGAATACAATCTCAATCATTTAATGAATTATGATTACATAAAGCGTACTTAACACCTCCTTATACCTTTCCTGCTAAGTCGTAATTTACAAAGAAGACTTTCTGCTGAAAAACATGCACAGGAAATGGAAAGATCAATCAAACCAGCCTGAAATTGAAGAGCTCTTAGCATTTCATGTTTTAAATTTGATAATACCATAAAGTAGTAAGATTATTGTCAGAAAAATTATATCTGAGGGCCCACCATCCAACCTTCTCGCTTCCAATATTAATGCAAGTGTGACCACCCTTCTTTTTCTTAGTTTCAGAAATAAGAACAAAGGGTAAATAAAATACAATCAAATAAAATTGGTAAAACCAACTCCTCACCTAATAGTCCCCAAAACACATGCTCAGACATGACATTTGTTATTTGTTATGTTATTAGTGTTACAATCTTAAATTTTATGTTAGAAGAACATAAGCTTGGAGTGACTCTCTCTCTCGCTCTATTGCATGTGTGTGTGTCAGCTCTTTTGACAAAGTTTGTGTCATCTCATCTTCCACAGTTCCACTTGTTTTCCACTTTCTTCTTCGCTTTTCTCCCTTTTTGGTTCTGAGTGCTGCGCCTTTAACTCGCTCCCATTGTTTTGTTTACTTTGCTTTATTACTTTTTTTTTCCCCTTGTTTTATTGACCCTTAGACCCAGGTCTTGGTTTCCTTATACTTTGGTTTTTCTTTGTCAAATTTCCATCTTTGGTGGACTGATTAGAGGGATTGAGTCAACCCATGGAATTCTGCTGAAGTTTGTACCTTTTTTCTTTGTGGCATTTGGGTTTGTGTGACAGAGTGTGAGACTTGCTTTCGCTGTCATAAAGTTCGTTTCTTTTCCCCTTTTGGACTCAAGGGTCTGTTAGGGTTTCTGGATTTTGCTAGTTATGGTGAGGAAGCATGGATGGCAGCTACCAGCACACACCTTTCAGGCATGTCACATCTCCTATCTTTTTTGTGCTAGGAACTCATTCTCAATTGTCAAGCTTTGTAATTCTAGCTCACTATTGTCTTGAGTTCGCTATTTTATTTAGAACTTTGCGATTCGACTATGTAGGTTGCTATCCTAAATTTCCATTAATCTCTAGGTGGGCGTTTTACTTGCGCTCATGTTGAATTTGTGTGTAGCCTTTCTCCTTTCCTGTTACACTGATATTTCTAAGTTCTGTGATGTGGAGTTACTTCTGGGAATTTTGAACTATTTGAGTAGCATTAACTTTCTATTATCCAGTGGCTTGGTTTCTGAGAAATAGAGGAATACAGAAAAAAAAACCAGGATTTGAAATGCTGGACTTTCAATTGATTGAGACATTATATGTTTGGGCGGGCGGACAGTTTGGTGGCTTTGTATCTTTGCTTCACTTTGAAATAATATTGAGTAGCTGGCAGAAATTCTTCAAGTTGTTAGTGGTTCTTTGTTGGAAACTTTTATCTTTTAGCGTTTCAAGTTGTTTAGCACTAATAGCTACAAGAAATGCTGAGGGTTCATCATATTTTTCTCTTTCTTAACATGGAATTTTTGTGGTCTATTTGACCATGCAAGATTTTACCCCTTTTTTTTCATCGCAGAAAAGGAAAGGGGGCATTGTATATGTCTTCTCTCAAGAGACTACAACGACTTGATGAAACTTCTAATTTGTTATTTCTTGCTGATCTTTATCATCTACATATGGTTACAGTTATTTTCCTTTATGAGAAATTGCAAGTTTTTGAGTTTTTATTTATTTAACAGTAGTGTAATTTGGTTTTATTAAAATGTGGGAGAGTTGGAACTATTCATCTTTGCTTGGATATTGAAACTATGATGGAAAATATTCATCCATGACATCCCTATCGCTTGCATTGTTATATGATCTAAGTTGGTCAAAGTTAATTTTACTTGGAATTCATTATGAAATTGGAAAGTATAACATTATGGCCACATGACCCATGGCTCTGATAAATTGAAATTCTTGGATATCTTGGTTAACATTTTTCTTAATCACAATTCTCGTTCTAAGTTATGATGTCTTGGGTTTTCTCATAGTCCTTCATGCTACCATGTTTTCAAATATTCCCCTTGTCTTTGACAGGTAGTTGCAATCACTGTGTTCTGCTTATTGGTCATTGCATTTTATGCTTTCTTCGCACCTTTCCTTGGAGGCCACATCTGGGAGTATGCTCTGATTGCTACTTACACTCCAGTGGTATGTGTACTTATTGATCTCTTTTGGGCGTTTTGGATTTTTCCTTGAGGTTCTGGGCTCCTCCAAAAATTGAGAGTAATATCTCTAATAAAATTGACAGTTGTTGGTGCATAAATTGCAAAATTAATGTGGCTATTACCATAACTCAATACCAGTTTATGGAAACTCTTTTTCCCTATGAAAAGCCTCCTTTTGTGTAGGAGTAAGCTAACACCTTGTAGCCATAACTTTTTTGCTTGCTTTAGTGACCTTCTTTTGTACTTCACACTGTTGTAGGTTGTCCTTGTTTTCATTCTATATGTGCGATGTACTGCAATTAACCCAGCAGATCCTGGTATAATGTCCAAATTCAATGGTGATGTAGCAAATAAGGCCAATATGAATAATGGGCTATCAGCAAAGGATCTACCTAAAAAGTTTGATGAAGCTGGTATTGATTTACATTCATTCCCATCATCAGTTTCTAGAAGCTCTCTTGCTGCACCTAACTCAAGTAGGAAAGGCTCTGTCGGAGACATTGGGATAGTAGATACAGTTTTCCAACCGCCAACCAGAAGTTCATTTCTTAATTTTGGAGGGATCTTTTGTGCGATGTTTGTCCACGAAGATTGCCGTAAACGGGAAGGAACGGCTGAGCATCAGGGAAATAGTGAAGATGCTTTATTTTGTACATTGTGTAATGCTGAGGTATTATTTGATCTTCATTTTGTGGAAGTTACTTTTTATTTCTCGATATTTCCTGTCTCATAATGATTCAACAATTTTGATTTGCTTGTGAACTATACCATGAATTTTTGGTGATTGCTTATGCATGCTTTCTTTTTTTTTTTTTGCATATTATTGAAGGCCTTAATCTTCATTAGGCAAATCATATTTTCTGGTATCAAGATTATAAACTGTTTCAAAACTTTCTACTGTTCTAGACAAGGTCAAATTGCATTACTTCCCTTGTGCTAAAGAGATAAAATCGTCAATCTTTGTTTTGGGAATCTGAGTTCTATCTTGATCAATTCTCTTTTCTTAAAAAGGAAGGAAATCTGACAGTTTCACGTGCTATTGACCAAATGAAAGAATAGCTCTGACTTCTCTTATTAACATGAAAACTTTAATATTTTCAGGTACGCAAGTTCAGCAAGCACTGCAGGAGTTGTGATAAATGTGTGGATGGCTTTGATCACCATTGCAGGGTTATCTTCTTAATAGATCTTAATTTTTCTTCATTTATGGCATCTTTGCTCCATTGGTTGTTGATGTGCATCTTGAGTATCACACAACTTATAGGTCACAGACCGGATTACTTAGCTGAAACTGACTTTTACTTTTTGTCTGGGTGCAGTGGCTTAATAATTGTGTTGGATACAAAAATTATGTCACTTTCATTTCACTCATGGCAATTAGTCTTGTGTGGGTATGTTTGCCTTTAATATCTCACCTATGCATTATTTGTTAGTTCTGTTCTGTTGAGGGTAGAAAATGTTTTCTTACTCTCTCTCTTTCTCCTGATATTGTCCCCTGATTATACATGTGTTATTCAGCTTGTACTTGAAGCCGGAGTTGGTATTGCAGTCCTAGTGCGCTGCTTTGTCAACAAAAAGAGTATGGATGCTGAAATTGTTGACACACTTGGAAATGGTTTCTCACGAGCCCCTTTTGCCACTGTTGTGGTACCTATATAAGAAATTCCCCTAAGCAAGCTTGGTTTATAATCTTTCATTTTAAACTGTCAGCTTTATTATACTGATGTTGAATCTCTATTTACTTAGGCTGTATGTACGACAGTTTCAATCCTGGCCTGTATACCTTTGGGTGAGCTCTTCTTTTTCCACATGATATTGATCAGAAAGGTTAGTATATCAGAGCGATTTTGGCATTATTGACTTCGTATACTGTTCACATGATTGCTGTGAGAAGTGTGAGAAGTACATGCAAAATTTTATGGCTACTTATTGATTTTAGAATGGCAATTTTGAATTGTTTTGAAAACTGAATAATGCATGAATGGAAGTGTTAGCAAAACTGTGGGAGAAGTTATCATTTGATTGGAAATTTCTTGCTATCTATGATAAGGATATGCTTGTGATAGTTTAGTTGGTTAGACAAAAATTTGGCTGCATGGATCTTTGAGTTAAGTTGGTTTACAGCTTCTTAGAGCATATCTCACTAGAAATATGTTCATTTCATGGTTTTGATAGTGGGATAGCTGATTACCCTTTTATTTCTGTGGCTTATACTTCAATGTTTTTATCTAGATGAAATTTAGAAGTAGCTATACAATTCGATCTGTTGTCTTCCTAAATATTTTCCTTTGTTTTGCTGAGCTAGGGTATTACAACCTATGAGTATGTTGTGGCAATGAGAGCAATGAGCGAGGCACCTGCTGGACCACCTGCTGATGAGGAACTACCAAATATTCTATACTCTCCATCAGGATCTGCTACAACTGGCTTCAGCGGTGGAAGTTCTCTTGGTCTCCAGTACAAGGGGGCCTGGTGTACTCCTCCTAGGGTTTTTGTGGATTATCAGGTATCATCTTTCAGTGAATGTTATTACTCTATGTTCATTTTTTGATTATTGTCCAAAATTGTCTGACCAAAATTGCATTGATTTCCGTTTAGATCCTTGATTTAGTCAGAACGATATTAAGTTGGAGACACTCTCTTTCTCTTTTCGGCATCTAGATTTTTAGTTTTTTTGTTCCTCTCAGGGCCTTGTAACTGAGTAGCATTAGTACCTTGAGTGGAAGCCTGATATGACTTTCATTCACACTGGTTTAATGAAAAGAAATAATTTTTAGATGATGTTGAAGGATCTACGATATGTCACAGCTTTTTCATCCTCTACTCTTAGACAAGGCTTTAAAATTATGATTTGATCTTTGTTTCTTCTAATTATATTGCATATGCTCGCATATTAGAAATTGTGATTTCTAAGCTGATCCATGAACATATTTTATTTTATCTTCTATTTAGATATAAATAACTAATGAAGTTCATTTATGAGGTGCAAAAAAAGCTCTCTTCATGTTATTCACATTGGAGTGGTAACTATCTACTACCAACTGTAACAGTTGCAAAGTACAAAGTTTTAGTCCATAACCCTTTAGAATGAGGTAGCAATGTGATTTTCTCTTCTCCCAACCCAACCAAATTGTTCTTTCTTTTTGGGGTACCTCAGAAATACACATACTTGTGTACCTATTTTAGAAGTTATGAAGTTGAAAGAGTTTTAAGTGGTGAGCAGGTTTCAATTTATCGCTGGCTTGCATTGCTATGTTTTAATTAGATATCAGGGTTTATATTCATTTAGCAAATGATGAAAGGTTACCAGAAAAGGCTTTTAACTGTTCTGGATACATGAAACATGTCTAATTTGTCTCTACCAGGATGAAGTTATTCCTCACCTGGAGCCTGGGATGATTCCATCTACTGTTGATCCTGATGCTGCTGTAGGTGCTGAAAGAGGAAACAAGTTACCCAAGAGACCTGTTCGAATTAGTGCTTGGAAACTTGCAAAATTAGATTCCACTGAAGCCATGAGGGCAGCCGCCAAGGCCAGGGCATCTTCCTCTGTTCTTAAACCAGTTGATAATCACCGTTTGGCAGATCCTGAATGTAGTTCTAGTGGTAACCTGAGTGTCAGAAGTAGTGTGAGTACTGATATGGGGCCAAACAAAGAGATCAAGAATGAGCTGAGGTCATCTCATCCAGGTTACACATTTGCTCCCAGTCAAGGTAGCCGGGATGAGTATGAAACTGGGACTCAGAGTGTTAGTAGCTTCAGCAGCCCAAGCCACATCCATGAATCGGTCACACTTAGCCCTCTACCACAGAGTCACAGTTTGGGACGTCCAAATCCAATAACTTCAGGCTCTGGCTTTGTTCCTGATAATTTTTTATCATCTAAGCCAGCTGTTTCCCATGGTAACGACCCCGTACCACGTCATATATCAGGATTTGATGAAAGGATCATGCAGAAGGGAAGTAGCAGTGATCCTTTACTTTTATCCGCACCTGCTACTTCTCTTCTTCGAGATGTCAAAAGGACATCTGTTGTTTGGGACCAGGATGCTGGAAGGTATGTATCTGTTCCTGTGTCAGCCTCTGAAGCTCGTAACAGATCAACAACACAGATAGGGCTGCCAAAATCTACCGCTGAGATGATCAATCATAGTAGAAAGCCGGTGATTCCACTCCAAGAGCCATCTTCTTCAGCAGCAAAACCTACAGAGCAGCAAGCCGAGAAGCTTATGTACACAGGAGATTCCATTTTCTACGGTGGCCCTCTTTTGAGTGCACCACTTAGGGATGGCTTGAGAAATGAAGGAGGTTTAGTCACTAGAGAGGGGCAGCAAAGGTTGATGCTCAACTTGCCTCGGGAGTCTAGGTTCAAAAGAGATTCAACTTCAAATCAACTCCCCGTTTTTGCCCCTGGGGGATACGAGCACAACCCATCTTCTGGATCTGGTCTAAGGTAGGGTGAACATATAATTCATAGTGGAACCATACATGCTTTCATCCAAATACTTGGGTAAGCTCCGCGAGGCGAGTTTGAAGGGAAACTCTAAAAAGTAGTTGCTCAACCTCGGGAACATTGCAGTTTTGAAGTTTGATCGATTCAACTGTATTAGGCGCATTTTTTTCCTGTGAACTTAGTGATTCAACACGAGGTCACGTGAAGATTGGTAATGGGGGAATGATGTGAAGAACTTTGGCTACATGAAAAATGTGGTAGAAGGGGTTTGTTGTAGGGTTGCTACATGAAAAATGTGGTAGAAGGGGTTTGTTGTAGGGTTCTTTTAACTTAGTGATTTTCATTTGGCTTCATGAATGAGTTATAAAGAAAATAATTCAGTTCTTAGTGTAAGTCTTTTGCTTTCAGTAGGTCTTGCATCTCTACTATTACTTCACAGAGTTAGAAGGCAACGGGACAAATACGCAGGCGAAGGCATCAAAAGAACTCCCGTCTTCCATTCTGACTCGCTTTCTGAATCAAACATTTACTCAATCTTACTAATACTGAGTGTCTCAAGGCTCCAAACCATCAATATTAAAGCCTTTATATTGTTGGGACCATAGGACTCTGACCAAGTTGCATGCAGTTTCAAGCTTTGTCGCCTGCTTAACAGCAAAACGTTCTTGTACTTGATCGGTTGATCCTAGTACCAAAAACTGTTAATATGAAAACTGACAATGGCAAATTAATAAATAACATGTGGTCTGTTTTAAAGAATCCCACTGTGGGCTGCTTAATCCGTTGACATGGCCTGTAGGCTTTGTTGTGCTTTCCCTTCACTAGCAACGGGCCTGGTTACACACTAACATGGACCACTCTGGGTTTTCTTCGGCCATAATCGTAGATGGTTTTTACCTATTTGTTGGCGCGACGAAGTTTCCCAGTACAGGGCCAGAGGTTCATCTTTTGCTGTCGTTGGCCACCAACTCTCGGGAGCTTATTGTTCGATTAAATCGTCAATCTTTTCTGGGATTCCTTAACACTTACACGATTTATGAATCTTTTGAAGCAGCTGATGCCCCAAAGGCGTGGCCTTTCTGATTCATTGAAGCGTTTTAGAGGTTTCTATTTCTTTCTCGATTCTTTCATTAGCTTTTCTTGGTGTTAGTCATCACTTTTTGGTCAGACATGCACATTACATTTTGGTTTTGTATTGGAGTTCATGCTGTGACCAATAAATTATTGAACACGAGAAGCTTATTGTCAGTTTTTGATCTAAAAATCTGGTCTTTTTGGTTGTTCAATGTGATTTCTTTGAAATGATTTATTTGAGAGTCTATTATTGGTGTCCGTCGTCTTATGCCAGAAAATTAAATGAATAAGCGGTGCCCAACTCAGTTCATTGATCGTTGCTTTGATTGTTATTGTAGGATCTTCCTTTTGCTTTCTTCATTCATCACAAAATGTATCCGTGGAGCTCTATTCTCAAGAGCATGAAGTGGTTATTGCTCTTGGAAGCAACGTGGGAGACAGAATTCACAACTTTAATCAAGCGTTGCAGTTGATGAAGAAATCTGGCATAAACATTACTAGACATGGCTGCTTGTATGAGACGGCCCCTGCCTATGTGACTGATCAGCCTCACTTTCTCAATTCTGCTGTCAGGGCCGTTACAAAACTTGGACCCCATGAATTGCTGGGAGTTCTGAAGAAAATTGAGAAGGAGATGGGTCGTACTAAAGGGATTAGGTACGGCCCAAGGCCAATTGATTTAGATATATTATTCTATGGAAAATTCAGGATCAACTCTGATATACTTGTTGTCCCTCACGAGCGAATTTGGGAGAGACCATTTGTAATTGCCCCTTTGATAGATGTAGTAGGATCAGAAATTGAAAATGACACAGTTGCTTCTTGGCACTCTATGTCGATACATTCTGGTGGACTTTTTCAGTCATGGGAGAAGTTAGGTGGAGAATGCCTGATTGGAAAGGAGGGGATGACAAGAGTTTTACCCATTGGAAATCATTTGTGGGATTGGTCAAAGAAGATTTCTTTGATGGGCATCCTTAATCTGACTCCTGATAGTTTCAGTGACGGAGGAAAATTCCAGTCTGTGGATGCTGCTATTTCTCAGGTACGCTTGATGATTTCAGAAGGGGCGGATATGATCGATTTGGGTGCCCAATCAACAAGACCTATGGCTCCTAGGATATCTCCTCAGGAAGAATTAGACAGGCTAATCCCGGTGTTAGAAGCCATTGTAAAGATGCCTGAGATGAATGGGAAGCTGATATCTGTGGATACTTTCTATTCTGAAGTCGCTTCAGAAGCAGTCAGCACTGGTGCTCATCTTATAAATGATGTATCTGGTGGACAGCTAGACCCTAACATGGTAAAAATTGTTGCTGACCTTGAGGTTCCTTATGTCATAATGCACATGAGAGGAGACCCAACTACAATGCAGAACAGCGAGCACCTACAGTATGACAATGTTTGTAAGCAAGTTGCTTCTGAGTTGTGTGCAAGGGTTAATACTGCTGAAGCATCTGGTATCCCGTCTTGGAGGATAATTATTGATCCTGGGATTGGATTTTCAAAGAATACTCAGCAAAATTTAGAAATTCTGATCGGATTGTCGGACATTCGTCTAGAACTTGCAAAGAAAAATTTGGCTGTGTCTCACACTCCAATGTTAATTGGAACTTCCAGAAAGAGATTTTTAGGTGAAATTTGCTCTCGTTCAGCTTCAAGTGACAGAGATCCGGCAACCGTTGCTTCTGTAACTACTGGGATTTTGAATGGTGCTAACATTGTTAGGATACACAATGTAAGAGATAACTTGGATGCTGTGAGACTCTGCGAAATGATGCTAAAATACAAGAGATCTTGTGGATAACTTGAATACCACTGATTCTTATTCATCCATTGTATAGTTGAGTCTTATGAGTATGGCACCACTTTGCCAGCTTCTTGCACTTGTCCCAGTTTGTTTTGAGCACAATAATTCTTATGTCGAACTCAAGTGAAGTCATAAAAGCTTTCATCTAAGAATTTGGTGAGTTCTTAGTAATGCGCTTGAAGAACAATTCTAACCGTTCTACAAAATCTCCATTGTCTACACAGCATATGCATTATCTTTATTCATGTATTCATAGTTTGATACAAATTTGTGTTGTAATGGTATGAGTGTAATTTGGTAGGTTTCTAATTAACTATTTCTCTATTCTTGGTTCAGTTTTCTGCATTTGTTTACATTTCTAATATCAGGCTTTATATGTTCCTCAATCCTAAGAATTGCAGGTTACAGAACTGTGAACTTGCTCCTCTGATACAGAGGTAGCTCTTAACTGGAAATGATGATTGGAAGTAATGCTGTCTTATTCCCTATTTTGCAGGAACAGGCAGACCACAGTGCAATCATCTACATTTGAGGAAGGGAACTTCTTTCTCCAAGCTGCCACAGCAGCCTCGACTACGGCTATCGCGGCTTCTTGCTTGTTTTCTGCCGCCCACACGATTGACACAACTTGTTCATTACTGAGCACATCCCACACCTGCGTTCCATGGCTCAAGGCGTCAATATTAGATCTTTTTACTATTTATGATTTCAATTGCTAAAGGTTATCTTTTCTCTGTGATTTTTGCAACAGTGATTGCCTTTAAACGATAGTCTGATTTTTTAGGACTGCTGTTGGCTTATAAGCTTAATCAGATGCCAACAACTACTTATTTTTAGGAAATGAACTTACCCCATCTGTTGCAAGAACAAGGAACTGGTCACTAGAAGTTAAATGATGATAAGATATATGAGGGAGTGCAATTACTCCATAATCTTTTAGTCGAAAATCTCCAAAAGCTCGAGACATGGCTAGACCCGGAGAGTCTTCATTCGGCAGCCACACACGTTGGATTTGTGGTTGTTCTTGTAGTGCAAGTACTCTGCCATTGCACTTCCTTATTCTATCTGCCTCACCTGGAATATAGTTGGTGATCAGAAGCACGACGGTGAAGATAATTAAACAAGGGAAGTACAATAAAATCCTTTTGTTGTATGTACTCCTGGCTTTTACTTTCTTGGCATGCCATTAGCTCTGTAAACTAGAAGTAACTTTCATAATGAGTTGTATTTAACTATATACTGTCAAGTGTATATCATCTATGTACGTTCAGTCTTATGGTAAACTATTGAAAATGGCTTACTTGGTAAGCTAGGCTTCAAATCTGTAGTTAACTGAACAGGAATTATTCTGTCATCACTGATTGCACCCAACACTGCTCTCGAGTCTCCAAGATTGGCTATGATCATTTCTTCACCCTGAAAACAGATTGAAATCCGAATCTGAAAGGATAAAAAGTTGTTGACAAGAAAGAATTTTGATGTTTCCTGTACCTGTTTGATGAAAACTACGGCAGTAGTTCCACTGTAAGAGCAATCTAAAGACTCTCGGAGTTTGATTTCCTTGTCCATCACCTTAAAGGCACTGATACAAGCGCTTTTCCATTGATCAAATGTTCCACTTGGATGTAAATCACCATCCGCTTTCTCTCTGGAAATGTTCACTCCTGTCTTTGCTAAAGCATTCCTTTGTCTCAGCAAAAGTGATGCCAATCTATCTGTCACCATCTTACTCACGAGGTGACCATTCTTTCCATGCCCATCAAATACTCCACAGAAAACTCCTCCTTCCATTCCATAGTCCTGTCAAAAACTCCAGTTAGTCATTTTTCAGGAACTCAATGATCTTTTTCAGATAATATTATATAAGCAAATTGTACGATGCACTTGTATGTTTTCGGTCAGTAAATCTAAGTTTTCATCAGGACTCTTTGTGTGAAGCAACAAAAATTTGTTGTCCTTAGGATCTATATGAAAATTGACTAATACTTTTGTTGATTTTCTTGGAAGTGAACTGGATTTGACATGACAAAGAAATCAAATTTAAGAAGCCTCAGTTGTGTGAGGAAAACTTGAAACCAGTAACTTACATGGTAAAGAATGGCAGCATCTTGGTTCAGCCCTTTGCTTCCCACTTTAGAATAAAGGGAACCAACTTTCTGAACTCCATTATAGGCTATGGTTTCTTGCAAGTACACGACATTTTCCAAGCCATCTTCGGCCTGGTGAATCCCTGAAGATGCAGAGGATATGCAGACTCCCATCTCTAGTTTCTTCACCAACCTGTTAAACGTCAACTGGTATATGATGTATATTCTTTCTTCATCTTGATTCTAATATAAGCAAGCAACTCATATGTGAATCTCGGTCAAATACTGTTTCTTTAAAAGCTATCAAGTGGCTCTACAAAAGCTGAAAACATAACCAGACTCAATGATCAAGTGTTTTTTAAATGTTGGATAATGTTCTAAGCTAACCAGAGATTCGAAGGGGCAAGCAAACTTCGTATCTTAATACCAAGATGTTTATCCGGTTATTTTAATCTACATACCTCCAATATATATGGTTTGACTTTTAATCTGTGGTGTCCATTAGATTCAACTTCTGTGCAGACATCAGATATTCTCAGAGGTTGCGACTCCCAAATCAGATGGAACTATAAAAAAAGTATTGTACAACAAAAAGTATTGCTTTATCAAATATTAAATTGTAAAATTATAAAAAATTATTTATCAAAAATTATTTTATATAAAATTTAGAAATTTCCAAAAATCTAGGTTAGGATTCAGAAAATTTATGCTGGAGATCATTGTTTGAAGAAGCAAAATGAATAAATAAATGAGATGGAAAGTTTACCCTTTTTTATTTTTGTATATTGTACAAAAGATAATTCAAGTAATATTGACTATAATTATCATTTCATGAGGTTACATTTCACAATAGACGCCGAGTCACGAGGCCAAGTATCAACATGAAATGGATCCCAAAAGTCTTACCATTATCAACCAAGTTGTAATTAATAAAAAATTATGAAATTGTTTAAATATGTTCATCATTGATATCAAACCAATCCAGATCCTGTGAGTAAAGTTGACTTTTCTTTCATAACGAGAAATTAAAAAAATAAATTCTTTAAATATAATAAAATTTTGACAAAACTTATTTAATGAGATAATAATTCAAAGTTAATTAATCCTCTCAGCTCAATTAGTGGTTAGACTTCCATTAAATTTAATGTAGTGCATCTCACATCATTTTTTTTTGGGAAAAAATAAGTTTATTAGGAAAAAGAAAGAGCCAAGCTAATGGCAATACAAGCGAAACATAGTATCAAAGCTCACTTAAGCCATCAGCCAAACCTGTAGTTGTTATTGTTTCTCTTATCTATTGAATAACTTGAGGACTGATTCATTGTTGTTGCTAACAAAGGAAAAACTCATGATCCAGTTAACTCTTGGATTCTAATTGTGATAAGCTATATTTACATTGAGCTCTAGAAAGACCTGCTCCCAAATTGAGCATGAAGAAGGGCAATTAAGAAAAAAAGTGATCATGGACTTCGAATACACGAGGACAAAGAGAGCAAGTTCTATTCGACATGAGAATGAAGGAAATCAAGTTTTTAGTCCATAATTTTCATGTAATAGCAAGTCAAAGGACAAAACTAGCTTTAGGGAGATGATGAGACAACCGAGGAACTTCATTAAGGAGCTAATGGACTAGGACCTCTAAGCAACTGATAACATGACTTCTTGGTGAAAGCTTCCGAAAGTACAAATTGTAAAATGTCCAATTCAGGAAAATACTTTTGTAGAAAGCATTAGTCATTGTTAACAGTTATTCAGAATGAAACCAATAGTCTAATTTTCAGTGGTTATTTTGATGTTTCACTAATTTATGCTTCCAATTTTCAATTTCAAAGAGCCTCTCTATGGAATAAATTGCAGTCTATTGCAGCTATTAGTACCAAACCTTGGCTATTAATTAGAGATTACAATTGTATTCTCACTGATCAGGAGGTTGAAGGAGGGCTGGGGTTTCATACTGCAACAAGACGTGAGCTAGCTGAATTTTTTCACAAAGCTAAAGTTACTGATTTGAAATTCAGGGGGAGGCTATTTACCTGGACTAACAAGCAAAATGGCAATATGCTTGTAAGGAAAAAGCTCGATAGAGCTTTGGGTAACCAATGTTGGTTGGCTTGGTATCCTTACTCTTTTGTTGAATTTGGGAAAAATTCTTTTTCAGATCATTCATTTATTAGCATTCAAAATATGAAAGCCGTAAAGAAGCCAGGGGCTTCTTTCAAATTCTTTAATGGCCTCTCACAGTAGGATGGTTTCTTGCATTTGGTGGAATCTTGCTGGAACTTTAATGTTAATGGGTTTAAATCCTTTGAACTTACGCAAAAGCTGAGAAGGGTTAAACTTTCTTTCTGAGCTTTCTCTAATGCTAATAATAGGCAGATTAAGATCACTCAATAGTTGCTTAGTGAGGCTCAAAAGGCTTGCTATCAATTCCCTAATGATAATCATTTGAAGCAGACCGAATGTGCAAGATTAAAGGTTCATCAGGATGCTCTGAATTTGCATAATTATATTTTGAAGCAGAAAGCTCATATGAACTGGCTAAGAGATGGTGACTCAAACACCAAATTATTCCGTGCTTCTTTACTTGTAAGAAGGAATATGAATACGATTGTGGAACTCAAAGACTCTTTGGGAAACTCTTTCTTTGATCATGAAACTTTATCAAGGCTCATAGGGGAATTCTTCTTACGGCTCATGGGCATTGAACACAGTTCTTATGAATCTCAGAATATTAGTGAACTTTATCCTTTATCTCAGGATATCAAAGAATATCTATTTGCCCCATTCACTAATATGGATGTTAAGGAGGTCTTATTTTCCTTATATCCTTCTAAAGCTCCAGGCCCTTATGGGTTCGCTACTGAATTTTTTCAAAAAACTTGGTAGACCGCTAGTAATTTGCTTACAAAAGCCGTCTAAAATGCTTATCTGCTTGTAAAATGCTGAAGGAGATAAATCACACATATTTTGCTGGTTCCTAAAAAGTTGAATCCTAATTCTTTGAGAGACTATAGACCCGTCTCATGTATAATACAATTTACAAGGTGATTGCTAAACTTCTTCCTAGAAGATTGAAGACTGCCTTAACAACGGTGGTAAGCCTAACTAAGAGTGCATTCACACAAGGAAGATCTATAGGGGATAACATCCTTCTAATGCAAGAGCGTTTGAAAGATTACAATTATGGGAGAAATATTAAAACTTGTTGGAAGATTGACTTCTTTAAGGCTTTTGATACTGATAATTGGCACTTCATTCAAATCTGCTTGGAAGCCCTTGAATTCCCAACAATATTCATCGAATGGAATTCCTACCAAGCCATTAAATTGTGTTAGAGGAATTAGACATGGTGATCCCCTTTCTCCTTATCTATTCACTCTTGTTATGGAAGATCTAGATCTCTCCCTTCTTATCAACAAGTTCATTGCCTCTAACAGGAGGTTTCACTACCACAATAAATATAGTTCTTACAAGCTCACGCATGTAATGTTTGTAAATGATTTGATTCTTCTTTTAAGGGTTGAATCTCAATCGGTGATGATGCTGAAGGAACTTCTTAAGCAATTCTCCAGATGGTCAGATCTGAAAGTAAATGTAGATAAAAACAATTTGTATTACTCCAAAGATGTGAGGAATGTTGTTGAATTTTTCAGGATAACTGAGCTTCAACTTCAAACTCTACCTCTCTTATATCTTGGAGTTCCCATTTTGTATGCAAAACCAAAGTATTTTGAGTGTATACTTACCGCTGAAAGGATCTAAGTCCGAATTAATACCTGACAAAATAAATTCATGTCACTAGTTGCAAGGGTCACTTTAAAAGTTTCTATACTTAGAAATCTTTATGTTTACTAGATATCTCATATCATCCTACCAAAGATTATCAAGGATCTTGATGGTATCCTGAACGCTTTCTTATGGTTCGGGAATTTTGACAACTTTAAGAAAGCTAAAGTCAACTGAAGTGAGGTGACTATTCCTAAAAAGCAAGGAGGATTGGGATCACTCCTATTTCTCGTTTGCAAAAAGTTCTTCTTTGCAAAAGGATTTGGATACTTTTTGAAGACAAAAATGCCATTAGGTTAAAATGGCTGCATGAAACTTATCTTAAAAATGAAAGTTTCCAGTAACTGCCAATTTCCAGTGAGTATTCTTGGTTCTTCTTGCAAATATTGAACATAAGACTGGTAGTATACCCATGGAATAAGCATGTGTTAGCGAATGGAGAGAAAATCTGGTATGGTTCGATAATTAAACACAATAAAGTCCACTTATGCAAAGAATTGAATTATCCTAACTTACTAACAGGCTGCCACTCAACTCCAAAGCATCTTCTCGGACGAATCAAGTACGTGGGGCAGGCAATTTCAAAGGGTTCAATATACTAGTGGAAAGTCATTTGCAGGACTCAGTATCCTGGCTACCAGATGCTTCTAGACTTTTTACTAATAAGTCTTGCTATAAGGCTTTGTAGCAAGAAGGTGAGAATGTTCCTTGGTTCAATCTTTTATGGAAGCACTCTTAATATTCACCTGGTTTGTTATTAAGAACATGATTCGTATTAAGAATAGTTGGTTTGGATCTTATGACCCAATTTGTGAGTTGTGCAAAGAAGCTGAAGGAGATATAGAACACCTATTTTTTCAATGCAGATACCCAAAAGTGATATGGAGTAGAATTTTATATTTAATTTTTGATAAAGCAAACACACGCAAAAGGGAGAGGTGAATTGTTTGTGATTTTAAAAAAATTAAGTTACTATCAATTCGTGTAAATGATAGGAATATGCTAAATTTTAATAGAAAAATCTGTAAATAGAAGAAACCTATTAAAAATGAAAGGAACTTGTTAACTTTTAGAAAATGAAAGGGTCTGTTAATGTTTAAAAACAAAAGGAGTCTATTAACGTTAAAAACTAAAGGTGCTTGTTAACAAATGAAAGGAGCTTGTTACTGCTAAAAATGAAAGGAGCTTGTTAAAAAACGAAATGAGCCTGTTAATGAAAGAAACCTCTTATAATATTAAAACAGAAGGAGCCTATTTCAAAAGTGTAAGAGCCTCATGTAAATTAAACACACGCACAATGTAATGCAAATATTTAAAAGTTAAGAGAGAGAGAGAGAGAGAGTGACATTATCAATTTATACTAGTTCGGCTTATAACGAAGCTTACTTCCAATCTCCAAGTATTCAGCTTGAGTATTTCACTATAAAATTCCAAGTAGTAAATTTTCACAAGCCTCTCTAAGCTTACAAGTACATATTTTTCAAGATTTTTTAACCTTCTACACTTGTAGTGTTTAACAAACTTCTATAAGACAAAAAAATGTATAAAGGGTTTAACAGTCTCTCTCAATAGAGTGATTTCACTTTCTAAGACATAAGGAGTTTGATATAGATATGACTTTCAAGAATATTGATGCTGCTGAAGTATTTCGCAAATCTGTGTATTTTTTGCAAATGCAATGACTCTTTTCTAAATAGACATTTTCTTCAACTAGCCATTGCTTCATTTTAATTTTGAGTTGACTTTGTATCTAATGAATTTTCGATATCATCTTTACTGGAATCTTCCAATATTCGGACGTTGAGAGAAAAGCTTTGTCAAAAATTACGGAGCTAATTGTTCGAATTAGTAAGATCTTTCCAGATATTGTGAAATCATTTCTAATAAGGTAAGTTCATTAAAAAGGTTCTTGTAATAAAGGAAGCATGTATCCTATGATATCATTTCCTTTTAAGAATTATATCATTACCTATAAAAGGAAATAAATTCAATTTGAATTTTAAAATATTATAGAGTTATCATCAAAATCATTAATAATAAACTTGAGCTGACAATCTCCCCCTTTTTTATGATGACAAGCAATAACAAATATATTTTCAAAAATTCAAAAAAAATAAACGATTTCAAAAGATAAATGTAAACTTTTTATGTTCTTACTTATAGTCATGATTAGAAGGAGCCTTTCTTACGATAGGAATCTATTGTTTATGCACATCATAGATTTAAAATTCACAAATTACAGTAGAGAATAAGGCAAATATATCACTAAAAGAAAATAGATCATTGATTCTCCCCCTTTATCGTTATCAAAAAGTAGAGGAGCCTTCTAAACTAAGAGGAGCCTTCTAAACTAAGGTGAGCCTTCTAAACGAAGAGGAGCCTACCTTCTAAACGAAGAGGAGCCATCCATAAAAGAACAGATTAGAAGGAGCCTGTTAATATCTGCAAAGGGAAGTAGCATAGAGTCTTCATACATAATTAATATCAGATAATCTGCACATGTCAAGCTCTTTTCTTAACACACAAAATCTATCTTTAGAGAGTGACTTAGTAAAGATATCAGCTACTTGATTTTCAGCTTTAACATGCAAAAGATCAATGGTTCCTTTTAAAACATGATCTCTAAGAAAATGATATTTGATTTCTACTTTCTTAGTCTTAGAATGATGCATAGGATTCTTAGAAAGATGTATTGCACTGGTATTGTCACATAGTATAGGAATATGATCAAAGTTCAGAGAAAAATCCTAGAGTTGATGTTTCATTCATAAGATTTGAGCACAATAACTGACAGTTGCTATATATTTTGCTTCATTTGTCAAAAGCGTTGTGTGTTTTTTTTTTTACAAGACCAAGAAACTAGACATTCTTCAAAAAATTGACAGTGACCACTTATGATTTTCCTATCAACTTTATTACCTACATAATTTGCATTACAAAAATCGAATATGTTAAAAGAACCAATTTTTAGATACCATAATCCAAAGTCTATAGTTCCATAAAGATAACGAAAGTCCTCTTAACTGCTTAAAGATGACTCTCTCTTGGATTTGATTGAAAGCGTGCGCAAGGACATACACTAAGCATAATATAAAGTCGATCATTGGAACTTGTTGATATTTTAAAATAAACTCGATGACAACGATAAGGTGATAAGAAATAAAGCTAGACTTCTAGCTCAAGGCTATATTCAATAAGAAGGTATTGATTTTGATGAGACTTATACTTTTGTTACTAGACTAGAATCAATTAAAATTTTACTTACTTTTGCATGTTATAAAAGTTTCAAATTATAACAAATGGACATCAAAAGTGTTTTTTTAAATGGATATATTAATGAAGAAGTTTTTATTAAGCAATCTCCAGCTTTGAGAACATAGAACATCCAAATTATGTGATGAAATTGACAAAAGCTTTGTATGTTCTAAAATAGGCTCCTCGAGCATAGTATGATAGGTTAAGTAACTTCTTGCTTGAGAATAACTTTGAAAGAAGAAGATAGATAACGCTCTATTTATTAAGAGGAAGAAAAATGATTTACTTATTGTTCAAATATATGTTGATGCTATAATATTTGGTGCTACTAATTCATCTTCTTGTGAAGAATTCTCAGTTTTAATGCATGGGCAGTTTGAAATGAGTATGATGGGAGAGTTATCTTTCTTTTTTAGATTGCAAATTAATCAAACAGAAAAAGAAATCTTCATTATTCAAGACTAGTACACAAAGAAACTTATCAAGAAATATCATTTTAAAAATGTCAAACCAATAGGAACTCCAATGTATACTAGAGCTAAGCTTGATAAGGATGAAGCTAGCAAAACTACTAATGAGACAAAATCCAGAAAAATGATTGGTTCACTTCTATATCTCACAACTTTAAGACCTGATATTATGCTTAGCATGTGTCATTATGCAAGCTTTCAGTCAAATCCCAAAGAAAACCACCTTCAAGCAGTAAAGAGGATTTTTGTTATCTCTTTGGAATTATGGATTTCAGATTATGGTATCCAAAAACTGACTCATTTGACATAGTTGGCTAATGTAATGTAGATTATACAGGTGATAAGATTGATAGGAAAAGCACAAATGGCTACTGTCAATTTCTTGGAGAAAGTTTAGTTTTTTGGTCCTGCAAGAAATAAAATTGCACAACACTTTCCATAACTGAAGCTGAATAAAAAGTATTTGCTAGCTTTTATGCCCAGATCTTGTGGATGAAACATCAACTTTAGGATTTTTCTTTAAACTTTAATCACATTCCTATATCATAGGATAGTATAAGTGCAATTAACCTATCTAAAAATCCTGTGCATCATTCTAGGACTAAGCATATAGAAGTTAAATATCATTTTCTTAGAGATATGTCTTAGAAGGAACTATTGAACTATTGTATGTTAATATTGAAAATCAAGTAGCTGATATTTTCACTAAGCCACTTACAGAAGGTAGATTTTGTTTATTACATAAAAAGCTTGGCATGTGCAGATTACCAGACATCAAACTCTACTTGAAGTTTTTCTTCTAATTTTGTAGATATTAGAAGGCTCCTTTGAATATGTTTATTTAAAAGGCCCCTCTAATTTTACAGGAGGTTTCTATCTTTTTAAAGAGTAAGAATATCCTTGTTTAAAGATAACCTTCACTAAAACGATGTCGTTTCATTTATTTAAAAATTCATGCTCGCTGTTTTATCAAACTTTCATATAACTAACAGAAGATATGATAGAGATTATGCCTCTGAGAACGTTTATGTCCTTTCATCTTCACACAAAACCATCACTTAGAAACTGTCTCTTAGGAACCGTCTCTTAAAAATCATTTGTTATATCTCAAGATAGTTCCTTTTCTTCATCCTATCTTCAACACTAATTGCAACTCCTTCTATCTCACTATAATCAAACTCTCTTCTTTGCGAATCTCTTCAGTAGTTTCCAGCATAATCTGTTTGTTGATAATGGCACGAACAAAGTCCAAGGGCTAAAAGAAATCTTTGACACCCACTACTAGCCATGGTGAAATTCTTCACCATGAATAAGAGTTTGAAACTCTTTTTTCTGAATCTTCTTCTTTATCACTAATAATATGATCGCTAAACACCTCCATTGAACTTGCCTTCATCTCTTTTATTAACAAGCCATAATTTTTAAAATGATCCATTCGGAAGACTCCATGCTATAAAAAACAAAAAATTGTGGCATCGCTTAAAGAATTAACCTTTGATTCATTTACTGGAACAATGAATCAATAAAGCAGCAATATGTTTCTGATTCTAAGGAAGAAAATCTTGACAAATCTAAACCTAGCTTGTCAGAAAAGGAAAAAGAAAAAGAAGAAGAAGAAAGAGAAGTAGAAGAAAAAGAATAAGGAAAAGAAGAAGAAAAATCTTTAAGTGAAGAAGAATATACTATTGTGAGAAGAGTCTTCGGTAAGGGGAAGTTGTTGAAGAAGGTATGATTCCATTCTCCTTCTCCAAGTTTAAGATCTCCATCACTTTCTCCTTCACTACCTACTCTCACTCCGCTTCCTCTTAATCCTAAAATCTCCACACCACCACCATCGACTACTCCTCGACCTAGTTCCACGAGCCAAAAATTGCCTGAAGAATACTAGATCATTAATGATGATGATTCAAATGAAGAACTGGTTCATTTAGTAAGACATTCATAAATTAGAGGAAGTATCTAAAGCAAGTTGAGAAAGTGCCTATAATTGAAAAAGAAAAAAGCCCTAACACTGAACTGAGGGAAGAAGAATCATCTCAGAAGAGAAAGAGAGAATAAATAAGAAGAGGAAAGACATCTATGATTGAAGAGCTTGTAGAGGATCCTATTGTTGGGGACGAACCTATTGTTGAAAACACTTTGTTTGAAGAAATTACCAAGGGTAAAAGGTAAAAAACAAAGGAACTCTCTGTACATAGGAAAGTATAATCTTCAGCACCTATAAAAATGTTCCAATCCATACAAAGTTGAAACACCATATATAATGCAAAATTTGGTTGCTAGACGTATTATGCCTCCTCTCTTATTCGATGACATTGGTATTCTCATTTCTCCTTATTTTCTTACTGTTGGAAGGAAAAAATTTTTGAATTTGAATGAGACAGCCTGTGATGACTTAGTTCGATCATTTTACACCCTTATGAGAAATCTTAGGCACATGAGTGTGAGATTCTGTTTACTAAGAAAATTTTAAGCAACTTGTTGGATATAGCTCCCATAAGGAGATTTGACTTCCCTTTTCATAAATGGGATATTGCTGATCTTGATTTGGGAGAAGTTGTAGACTTTATTTGCCTACACATGGAGAAAACACAAGAAGGGGGACCTTGGTGCAGACAATTGGATCTACTGCCACGATGCCTTGTGTCATTATCTGCCACTTCAATTTTTTCAAGAAGTAGCTCAGTAGAAAAATACAATCTTCTAAACACTTATATGATCTACAACTTGTTAAAGGATAATAGGATGATTCTTCTAGCCATGATTTTGAGGTTTATGTTCGATAAAGGGAGTTAAAAGAACACTACAGGAGGGTTGCCTTATGAAATCATATTGACCAAGATATTTGCCTATTATGATGTATCTTTTGATGGTTTAGAATAGTATGAACCTACTAAGTTCCATTCTTCCATTCCTTATCAATTTAGATATAAGTTAAAGGACAATGTCTGGGTGGAAAAGAAATCAGAAAAAATAGTTGTTATCTTAGGTCCTGCCCCAACACAAAAGCCTCCTGTCAATCTTCCAGAAACCAACAATCTGGATACCCAACAACAACTGAGGGAGATTAGTCTATATCAGGATCAAATGCAAGATCAGATTAAAGACATGCAAAATCTTCTTCGTGTTCTTATTGATTCTCTTAAAGAATACTTTCGTTAAAACATATACATTTTTCTGCTAATGATTGTTTTGGCTTTAATATGACTAGTTTTGTGCCTTCTGGTTTATACATATTTGTGAATTTTTTGTTCCTAATTTTTCTTTTGCATATTTTGTGATACTCTGAATGCTTTAATGTTGTTTATTGACTTTCTTGCCCTTCTTTTTATTAATGACAAAGAGGAAGAACACAGAGAGATATATTTGATATATTGTTAAATTAGATGTTGAAATTAGATGCCTGATGTATTTGATATTTGTGATATATTGTGAAATTAAATGCCTCATGTATTTGACATTTGTAAATTCACGCCTACACTCAAGTTCTCTATGTTTAATTTTCAAACGATAGGCTCCAACTTTTTAGCACTAGTAGAAGGCTCCTTTTCATCAAGATAATGAGTAAGGACTTACATATAAAGATTATAGGTATCTTTCGAAATCTTTCATTGTTATTTGAATTTTTGAAAATATATCCATCATTGCTTGTCATCATAAAAAGGGGGGAGATTGTCAGCTCAAGGTTTTTTAAATTAATGATTTTGATGATAACAATCAATTATATTTAGTTATATATTTTAGTTATCTATTTAAATTGAAAGGACAAATGTCTTTTATTTTGCAGGAATTATTTTAACAAACTTATTTGATTATTAAGATATGGTTCCACAAAATCAGGAATGGATAAGCTCCCATCATTTTTTCACAAATGAAGGATCATGTTATTTAATAGTCGGCTTTAAGGTAAAGTCAAATATTTATTCAAACATCTGAATTTTTGAAGATACTGCCAAAGATGATATCACATATTTTTTAGAAGGGATTCAAGGTAGATTCAATTAGTTAATGATATAATTAAGCAACGGTTAGTTGAAGAGAACGCCTATTTAAAGAAGAGCTACTACATTCACAAAGAACACAAGATTTCCTAAAATTCATCAGTAACATTAGTACTCTCGAAAGTCACATCCATATCAAACCCTCTATGTCTTAAAAAGGGAAAAATATTCTATTGAGAGAGATTGATATTCTTTGAAGCTCACATTGAGCAAATTCTAGTTTCATTTCTTAAAGAGCTTGAAAAGGTTAGCTAAATACTACTAGTGTGGAAGGTTGAAGAATCTTGAAAAATAAGTACTTGTGAGCTTAGAGAGGGTCGTCAAATCACTACTTAGAGATTTATTAGTGAAATACTCAAGTTGGACATTTGAGGATTGGATGTAGGCTTTGTTATAAGCCAAGCCAGTATAAATTGGTTGTGTCATTTTTTCTGTTTCCTTAACTTTTAAATCTCTGCATTTTAGTTACTGTTGTTTTCATTTGCACAAATCTCCTTTTATTTTAGGAGGCTCCTTCTGTTTTTAAACTTTTATAGGTTCCTACTGTTTTAGCAGGCTCCTATTGTTTATTCAAATTAAAAGTAACTTGTAAAAATTTTCAAGTCATACACAATTCACCCCCTCTTGCGTATGTTTACTTTACCATATGTATCAGCTCGCAATAATTACATAAAAAGAATCATCATAATGTCGGTCTAAGTTCAAAATTTGTTAACTTGATGTATATATATGTGTTATATGGATCAATGTTTTAAAAATTGTTCAAAAAAAATAAACTGGTAAGACGAGATTTAAAGCTTAAAATATTCAACCGGTATTAGATAAAATTTTGAACTACGATTGAAAAATATTGTCCTTAGTTGTCAAATAATTTGAAGTTTAATTAAAAAATTAATTATTAAATAAAAATTAATTATTTTTTATTTATAAGAACTTATTAATTTATAAAAAATGATTAATTAATTAATAAACTGATGAGTAATTAAAATAAATCGAACAAAAAATTGACCGATTCAAAATTTTTATATTTGCATAATGTAGTAATGATCAATGTCACTTACTAAATTTGGAGTAGTGTGCCAGATTCCACGCATCGATAAACTCCGGCGACTAAGATGCCAATCTTGCAACATATCTATGTTACTTTTTGTTGATCTGCTGAAGAATAACACAATCGGCTTGTCGACCAAGATTTATTTCCGCATGGGATCCACGAAAATTTCTTCAAGAATAGTGGTATTAATATTTAAACTCAAATCAAACAGATAATTTTAAAGAGAAATCTAATAGAAGTTCAATAGATATCATAATAAATACGCATGTTTCATAATTCACTTGTTTATTATTAACATAAATTTTGCATACCATGCAAAGCCCTATTATTAGAAGTTTTATTTTTAGCAAAACTTATTATCACAAAGTTTTATTATTTGCTAGCAAGAGAAGAAACAAAAACATCGAAATTAAAAGCGAAGATGAAACAGGTTGTTTAAAGCGGTTGGAGACGAAGTACTAGACCATTTTCCGGAACTGGTAATGGATTGAATATGACCTTTTCGTCTGGGAAAACCTTTTCCCACTTGAGTTTGGTGATCAAATTATGAATGAAAATAACGATCTCCAATCGAGCATATTCCTTCCAGGGGCACAAACGTATATGGTGCAGGACCACTGCCTTCAAATCTAGACGGGTCGAATTTCTCTGGATCATTAAAGTACTTTGGATTTTTATGAGTTGAGAAAGCTGACCAACATGTCTGCAAAAGTGCATTAGAAAATGATCAGACATTCTGATTATGATTATTTTAGAAGTCCATTTTCATTGATTTCTTTAGGAACTTACCATCCAACCCTTGGGAATGGTATAACCTGCATAAGTGAAATCAGTTATGGCCTCTCTAAATGATGCTTGCCCGGGTGGTAGCAACCTCATTGCTTCACAGGCAACACACCATGTATATTTCATCTTCTGAACATTTTCCCAGGTTAACAAATCCTTGGCACCCATGTATTTGGAAATATCCATGTGTTCTATGAAACAAAAACAACGATCGAGCTTTGAATTTAGAAACTATTCATTTGTATTCAAGTTCAGTGTGGCAGACCAATACTTGCTCAATATTTAACTTTGCTCTTTCTAATAACTTCGAATCAACTCTTGTTCTTCTTATTATAATTGATTTACTAGTTCTTGTGACTCAAGTGGGTCCAATGCCATAACAGCCGACTTAGTTCCCCCAAAATAAAATCTTAGACCAATAGTTTTCAATGTTTTGTCACCATTAAGACTTTCTTTTTATTAGTTGATATCTATAAGAGCGTCATCTTATTTACATCAATTGCTAACCCGTTTTTATTCATAAAGAAATTAATATATAGAGCAGGTAATCATTACGTAGTTACTTGATCAGGAGTCAAACATACCATTAATGACCTTCTTGTAGACATCGGGATGCTCTGCAAGAAACTTCAAGACAGAAGTCAAGGTAGTACTTACGGTATCATAACTGGCGATAAAGAATCCTAGGATTCGCTTAGCAACTTCTCTGTCGCTAAGTGACCTTATTTCTTCTTGTGGTGCAACAAGCATAAGAGTCAGAAAGTCCTGTTTCGTTGTATTTACCGCGTTCAATAGCTCGAATTTCCTGAGGTTAACAATCGCTATCAGCTCTTCGACGACGGAGTTTCTCCTTTTCAAAGCTCTGTAATATGATGTTCCAGGAAAGTTAATGGGCACAGACGATACTCCTTTAGTCATAAGAGCAAAAGCATTGAATAATCTGGTGACCAGGTGGGGATCTTTAATTCTGAGAAGCAATCTTGAAGCCAATTCGAATGTGAATTCTTTTATAATTGGATAAGCCCTTAGTTCGTTGCGTGGACACCAAACTTTTTCCAAGTGCTCCCTTGCCATGGAAAACATAATTGGTACGTGGTGTCTTGAAGCTTCAGGCTTGAGAAACTCAGTCACTATTGCACGTATTGTAAGTGAATGTTTTACGTTATTCTCTGGAATCAGCAGAGCTTTGTAGATAAATAGTGGTCTGCTTGTGGAGATATACTTGTTCTCACTTGTGAACATGAATTTGTTTCCCGTAGCACCACTGTTCCTTTCAGTCTTAGTTAGCTGCGAACACGTGCTCTAATCCAATAAATTTTCACAACAATAACACAGCTATGTCCTGACCCAGAAGTGAGGTTCTGAACACTTCCGAAGAGTACTTGCTCATCCTGTCATTGATGAACTTTTCGGGATTTCCTTGTCGGGAAGCCTTTAGAAACGCCAAATTTTCACCAATGATCGGCCATGTATTAGACCCCGGTGGGAACTGTTTGTGGTTTGAAGATTTTTGTGTTAAACTACCATTTTATTACAATAGCTTAAGTTGTTGTGTGAGGTCAACTCAATTGGTTTTATATATTTTATAACATTTTATTTACAGAAGCTGAAAATAGAAAGAGCGCAAAATAGGATTAAGAGATAAACAGATAGAATTAATAGATCCATATAATTAATCACACACACGGAAGTGACAGCGCAAGAACTAATGGAGATTGAGGTTTTAGGTAGAAGTTGAACTAACATATTATATATAGTGTTGAGAATTGATAGGGGTTTGAGTTTATATTATATATAGTGTGGCCCGTAAGACCAACATTCTGGAAATTTTCCTGGATCCCATGCAGAAACAAATTTCGGCGGGCTAGTTGATATATCAATCGAGTAAATTAAATTTATCTTTGATGTATCGACAGGTTTTTAGCGTCGTTTTTTGCCTCGGTGGATCAATGTACGTAATCAGGCACGTCAGTCAAAATAATTGTAATTGACATTCATCACAAGTATTTGTTATCCAAATGGGTCTCGACTCTTGAGAGTTTAAGAGTTCATATTTCCTCTTAGACCATACTATTTGCAAGGAAGAGTACTATTTATCTTTCTCTGGTAAAAGCGCATTTAGTCATCAGTAATGTAATAATAGAGATCAATACACTTTAACTGCAAATAAAAATATTAATTGTTGTGAGAATAATACTATCTCCCCTCTGAAAATGCTTATGGAGTAAGGCATATAGCGGGCAGCTGGTCATTATGTTTAAAGGTCGACTATGCGTGCTTACATAGGAAGGGGGTTTTGGCTCTAGACCGACGGCTTCGCTGCTTCTCATTGTCATATAATTGTTGGTGGTTGATACAAAAGTTTTATACTCGCTCTGAATTGTTTTTATAATTTATTATAATTAAGCATATCTTGCTTGTAATCATTGTAAAATCTCGTATAAAAAAAAGAATATAAGGGCTTTTTATAAGCATATTAAAAAAATTATTAATTAGTTCTTAATTAATTATATCCTAAATTGTAAATTTTTTAATTTCGAATTAGAATTGATAATAGACTAGTCCAAATTTAAGGAAATACAAATAATGTCAAAATGAATTTATGCTAATACGATCTTATACTAGATGACAGACGAAACATAGTATTAACAATAGTACGATGAGCAATGAGCAACATATTAAATTATTAATTGAGTCTTGATGAAAATATTAAAAATTCAAAAAGAAAAATTGTAAAGTTTCAAATATGAAAAAGGTTATTAATGAATCAACTTTTAATTAATTTTTTATAAAATTTATTCAAATCTAATTAAATTTATTTTTAAGTCAATCTGAACTTGAGACATTATAAATAAAAAGCTAATATAAACTGAAGACATTATAAATAGTATCTTATTTATATTTTATTGTCTAATTTAATTAATTAAGAGGTGAAATTTTTTAAATAAAAAATTTTTTAGAATTTAAATTTGAAAGAGTTAAATGTTTCGATCTTCAAAATTTTAAGGGTTAACAAAATCTTTGCTAATTTCAAATAAAAGCTTTTAATTTTCTAATTATTTAATAAATGTGCATATTAATCTTATTTGAAGATACTGTCAAAGATAATAAGGAAGATGTTTTAACATATTCAAAATCGATTTAATCAGTTAGTCTATGATAAAATTAAAGCAATAGCCAATTGAAGAGAACTCCTATTTAACAAAGAACTACTGCAGTCAATAAGCTCCATATTTTGAAAATATATCAGTAATAGCTATACCCACTTTCGAAAGTCATATCATTATATACTCTCTATGCTTTAGAAAGTGAAAATACTCTATTTGATAGAAATTATTCATTGTAGCTCATATTAAGCAAATCCTACTAACAAATCATTGAAAACTTGTAGTGGCTGGTCAAAAGGTTGAAGAACCTTGTAAAAGATGTATTTGTCAACTTAGAGAGGCTCTTCAAATCACAACTTGGAGATTTTAGTGAAATATTTAAGTTGGATACTTGAGAATTGGACGTTGGCTTGGTTATAAGCCGAACCAGCATAAATTGGTTGTGTCATTCTTTCTCTTTCCTTAGCTTTTAAATTTCTGCATTATAGCTACTATTGTTTCCAAATTGCAAGAGGCTCCTATTATTTTAAATTTTAATAGTCACTTGTCTTTTATACAATTTGGTAATAACTTGTGAAAATTTTTAAGTCACATATAATTCACCCCTCTCTTGCACATGTTTGCCTTATCATTTGGTATCAAAGTGATGTTTCACATTTATTGTGTTTTACAACACGTAATAGATTATGAAAAACAAATTAAGAAGTCTTGAAGGACAATCTGTTACAAAGCCTCTTTATTTTAATGGAAACAACTATTCCTATTAGAAGGAGAGGATATGACAATCTATCTTCAATCTGTAGATATTAAAATCTGACAAGCTATCAAAGTAGGAGCTACACTTCCTGCTACTGACGATGTAGAGATGTTGATTGATGTTGATAGAAGAAATGCACAGCTGAATGCTAAAGCAAGACATCATCTTATTTATACACTCTCTCTAGAAGAATATGAAAAGATATCTTACTATTATACAATAAAGGAAATGTGGGACAAACTTCAAGTTACCTTTGAAGGAACAAATGAGGTAAAGAAACATAGGATAAGTCTTTTAGTGCATCAATATGAAACTATTAGCATGAAACAGGGAGAGACCATAGATGAATTTTTTGGACGATTCAACAACATCATCACAGCCTTGAAAAACTTGGGAAAGATATATCCCAATGACGAGCTCATAACAAAGATTCTAAAGTCATTGCCAAAAGAATGGAGACCTAAAGTGAAAGCTCTAAAAATTGCAAAGGATTTGACACTATTTCACTCAATTAGCTAAAAGGAAACTTGATGATCTATGAGACAGAGCCCAGAGGAGATTTTTAGGCATATGCCATGTTGTCTAGATAGAGCACAGTAGAGAAATTGGCTTGTCCTTATTGTGGCAATGATTCTTATGCTTTTTATCTTCCAAATGGGGGAAAATATGTTGGTTTGACAACCACATAAAATTTCTTCCTCCAGATCATCCATTTAGACGCAATAAACAAAAGTTCATTAAGAATATGATGGTAAAAACACCTCCTCCCCCTTACAAAGCTGGTGAAGAGATATTGCAGGAGATTGAGGAATTAGGCTTGCTGAAAGTTACAGAATTTGAAGCTGATGAAATTAATATAAGCATTAGTAGAAACTTTGGCTGGAGAAAATGAAGCATTTTTTGGGATTTGCCATATTGGAAAACTAATTTGTTCCGTCATAATCTAGATGTGATGCATATTGAAAAAAATATTTTTGACAATTTGTTCGATACCATAATGAACATTGAAGGGAGGACAAAAGACAACGCAAAATCACGAGCTGATTTGAAATTTTTTTGTAGAAAGAATGAGTTACATAAAGATCTTCGTACCGGTAAATATCCGAAAGCATGTTACACTTTGGACAAAAAACAGAAGGAAATATTTTGTGAATGGTTGAAAAGTCTAAAGTTTCCTGATGGTTATGTTTCAAACTAGGCAAGGTGTGTGGATATGAGGAAGTACAAATTATTTGGGATAAAAAGTCATGATTTTCATGTGTTTATGCAAAGGCTAATTCCAATTGAATTTCAGGATTTGCTACCGAATAAGGTTTGGGAAGTAATAACAGAATTAAGTTTGTTTTTCAAAAGCTTAACATCATCTAAAATCAAGTTGGCTGAAATGGAAAAACTAGAAAGGGAAATTCCAATAATTTTGTGCAAGTTAGAAGGGATATTTCCTCCAAACTTATTTGACTGTATAGAGCATCTACCAGTTCATTTAGCACACGAGGCTAAACGAGCCGGTCCAGTTCAATATCGTTGGATGTATCCATTTGAGAGGTAATTCAACAAAAATGATTATAATTGAAGTCATAGCATGTTTTAATAACTAAATTGGTATAACCATATTCGCTCATATAGGTATTTGCATCACTTGAAGAAAAATGCAAAAAACAAGGCTAGAGTTGAAGGTTCGATATGTAATGCATATTTAGTGGAGGAAGCTAGTACATTTTGTTAACATTATTTTAAGTCGCATATTTACACAAGAGAAAGAAAAGTTCCTCGTAATGACGATAGGGAAGGAACTAGTGATGCTGATGGCAACTTATCCATTTTCACATATCCTGGACGAACATATGGACGTTCAACAAGAAGAATGTTAATAGAGGAAGAAATTGAGGCTGCCTATAGTTACATTTTATTGAATTGTCAAGAGGTTCAACCTTTCGTGCAGTAAGTTAAAATTGATTATTTGGGTTTTGAAATTTAGTGTTATTCATAACTGTAATACATAATAATGTTTTTATATTATACGAGAAATTGTCACGCGAGCTCATGTCTGACAAAACACAGGATGATATCAATAAAGAAGTTGGACGACTCTTTCCTCGATGGTTCGAGCAATATGTAAGTTTATACTTAGAAATATTGAAATGATTGAATTATAAGATTTAAGTGTTCAAATGACATTATACTGTTTAATATGATATTTTATTTTCTGTAGGCCTTAGAAAATACAATAGAGAACAAGTTCATATGTGATCTTGCGAGGAGACCTTTGTGAACTATTAAATCATATCCGGTGTATTTCATTAATCGATACAAATATCATACAGAATATCATGGTCATAGCATGACAACAATAAATAGTAGAGTTTGCATACAGGAAAAGTTAATAGATTAATATGGTAAATTATTAAGATACTTAAAATTGAGTACCTGCATTGCCAATAAAGCGAAGTGTGATATTTAAGTGTAACTGAGTTGATCCAACTCCAAATGTTGATACAAAAGTGCATAGCTAATACAATTTAGTTGAAATCAACAAGCAAAGAAGATTTCAACAATTTGAACCTTTTGTGTTGGCAATGCAAGCGATCTAGGTGTATTATGTCCCTTTTCCTAACTTACAACAAGATAAGTTAGATTGGTTGGTCGTTTGCAAAGTTAAACCTAGAGGTGTTTTTGAATCATATGAAAAAGGAGAACAGAGAATTGAAAGTGAAGCGTTTCAGGAAGATGCTTATGAAATAAATGCATCTGTCGTATATGAGGATAATGAACCTTTAAACGATCCATGTAATGAATATGTTGAAATTTTATCTGGAGAGGATGAGGAGGGTTAAAAATCTGAAGAAGAGCCTGAGTTTGATTCAAATTCTTCAGGAAAAGAAGATGATTTTGATTTACAATTAAGTGATGATAGTAATTAATTTGTGTTTGTAATTGAATATTATATTCAACAGATCAATTATTTCCTTGTCAATATATTATATAAAATATTGAAATTAAATTGTAATATTTCTATAAAATTCAATCAAATATTAATTTCGGGTTGAAATATGCCACCAAATAGAAGATAGGATATGATGCGACCAAGATTCAGACCACGATTCAGAGGTACTTATTGTACAGATGAAGCATCTCATAGTGTAGCAGCTAGAACTGAATCACCTCCTCCCCCTTCAGCTACTACACTTGCAGACGAAGCATCACTTTCCGTACTTGCTGCTACACCATCTACCACCCCTACATCATTCACTACCCCTATATTGACAGAGATATCAAGTGTAAACAATGCAGATGAAGGAGGTCGCCGCTAGCCTAGGCTGAGGGACCTGATGGAAGAACTTACATCACAATTTTCAATAATATGCAAGTGAAAATACATCAAATACTATAAGTTTATAATTAAGTTATAGGTTTAAATTTTAAAAATGGTATAAGATTACTTGTTTTTATATTAGGTTGATTCCATCTAGACCGTGCTCAAGAAACATGACATCCAAATTCAAGGAGAAGATTGATCTTGAGGGTTATGTATGGAAGAATATCTCTCAGGCTATAAAAGAATTTTACTATCAGGAGTTTGAGGTATAACAAAAATTATTATTTTCTTTTTAATTAATTTTTATACATTAATTAGATAAATATTATTACATTATAAGTATTTATCGAATGATTTTTCTTTTATTTTATAAAGAATTTTTTTGGGATTTTGAATTTGACGCAATCATTTATAAACTATGGGAGAGACGAGCACGTATACGTTATCAGGACTTTGTTGCTGAAATACACAAGGCCGGTGTACGACTGCCTTATATTTCTGAACAAATATGGAGTCGTTGGCAGCAGTATTGGACATCTCCTAAGGCAATGTCCATTTCAGACCGTAATTCTACCAACAGATGTGGAGGACCGGGGGGAGAAAGTCTTCTCGTACATATGGGAGGATCTATTACCTACCACGAGCATGCAAAGAGACTAGTAATTATCTACACTTTACATTTATATTCTGGTTTCTTTACTTTATTGTATTTCAATTGAATTTGATGTATGAATTTTGAAATAAAAATATGTGTGTTATGGAGAATGATAATGTTATAAATGTTTGGTGCCATATATGATGGTGTTGTTGACTTGTTTTCTTTGTTCAATTGGGGGTAAATATCATAAAAATAAATGAAACTCTGCCGAAATTTTTATAAATTTTAGTTCACTTATAACATTTTATTCTTATGCAAGAAAAGTCTATGGGTATGAGGCCTACACCCTGTCCGCTTTTTTTGCACACTCACACTAACAAGCATGACGGTGTGACGTTCGTCAATAGCTGTTGTAAAAAACTAAATGTATGTGAAATTTATGGTTTAGTATTAATGCTTAATAATTATCACTTACTGATATAAACATTGCCTTTTGATAATACAAAATACAAGAAAGCATTCAACGACAATCTCAACAAAGGCAAAATACAAGAAAGCATTCAACGGCAATCTCAGCAGTCTAAAGATGTTAATGAGATTCAAACTTATCTTTATGTAGTGGGTGGTAGGGACCATCATGGAAGGATATTTGACTTATGTTCATTTGCGAATACATGTTATTCGCAATCATCCACGTCCAGTACAGCAGCATCTAGTAGGCAGTTCACAACCAATGAAGTCCAAGAGCTTCGGAGCATAGTGCAGACATTGATGGAGTACATAGTTCAGCTCCGTAATGAGGTGGATGAGTTGAAGGGTAAGGGTAGCACCTCATCGTACCAATTAGAGCATCCGTCGTCATCAAATCAATAGTGTACTTATAGTTATTTCATTTGAATTAGAAATACTTATTATGTACAATTTAATGTTTTTATTATCAATTAAGATATTTTTAATTTTATATCATCAATCAACTTTCTGTTTAAATTATGTATCAACTATAAAATCATCAAATAAATTTTATTGATAGTATATTTTTTTTAAAAAAATTCTGGTTGATTTACCGACAGACATTTGCGGTTCCGTCGGTAAAATCAATTCTATTTACCGATGGAAGACTGCTAACCATCGGTAATCACAGACGGAATAACCAATTCTGTAGCTAGTAAAAGACTACTAATCGTCGGTAATCACAGATATAATAACTAATTTCGTCGCCAAATTTACCGATAGCAGAATTACTATCGATACACTCACCGACGGAACAAACGTAACTATCAATAATGATTAACAAACTTACCGACAGAAATAAACAAACCGTCAGTAAATTTACCGACGGAATATACTGTCCATCAGCAATTTACCAGTGGTCAGCCGAATAAAAAACCGTCGATAAATTTACCGATGGACATTCTGTTTTTTGTCGGGAATTACTGTTGGAAAATCGGGTCGGAATCTAATCCGAAACGCAGCGGAATAATCACGAAAATTTTTCGTGACTTTTGATTTCCCGAAAACCAAGATCTATTTAATTCTATAAAATGATTAACACGAATCAAAATAAAGCGGAAATTTAA
>JAOQMS010000003.1:2555970-2578354 GCA_027563885.1 Erythroxylum longipes | reverse complement strand
ACAAGATAAATAATGCCTTTAAATAATTTGTCACTAAAATACAACCAAAACGATTGGCTGTAGGGCATAAACCAACAATTATTACCTATGGCCGTTTCTACGACGCCTTTATCTATCGGTAAAGTCCGTCGCTAACTTGACTTACCGACGGAATGTTTATATTTTTCATCGGTAATTTCTGTCCCTAAACCACATTTTTCTTGTAGTGGAAGAGGAATGGCTCTGAAAGCTGCCAATGAATCAATTCCATCTAATGGTGATGAAAGCGACGCTGAATTGCATATAGATGGAAATGATGAATTTAACCTTATGGTCAGAAATTATACACATTTTTACAAAAAGAAGCTGATAAAGAAAAGAGAAAAAAATAAGAAAAATAGAAACAACAGGTTTAAAGGCATCAACAATACACAGAATTGTTTAAACTTATTTTATTTTGTGAAAATTGAAGTTTTTGTTATATTTGCTAAAGTTCAGCGAACTTAGTAACGTCTTTTTTTTCCCAAGCAATGCGTAAAGTTATTGAGTAAACACTAAGCAATGTATTCGATTTGCCAAATGTAAGGGACAATGCAACTTGACAAAATTACGACAAGAACAAAAGCAATCAATTACTTACAATAGCAAAAAGAAAGAAATCCAAATAGCTATATTCTAATCTAACCAACTGGAAACAATTTCTTCCTGAATCAACATTCAGAGGCTACAGCAAAAGCATCTTTAATGGAGCTAAGAGATACGAGTAAAAAGGCACGAGTAAGCTCTTGTTGCCAATTATTTCTCTTCTTTGGCCTCTCTTCTTTCTCTTCTTTCCCTGGTGCTAAGATATGACTTGAAGACTCCATCTTCAACGTATTCGCACACCTCCAAGTCCCTCAAATATTTATACACCACTTAAACCACAACACTATCACTCACATAACAAAGAATGTGCAAAGCAGAACAAGAAACGGATAACGAGTCAAGCACTCCCTTGGGATCATGTTTTGAAGAAATTGACAAGCTGCGAGGTTATGCTAAAAAACATCTGCATCAGCTTGGTTCAACAGAATACTGTCCTCAGTCCTAAGTTAGCACAGAAATGCTAAGGCCCAATCTAGGTATCAAGGACACATCTAACTTATGGAAGTCTGCTTTTCAACTTGTTGGTAGATTAGATTGAGATTACAAATGGGGAAAAAGCCACCTTTGCTTAATTCCATAGGTTTGGCATAAACTCTTCCAGAATTATTTGATTGATAGTGACATTTGTGATATAAGAGAGGTTTAACCAAAAAATTAAAAAAAAGGAGCAGATTAGAAATGGTTTAATCAGTTTAAGAAAGCACTATTTTAAAAGCATGAAAACTACATATAAAAAGGAGCAGATTTGAAAGAGTTTAATTAGTTGAAGAAAGCACTATTTCAAAAGCATGACAACTACATATTATACTGCAATTTTTATATTAAGAAAAATTCCCCTCCTAATTTTATTATAATTAGATAAGTTTAATTAGTTTAAGAAATAAAAGCGTGACAACCACATATAAAAAGAGAGAGGGGAGTTGCCATAAAAAAGAGTTCAGGTAATTAACAAGAGATATTATTCTCATTTCCCTAGGTTCGAACAGGCACTGATATAAGTTTGGCGTAAACTGTGAATTCTCCTTATAAACTTACGTGTATAAAGAGTGAAAAGGCAAATTGTTTTCAAATAATATTTCAAAGTGACAGAAGACTCTCCAAAGAGTTTTTTGCAGTTGACATCTTGGATTTTATATATCATTACCTAAATTTTAAGGTAGTATTAATTTATCTGTGAAGTTAGTATGTACTTGTCCATGAAAGAGAGCAAGCTTCTTAGGTGCAATCCTTACTAAGTAATCCTATGCAGACTTGGACGTACTTTATGTTGAATTATTGAAGAAGCCTTCTTCACGTCAAGCTTCAACTTGCTTCTGATATTTTCTTCAAATAATCAACATTGCAATACAAGAAATTTTCTTTTCTGTGCACATAAGAACCGAACGAATGACACCTTGACATTGAAGCAATATCTTTCGGGACCAACTAGATTTCTATCCTTAGTTTACGCAATCACTAATACATGCAAAACTTGCAACGGTTCTGGTCAACTTGTCTTGCACTTTCAGTAAAGAGAAATAGTTAGGAATGTGAACCTTGATGTGAAGACCCTCGTGCCCACATGAAGAGGATTAGCTAGCTGATGAACTTGACCATTTCTTGAGCTTAATTTGAAACCCCTGAAAGTCTACCATCGACTAGTCAAAACGGCGTTAACTTTGGAGTTAGTCAGGACATGCACATTCCGGTCCTTCTATTTTTCCCAAAAGCAATAAATTAGAGTACCTTCTGCCAAGCCCCGAAGAGTTTAGTCTTCTCTACCTAGTCCCCCTTGACGATTTTTTATCGTACTTCTTTCTGTCGAATTCAATTTTAATGTGTGTTAATCTATCAATAACTTCTTATTTAGAAATTGATGCAACTGCGTTTGAAGTATTTATGTATGACTTTCATGTCTATGACTTACATACCAATTTGATCTTCAAGATACTGAGTTATGGTAATTCTAGCTTTGAATATACTTCAAAAGGCAAAAGTGATTATAGTTTACAAAATTAAGATGCACAAAAAGGCTTAAAATCTCTTACAAGCACTAAATGCAATGCAAGATAAATGCATTTAGATCATAAAATAAGAATTCACAACACATGTAATAGCTTATAAAATTATAAGATTTATTGAAAGAAAAAAAATCGTACTGAAGCGAGGAGAGGTAAGTCTTATATATCCACTGAAGCGAGGAGAGGTATACTTAGAAACCCTGAATTGGAGAATGTACACAAAGTGGTTAGGCCAAGAAGGTGTACAAGTAACAAACATAAAGAAAAATAAAAGAAGAAAGGAAGAGGAAATGTCCTGATCAGAGAAACAAAGGGACAAAGTCATCATAGGAATGGGTGGTTTGGTCGGCTTAGACGCCAATAACCTTTTCCATTTCGTAATCCCATCAATTATTAATATCTCCTCCTTTTTCCCAAAACCTCCAAATTATTTTATATGCATTAAAAAACTTAAAGGACTTCGATGACAATTCAATGCATTTGAGAATACATTAACTCGAGATTTTTATGAAATTCTACCGCCGTGTTGTACTCTCTTTCGGTTGTCTTAGAGAGATTAAGGCTATTTTTAGTTAAACGTAAAGTTTATAATGGAATCAAATAAAATGAAATGGTGTATAATGAAATGAAATGAAATAAAAATGGATGTAATATTAGAAAATTATTGTCTGGGATGTATGAAATGGTTCTTAATGTAATATAGTGAAATGTTATTTTGATGAAGGGTTCATAATGTAATATAGTGTACAGTTATTTATCATTTTACATTTCATTCTAAACTTCCAAAAGTTGTTTATCATTTTATATTTTATCCTAAACCTCTTAAATTTTCATTTTTATTGTTTAGAATAGAATGTAATGTAATATGAAACTCTCCTCTTTCACCTCATTACATTTCATTTCATTATAAACCTTAGTATCAAATGATAGAATAATGCTACATTCCATTTCATTCTACTAATAAACCCCCTACCAAACATACCCTTAGAGATATTAATGGTAATATTGATTATTGCATTGCATTGGAGGTAATATATTTTATTAAGAATATCCATAGTTTAACCTCATATTCTAACTCACTGATCTCTTGAAATCTCAAGATAACAAATATCAACCTAGATTAGAGTTGATAACAAGTCTAAAACTCAATCAGATTCAAAGCTTAACTCGATTTAATATGAAATTAACGAATTATATTTAGTTAATTTGAATTTTTGAGTTCAACTTGAATTTAAAAAGTCAGCTAGAAGCCTACATTATAAATGTTCTAAAATAATTTTACTTTTTTGAAAAAATATCTTCAAATGATATTATTTTAATTTTAAATTTAAAAAATTGGATCATCTAAAACTACATTATTTTAGAAAACTCTTAACTTAATGAATGTATAAAAATAATATGTTGTTGTTATTGTTCCTATTATTAATGTATATTATCGTAAATGGTCGAAAATGTTGATCATCAAGACGTTTGTAGGTAATTAAGCATTATTTGATTATTATTATTTATGACTAATTATTTAAAAATAATATAAAATTTTATTATATATAATATTTTATAAATTATTTGTTTAATAAATTATTTAATAATTTAAAATGAGTAATATATTTTTATTTAAATAAAAAATTAAATATTTTGTACATTATTCGATAAATTAATAATTTAAAATTAAATAACAATTTATATATATAAATAATCAACAATTAATTCGATTCTAATGATTAATGAGGTTGGTTTATGCCTTTCAAAAAAAAACATAGACTAAAATTACGGACAAAATATATAAAACCATATAACTGAATTAAAAATTCATTTAATTAGTCACAAAAAAGGAAATAATTGGATTTTTTTAATATGTGTAGCCAAGGACAACATAGAAATGAACAAGAGGCAAAGACCTGGAGTACATAAAAAAGGCGGCAGTGTTTAAAGCCAACCAATCAAAGACTAGCTTGCTGCTACAAGGCACCCACCTACTATACTAAATGGACTCCATTCCTCACCTTGTCCAGCTTTATATGCTAAAGATTCTCCCTCTCTTCTCAGTTACAATTTCTCAGCTTCATCTCTTTTTCAAATAATAATAATAATAATTTCTGAGCTTCATCTCACAAGAACTCATTTGATTTCCATTCCATTTCTTCCCATATATTTAAGGAAATTTTCTTCACACCAAAGGAAACCCATTTTCCGTCTCTCTCTGGCAAGTGATCTCATCCCATTCTTTTCTTCGTTTTTCTTCTCTGGGTTTCGGTTTGTTTGGTTGTTTGCTGTGTGTACAGTCGCAAGATTGAATCTTTTGTTCTCCATTTCTGCTTTCTGCTTACTGCGTCTGCTATCACTTCTCTTTTGTTTTATGTTAGCTATAATATCTGTGATTTAGAAATGATCGTCAAATGCGCTACCTTGGTTTTGTTTTGGCTGATCACTTTCTTTTAATGATCCTTATATGATGATGATGACGATGATCGTGACTGCTGATCATCAAGAAGTTTGTGATTTAGCCACTTTGTGATCAATTTTATCTTATTTTTTAATCTTCTCCCTTCTCTTTAATTTTGTTTCTACGTTGCTTTCGAACTGTTTAGATTCGGTGAGTTTATACAGTATTCAGTTGTTTTCTTCTGCTGAGTTGCCTGATTGGGAGGTCCTCTGCAATCTGATTATAGTATCAGCTCATTCTTTTCCTTTGAGTCTCCCAGAAAATCATAGGTCTTAACAGAAAAGCCAAAAACAGCTACTTTTTTCATCACCTCCTCTGTCACTACCTCTTTGATCACTCTTTGTTCTCTGATCATTAGTGCAACTTTCTCTCTTCTAGCTCAAAAAAAAACCTTTAATAAAAATCTTTCTTCCTTAATTCTTTTTAATTTTATTTGATGAGGGCTTAGGTGAAGGAAATAAATCCTTGGAAGATACTTACAAGATCATCCTGGGGATCAAAAAGTAACGCATGGGATATGTAGTTTGACCTGATTTATTAAGTGTTGCTATCTAAGGCGAACTTTTTGGTTCTTCCACTCCTAGCATGTCGTTTAGCTAATTGTTTTTGTTTCCTCTAAAGCGGCTTCGAAGTAGCAGAGAACAAAAGCCTAAGATGAGAGTGAATAGAGCCTACAGAATCGTTGTTTTGTTTTATTTTCTTGGCATTTCTTCCGTCTAACCAATTTGTCCTCGTTTTTTGCAAACTATTATAAGAATATGTTTTATAAGAACGAGAATGGCATATCTCTGCCTTTATGTTTTTCCACTTGCTAGTAGTATGGTCGTCGTTATTATCATAGCAAATAGTGACTCTACTTTTAATTTTGACACTCGTTGAGGAATTTTAATCTGAAAATTCAGAGTGGATTCAGATTGCTATTGCCATTTGACTTGCAAAAAATATCTTTAAACTATAAGCTGTATGAGCATTTTCACGAGTGATATGCAATACAGATTTGCCGAGTGGACAACTTCATGAATAGTTTTTAAGGGGACTTTTTTGTTTGTGATTAAACGACTTGACTTAAAGCAGCAAGTTGATAAACGAATTCGGCATAGAGAAGGTGTAATTGTTGATATTCAGAAATCAAGTCCAAACAAGCAAGAAAAGAAGATGGAGATTGGGATGTTTTGCCTCTTGTAGTAGGATTCAACTCAAACAATGCCTTCTGTTTTTGGTTATATATATTAGAAGATATATTCAGTGCAAGAGTTTCATTTGGAATTAAGTGTTCTTTTTTGGAGGAGGCAATTTTGTTTGTTTGTTTGTTTTGTTTAATGAACGAGATCACCTCTAGGCTGTCCAGATGAGTAATGATGATAATGAACAGTGTGTACTCTTTGGTTTATGTCAACTTTCACTCAAAAAGAAAAGAAGGAACAAAAGTAAAAAACAAAGAATTCTTAGGACCCACAAGGTTAGTGGTCTCACATGACACCATCATATGGTAGATCACGGACAGCAGCTTAGGTGATATTGGAATGTTTTCTTTCACTAGTTAGATTCATTTAATTAATATTTTTTTATGTTGTGTTTATACTTTTTTTAAGGGTTTTGCCGTCCTCCTTAGCTTCTTACCCTTATACATCTGTAAACAATAATGAGTGTACTATGATCCCCACAGGTACTAATGTGGTTCTGGATAGCACTAGAGCATATGAATTATGATCAAGTTCTCGTGAAACCATCATTACGTTGCAATTTCATTACTTTTGTGTTGTCATGCCCTTGCTTGTAATCTTATTCTTCTTTATTCCTGTCGTAGGTCTTTGAGTTTCAGCGGCATTTTAATGACCAATGTAACAATTTATGAGATAAAAACTTTTGGTCGAGGTTGTAACTAAGAAACAAAAGGGTAAAAATGGTGGGTACTGTTGTCCAGGTCAGGAAAGTAAAAGAAAGGGTACACTTTTTCGTGGGGACGACAGATAAAAGATAAAAGACACGGGCTGTTGTGTTGTTGCAAATGTGGCGATCTTAGAATATTTATAGGTTTACTAAAAAGACTACTTCTTTATTAATGAAATATATAAATTAAATGTTTATAATATGACTGTGTTGTAGATTGCCCACCTTGGTTCACAGTCAAAGTGCTTTTTACTTTGGCATCCTTGTCAAAGATAACGTCTTGACATCAGCTATTCTGGTTCTCTTACCCTTTTATATTGTTTTCTGTCATGAATTCACTTTTCTATGTACAATAATACTCGTTTAGTTCTTATAGATTAATAATAATGTTTCAAAGAAATGTAGTGTTTTTTTTTTTTGAAAAAAAGAAATGTAGTATTGGTGAGTAACAAGTCTTTGAAATCAATTACAATATGAAAATATTGTGGTAAGGTAGGATCCTGGTATGAACCAAATGTTAGTGTTTGCAACCTAGTACAAGGATTTCCATAAGACATCAAAATGCGTGTTAGAGATTGGAAACTCCTGTTATGTTTGATCATATCATTATACCACGTCCTTGTCATTAATATAATGTTCTTGCATTTTTTCCTCGATAACAACTGTTTCATGTAAACTTGGACGTTTTATGAGCAGATACCAGTTACTTGCAGCGTTTTGAGCTTACAATGGCCCTAACTCAGCTGTGAATTTAACAATTACAGAAGGAAAAATCTTGTGAGCAGCAGCCTGGTTAAATTATGGAGGAAGAGACCCTTGTGAGTCCAGAAGTTCCGGTGAAGGCTGAGATCAGGGTCAAAGATAATCCTATCGAGGTAAATGCTTTGCCAAGATATCTGATTCAGTCTTTGCGTGATTAGGTGTCAATTGTATGAAATTTCTTTTTACAGGAAGTTAAGCATTCTGAAACCTTAATCTAAATTTGGAGTTTGTTATGAAAGGCTGCATATTAGCTACAATCTTTTCAAACTTGTACCAATTCAATCATTACTCTTTACCCAAGCATTTATAGTGCAATCATACCTTTATTCTTTGAAGCATCTTTTGCTCCTTCAAGTTTCTTTTCTGCTACACTGACTGCTGTTAATTTTAGATTTATAGGAGAAACTTTCATTACTCATGACCTGTATCTGTTATAAGAATTTGTTATAAGATGGTAAAGAAATGTTTAGGCTGAAGAAAATCGCTTGTACTTCGTCTTAGTGACATCTTGTGCTATGCTGTTAATGCAGGCAGCAAACGCGGCCTTGCCACCGGTTCAAAAAGAAGGAAAGAAAGATGATGATGAAACTGATGGGAAGTTCATAAAAGTGGAGAAGGAATCACTTGATGTGAAAGATGGATCACACAAAGCAGAATCCACATTTGCAGAGGATAAAAAGTCATCAGTGGTTGAAAGAATCCTAAGTTTTGACAGAGACTTGCTAGAAGCTCAAGAGAAGATAAAGGAACTAGAGCTTGAATTGGAAAGAGTAGCAGGGGAATTAAAAAATTCTGAATCTGAGAGCACAAAGATAAAGGATGAGGTCTTACTAGCAAAGGAGAAATTGGAGGAAAGTGAAAAAAGATATGAGGAGCTTGAACTCAGTCACAGGAAATTGCAAGAGCAGATAATTGAAACTGAAGAAAAATATAGTTCACATCTCAACAACTTGCAAGACGCAATACAAGCTCAAGCAGACAAGCACAAGGAGTTGATTGAGGTCAAAGAAGCATTTGGAGGTCTTAGCCTTGAGCTTGAAAACTCGAGGAAAAAGATGCAGGAATTGGAAAATGAGCTACAAGTTTCTGTTGGTGAGACAAAGAAATTTGAGGAACTGCATAAGCAAAGTGGTTCACATGCTGAATCTGAGATGCAGAGAGCCTTGGAGTTGGAGAGGCTGCTTGAGGTAACAAAACTGAGTGCTAAAGAAATGGAAGATCAGATGACTTCGCTCCAGGAGGAAGTCAAGGCCCTGTATGAGAAGATTACAGAAAACCAGAAAGTTGAAGAAGCACTTAAGAGCACAACAACAGAACTTTCAGCAGCTAAAGAAGAGTTGGCACTTTCAAAAGCACAACTTCTAGACGTAGAACAAACGCTCTCTTTAAAGGAAGCTCTTGTAAATGAATTGACCGAGGAATTGGACCTAAAGAAAGCTTCAGAATCTCAGGTGAAGGATGAGCTCTCAGCACTTCAGAGTTTACTTACTGCAACTAAAGAAGATCTACAAGCAAAGGCCTCTGAGTTGGAAGACACAAAGTTGAAGTTGGAGGCAGAAGTCAATGCAAGGGAATTGGTTGAAGCTGGTGCAAAATCCCAGGAAGCACAGGTCTCAACTGTACTGGAGGAACTGACCACAATAGTTAAAGAAAAAGAAGCTCTTGAAGCTGCCGTGGCTGATCTCACTAACAATGCAGCACAGCTGAAGAAGCAGTGCCAAGAACTTGAGGAAAAGTTGAAGGTTTCAGATGAGAATTTCAACAAAGCCGATTCTATTTTGTCCCAAGCTTTATCTAACAATGTAGAGGTTGAACAGAAATTGAAGTCTCTGGAAGATCTCCATAATGAATCTGGAGTTGCAGCCACAACAGCCACCCAAAGGAACCTGGAGCTTGAGGATTTAATGAAGGTTTCAAATGAATCAGCAGAACAGGCAAACTCACAGTTAAGAGAGCTTGAATCTCGCTATATTGTAGCAGAGCAGAGAATTCTGGAGCTTGAGCAACAGTTAAATTTGGTCGAACTAAAAAGCAGTGACGCTAATAGAGAGGTAAGAGAATTCTCAGAAAAGGCATATAAACTTAGTGCTGCACTGAAACAGGTGGAGGATGAAAAGAATCAGTTGATTGGTGACATGCAGGGATACGGGGAAAGGATAAGTAATCTTGAATCTGCCTTGAACAAGTCAAAGTTGCGCAACTCAGAGTTGGAGAATGAGTTGAAGATATCGGTGGATAAATGTGCCAATCATGAGAACCGAGCAAACATGAATCATCGGCGCAGCTTGGAACTTGAGGATTTGTTCCAAAGTTCTCATTCCAAAGCAGAGGACGCTGGAAAAAAGGTGAATGAGTTGGAGTTGTTACTTGAAGCAGAGAAATACAGAATCCAAGAACTTGAGGAGCAGGTCAGTACGCTGGAAAAAAAGTGTTTGGATGTGGAAATAGATTGCAAGAAATACGCTGAGAAAGTATCTGAAGTCACATCTGAACTTGAGGCATTCCAATTGAGAGCATCAAACCTTGAAACTGCACTGCAAGTGGCAAATGATAAGGAAAGGGACTTAACTGAATGCTTGAATTCACTGACTGATGAAAAGAAAAGGTTATTAGTAGTGTCAATCAATTCGAGTTTGAAGCTGGTTGAAGCTGAGAATAATGTGGAGATCTTGCGCAATGAATTAACTGTTGTCCAAGAGAAGTTAGAGCAGGTAGAAAATGGTCTCAAGGCTGCTGAAACCAGAGAGACTAATCAGCTGCTGAAGCTCAAGATTTCTGAGGAACAACTTGAACAACAAGAGAAGCTATCAGAGCATGCCACTGCGAGCAAACCAGAGGTTGAAACATTACACGAATCACTAACAAGAGACTTTGGTATCAAGCTTCAAGAAGCCCAAGCAAAACTCAACGAAAAGGATTTTGAGGCAAAATCCCAGGCTGAGAAACTAAAGATGCTTGACGACCAAGTAAAGTCATTAGAAGAGCAGATGGCTGAAGTAGCCGGAAAGAATGCATCATTGAAGGAAGTTCTGGACTTGTCTTTCATGAAAATAGCGTCTTCAGGAACCTCTAATGAACAGCTCAAAACTCAGATCTTGGAAACCAAAAATAAGGCTTCTAACACTTCCTCGGAGAATGAACTATTGCTCGAGACAAACAATCAGCTTAAAATGAAGATTGATGAACTTGAGGAATTGTTAAATTCTACCTTTTCGGAAAAGGAAACCACAGCTCACCAAATTGCTTCTTACATGAACGCCATATCAGATGTAACAGATAAGCACACACGAGCAATAGAACTTCATTCTGCAACCGAGGCTCAGATGAGGCATGTCAAAACACATTTACAAGAGACCATTCAGAAACTCGGTCAGAAAGATGAAGAAGTAGAATATTTGAATGAGAAGATAAATGCACTTGAAGGCCAAATAAAGTTGTATGAAGAACAGACTCATGAGGCATCTGCAATTGCTGATTGTCGAAAAATTGAGCTGGATGAGACCCTACTGAAATTAAAACATCTAGAGAGCATTCTTGAAGAGATGCAAACCAAATCTGGGCACTTTGGGAAGGAGAGTGGTGGCTTAGCTGAAGCAAACTTGAAGCTCATTCAGGATCTGGCTTCATACGAGTCAAAACTAAGTGATCTAGAAATGAAGCTTTCTACAGCCCTTTGTGAAAAGGGTGAGGTAGTTGAACAGCTTCAAACTTCAAAGAAGGCCATAGAAGATTTAACAAATCAGCTTACAGATGAAGGGCTGAAACTAAAGTCTCAGGTTTGTAAGAATCTTTTCGTTGCCATTTATTATGTCACAATTTTCTCATCTGACAAGATAAACTGCCTTGCTGCAGATATCTTCAGTCACGGATGAGAACAACATACTCACTGAAACATATCAAAATGCAAAGAAGGAGCTTCAATCAGTGATAGTCCAGCTTAAAGAACAACTGAAAGAACAGAAGGCAAATGAAGATGCGTTGAAAGTTGAATTTGAGAGTCTCAAGTCACAGATTGATGAGAAGTCAACCTTGCAAGCCCGTCTCAAGGAGCTTCAAGAACAAATGGTGAGGTCTTATTCTTGATTTAGAGAGGAGATTTTTACACTAAAAGGAAAGTAAAGTAATATTTCTTTATTTTTGCATAGCATGGTATGGGAAATCAAATCGCAAATGTTGATTTTATCTTTCTTTATCAATGACCTCCTGGATCTTTTCTTTGATTTCCAATCAAATAGGAAGCGAATTCTCAGAAAGAGTTAGAAAGAGAAGCAGCTCTGAAGAAATCCCTTGAAGACCTTGATGCTAAAAACAAGGAAGTCATGCTTCTGGATAAGCAGGTCAAGAAGCTTGAAAAGAAGTTGCAGCTGGCTGATGCTAAATTACTGAAGGTCAGTTTACATTCATCCCCCGACTCCATAGCAACTCATTATTCTTTTAAGCCAGAGAAAAGGACTCGTGACACATATTTGCCTTCTGATAATGTCATAAGACTTCTTGCATGTGTTTATCAATCTATATAAGCATAAAATAAAAATGCATCTACATATGGATTTGGAAGTAGGTGAGCTATGATGTCAAACTCTTGTTTACGATGATAAACAATGTTGCAGGGTGATGGGGGCAATACAGCGGAGCATAAGGATGGAAGAGAGGTCAAATCCAGAGACATTGGATCAACTATTTCTACTCCAATCAAAAGAAAGACAAAGAAAAAATTAGAAGCTGAATCCGCACAAACTTCTTTGCGGGTGCAAACAGTAGATACTTTACCAGCTATGACATTTAAGTTCATCTTGGGAGTGGCTTTGATATCTACCATCGTTGGTGTAATTCTCGGGAAGAGGTACTGATCACGGGGCTGTGGATTTTTTAGTTTGCCAGTATAGTGAACAATTCTTTTCAATATTGTTTTTCAGATGCCGTGTTTTTTATACAAGTTTATGCACAGAATTCTATTTGAATGTTGCCAAGCTTAGGTCTTTAGTATTTGGTCAGGGAGTATTGTCTTCATACCTATCCCTCACCTGAGTGCATAGCCAAAGACGTCGGATTCATGTGAAATTTGCATTGAATTTTCTTGATTGGATTGCGAAGTGTTGAAAGCTCCTTCCTTAGCTACTCTTCCTGCTTATGAACAATCTCGTGACTAATGGAGGCTTGAGTCCAGATATGTGGGAAATGTAATCGAAACACATCTCCCAAGCAAAAAACACGTAACCAATTGGCATAAATTCAACAATTGTAGCCAAAAGCATCCTGATTTGATAAACTTCAGGCAAACAGTAACAGAAATCAAAACTAAGAGATACAACTAAACGCTCTAGCATTTTTCAATTTTATTTTTGTCAACGAGGAAAGTGTAAGCTATAAACAGATGAAATGAATCCAGTGTCTAACCTTACGCTGATCTTCAATTTTCTGGTCCCACTGAAATAGTTTCCCAAGAGTGAGAACTTGGATAGAGTTACACCATTCACCATTTACCTCTTACGTCGAAACTCCAAAATCTTGGATTAACAGACATTTCTAACCCTTAAACTAGCTCTCCATATCGCACGTTGAGCTGCCACGAATTTTCGTGCCAATAAGGTTTAACATACCTAAAACCTTTCAGTCAAAATATATATATAAATTGATCTGCTAATAAGTTCTGCAGGTTTATATCACTAACCAGAAGTATTTCACTTGGACTACCATCAGCTCAGGAAATTGTACGAAACTAAATGTATTTATAATAATAAAACTATTAACTCATGCAAATGAAATTTTCCTGCAAACTAGAACGGAAAAGATGCTGCAAGGTGTGCACAAATTACATACAACTGAAGGTGGGTCTATGATTATCACGTTATAATACTCTTCTCCATTTCAAGATAGGGCCAATCCTAACGCAGCTGATATGAAAAAGCAAGAAGATGGCCATTTATCAAAAGGGAAACTGTAAAAAAGGACAACAGGAAATGTATATCGTTGAAATACGTTGCCTACAGATAAAAATCTTACAGATACCCAGTGTCGACATTCAAGTAAGTTGGACCATCTTTTCTTGTATACTTATTTATCTTTTAGTGGAATCTGGTTTCATATTCATCAAATGCTAAGAATAAGAATTGTGGCTTGATTGATGATACTCGATAATTTTAAAATGCTAGTTGTAATGATGATTCTGAATAATTACATGTTCTTTTTGGTTCCTCAGCTCTTGTGCAAAACAGAAGGAAAATTCACTTCTTCAAACAAGAAAAGGGATAATCAGCATTAGGAAGTCCAATCCTACAATTTCAGATCTTATCGAATTTGTGGAGTTTCTCCTAAATATCAACATCAGGTAAGTGCTGATTTTCACACCTATTCCGACTTCCTTAGTGAACATAAATGACGATGAAACAGTCCAGGTAGTATCTTCAGATCCAGATAGTTTAGTTACATTACCTTTCTCGACAAGACAATTCACAAAACATTATCTTTATATATCCACGCATAGTTTAGTTACGTTACCTTTCTGGACAAGACAATGCACAAAACATTATCTTTATATATCCACGCACCATTGAATTAGTAGCCTACATTTTCATCTCCATTCCCCCACTTAACTTCCTTCAACCCATTAAAAATCTCGAAGTCATCAAAACCTGCATAGTTACCAATGAGTTTAGTGTAAATAATAGGCACGTTTGATTCGTTTGAGATTTTCAAAAACCAAAAACTACAATTACCAGCGTCCAAATTCTCAGTTTCATCAGTTGAAGACTGCATTGGCATTGAGTTGACAGTAGCATGAAAAAGTGATGTCCAATCTGAATTCCCCCAGTCTTCTAAACAAAGCTCATTTGGAACAATCCAGTCTTCCAGAGAATTAACTTCATCAAAATTCATTGGTATCTGACTTTTGCTCCAATCAACCCTAATAAAAGCCAGTTTGCAAAAGGATAAGACTTAATTGCCTCTCCCTTCTGACTTCATTGTAAAGAGGATTATACACGACTTACGTTTGTCTAATACGTAAATTGTACTGGACAAAGATAAGATCACTTAGTCGCTGCCTCTGGAGGAAGTTTCTAGTGTCATATAACTTCTCAAAAGGTATAAGACTGCGCTTACAACTGATGGAACTGCATGTTTGACTGAGAATACGAATAGCTAGAAGTGCCAAATTTGGGCAACCTCCACCATATGTATTCCACCATTCAGCTGAAAATACAGGCTTGAGTTATTAGAGCATACAATCAATGGCATAAAGGAGAAGTTCTCTTAGTAGAACATAAATAGATGTTTCTCGTATCTTATACATTATGCAAGACAAATTTATGCCTATCATGATTTCTCAGGAAATACCTCTCATTTTGCAACAAAAAGGATCTTTTAATTGGCATCCTTTTGTGTCCTACATACAACATATCAACAACTTAATACATACTTCCCATTGTTGGAATCTTTTCCCAGGAATTCTTACTGGTGCACATGGTTGTTGACTTCCGTTTGGCATGTCTGCCGTATATTTTAACAACTAACATTCTCATGAAAACTTGAAGGACTAGAGTACGTATGGAGCCTGAACCAACAATCAATCTAATGACAGCCACGCACCTGGAAGCAAAGTTTCTCTGGCTCTAACAGCAATCTTTCTTCCAAGATCACCCACAGCACTCTTGTATACATTTAATTCTTTCACAATCTTATCCTGCAGTTCTGTGCTGGAAACCAACCTCTCTATGCAATCAAACAACTTTGATATAATATGATTATGCTTATCTCCTTCTATGCTGTAGTAGAACTTGGGATTTAAAAAGAAACCTGCAGCATGAAGAGCAGGATGACGTTGCTGTCCCCACCTGTGATCTATAATGTTCCAGTAAACCATATAATCCTCTCTCTTAACAAGTTCTTTTTTAATTGTCTCTTTAGCTCTATATATTCCTGCAAAAACATATCCCATTGCAGCCCTTTTTTCACTGCCAACAATTCCTAGAAGCCGTAAAAGTGGACTAGTTAATCGGATAATCAAGATGCACGAAGACCAGAATGATCGACTACTTATAATATCTAGTATCGTCAATCCTCCCACTTCCTTGGAATATGGGCAGTCCAACCATTCCTGTGAGGTAACCATGGTTTGCAAATTAAGTTTTAATTCAGCCATTTTCTTCAATGTGGTAAAGTTAGTAGCTGAATGAGTTGGTCCCTCTAGCACAATATCATTGCGCAGAGTAAACCTTTTCATAAGATCCAAAACCACATTATGATTGTAAATATATCTAGTTACAGATTTAGCTTGTTCAATAACTGCGCTTACCCATTCCAGCTTTCCAAAATCCTCGAGTATTAAATCAATACAATGAGTTGCACAAGGAGCCCAATACAAAGAGGGGAAAGTATGCATCAGCTTTTCCCCAACAACATGGTAACGTTTTTCACCGTTGGTAATCACTTGCACAACATGTTCAACTCCAACTTCCTCCACCACTTGTTTAATGGATTCATATAAACCATCTGCAGAATACATGACGTGAGAAACATCCACACATTTGAGGAAAACCTTGCCTTTGGAACAGTATACCAAAAAGTTTATCAAAGTTTTCCCACTTTTTGAAATCCATTCTTCAGCCAAAATAGAACATCCACTTCTACTCCATATTTTCCTATGTTGTTCGATATCGTTTCTTATTTCTTTAGCCAAACACTTTAATATTAAGCCACGAAAAACGTTAGGTGTTGGTGCTACACCCCCTGATGTTCCAGAAGTTATAACATTAGCTAAAGGCTGAAAATAAGTTGAGTCCAGAAAATCTAAACTTGCTCCTATATCATACAGGAAACGCCCTAAGGTCATATTAAGTGGATTATCCACCTTTTCTGAACCCAATATGTTTAGAGGAACAATATCATTACCAATTGCATGAGAAGTTTTGTTTCTTTCACTCTTCCTTCTGTCCATATTTCCATTACTCTTTCCTTCTTGGTTCACAAACAAATTCGAATTTGGATCGATTGAATTGCAGGCTTCAGTGGTTTTTGAACCAGTGTTAGCATCATCAGAAAGATTACCACATATGTTTATGTCACTGGAAGGTGATAATATTTCATTTACTTCTTCATGAACCAATTTCTGTTTCTTACTTGGCTTTTGTGGAGTCTCGTTCAGAGCCTGTTCCATCTGAAGCCTAATATCAGGTGGAACTTTCTCACAAATAGGTGCACTGCCCTTTCGACCTGCAAGATGCTCCTTGAATCGATGAATACCACCACCCTTAAACATTTTCTCACAATACTTACACTTGATGTGTACTCGTTCCCCATATTTGAAATGATGACAATGCTGCCAGGCCAAGTCCTTTTTCTCACGTTTAGATCGTACCTGCTTCAAATTATCAAGTGGATTTGTAGAGGTACCAACATTACTGGGAGGCAAAACAAACTTAGCTACTTCTTCCCGAGTCACTTTTTTCTGTTTGATGTGCTTCCCCAGAACACCGTCTAGACTTTGTTGCATCAAGAGCTGAATATCTGCAGGAACTTGTTGACACATTGGGCCACCACCCTTACGACCTGCAAGATGCTCCTTAAACCTATAAATCCCACCGCCCTTGAACAATTTAGCACAATATATACACTTCAAGTGCACTCTTTCCCCGGCCTTGATCATTTGACAATGCTGCCATGCCAAGTCTTGTTTCCGATGTGGCATTGGTGAGGGATCCGAACTTGAAGCCATTCAACTGCAAATTTCAAATAAATAACTCAACTTTTTTTCTTCCTCAACTAAAACAAGAGTAAATAAAACAAAGATAGGCCGTACTAAAGATGCATATGCCTGCGTAAACCATTGTGACCCATTGTTCAAATCATTTCACTAATCAGAACATGAATTCAAATTACAAAAAGGTAATGTAAGATATTTAACATATAAGATGCCTGTAATATATCTAATCCAACTAAGTGAATTCGATTCTATGGTTCATTTATCGTGATGTGTCTTTCACAACTTGCTCGTAAGCATGCCTGTCTCCACTCCATTACTCACAAGTCAAAAGGAAAACTATAACCTCCCAAATTTCATCGTATTTCTGCACTAGTAGGGTCCTCAAGGCATCACGTTAACCGGGAAAAGGTTCAGCAAATTGAGGTTTTCAATCAATCAAAATCGGTTCTTTCACCATCTTTCCATAACTAGGCCTTCACAAAACACTGCTCTCCTTAATAAAACGATAATCCAAAGAGAATCCCTTTATTACAACTTCCAACTAAACTCAAAGGAAAAAAAAACATTAAAAGTATTACAACAAAGGGATAATTAGCTTCACCATTAAATCAGTTCACAGTTCTAACAATACAAAGAACCATCTATACTTGATTGGGGATGAAAACATTTTTGTTGGTTTGTGCAAAAGATCGAAACTTTACAACTGGGGAGGCTAGATTATCAATTCTATGTTTAGCAATTAGCGAGTAATTGATGTCCCAAAAAGCACCAACAGTGAAACATCTACACATGGTTAAAGATCAAAACCTTTTTGTTGTTTGGCGTAAAAGATCAAAACTTTACTACTGGGAAGGCTAGATTATAAATTGCATGATTAGCAATTAGTAAGCAATTGAAGTCCCAAAGAGAACCCAAAATCATCCCGAGTCATAGATGATCCATGCAAAAGAGAGAACTAGAATATCAGGGAAAGAGAAAAAAGCAGAGACCCATAATTTTACAGACTGGATTATAGAGCACAGAGTATACATATCAACTGTTAAAAGAGACCAAAAAGGAAAAATTACAGGGACAAAGATCATACGGGTTGGACCGATGTTCTGGTTCTGACGACGCTGTGGTTGGTGTTGAGTCGGGTTTATACTTTACGGCGAGAAAAAACCGTAAGGTTTCTGGTTGGGGTTAGGCTCTAAACAAGCCGTTGACGGGAAGTTTCGGGTGAACCGAAACTTTGGTCTGGGTTAAAGGTCTGGTTTTGTGTCCGTTAGTCTGAGTATTCCTGTTTAGAAGAGGAAAGTATCAAAGCACCGAATAATTTTTTGTTTCTTTATTTTGAGAAAAAACCCAAATCTTTTAGTTTTATAAATTCATTAATAATGAGGAAAAATACCAAAATCTATTTTGATAATAAAAAAATATTGAATGAAGCTAAAGAAAAATATCAATATTTTTCATTTTAATGAATTTCTTGAATCAAAAATTAAATTAATTTTATGAAGCATATAACAATTTGTTCATAGATGTAGGTCAACACTAATTATATTTCGAAGTTTGTAAAATCATGAACATTCCTATTTTTATTAATACAAGTTTTGACTAAACCAAATGGAGAAATAATAAGAACAACAATAATGATTAAGAATCCCGTAAAAATGTGAGATATAAAAGGGTCTAATAGTACTTAACCTTACTGTTACATAGGAAAGAATCAAATTTTAAACCAAATTGAAAAGCATGTTATTAATTTCTCTTATAGTTATGTACTTAGATATTGTTGATAAACAATAAAAAAAAGAGATTTTACAATTAGTAAATTTTATTTCAATTATAAACATTATCGAAATAATATCTTTTGTAATCATTTCTTTTCATTACAATTAAATAACATCTATAAATATAACTCTTATGTTTTATTTTTGAAATTTAATTATTAACTATGAAATTTTAATAAATAGAAAGAAATAATTTTTAAATATAATTAGAATATAAATAACGATTTAGAAATAATGTAAAACCAAAAAAAACAAGTTTATACATTTTTTATTTTATTTTTATATGTGATATATAATAAATTTTGATAATTAAATGAGATGGATTTGATTAAAGATTTAAAGTTTGATCACTCAATTAAAAATATTAAATTAGTAAATATGAGTTTGTAATAGAATTATAGGTATAAACAAGTAATAATCTCACAATAACAGCTTAAATATTTATAATATATGGCAAAAGTATATAAAGAAAAATAAAATCTTAAAATTTAGATAAGTAAATCAAAATTTTACATTTTACATTTTCTTTCAATTCACTTCTTACTTTAAGTTTTGAAATTTAAATGTTATATGAAAACACACTTTTATAAAATTCAATTAATCCAATAAATAGACAAAATTGAGCACTATAAATCAAAACATGTTAATATGCTTTAAAAAAAAGGTCTAATCATCTCGTTGCAGGTTGAAAGAAATAGGTAGAACAATTTTTTTTTTGTTTTGAACGGAGAAACTCACAGTTATTATTCTTTAGATATGCATTGGATAAATTTTCAGATTGATGCAATAGCTTGCAAATTACGCCAACCGAATACTTCACATTAGGCAAGTCCTATACGACAAGTTCGATTGAGAGAGAGTAGGGCTTGGTTTGGGGGAGCATTGATAACCTGCTGAAATGATAAGTACTTAATCTCAATAAGTACTTCTGTGTTTAGAATTGCTATTTTGGTAATTACTAAAATATGAAATTAGGTGTTTGGCAAGTGCAGTTGCGGTTGCGGTTGCGGTTGCGGTTGCTGAAAAAAGATAAAATGACTAAAAAGTCTATTGATTTAATAAACTATTAATTGTTGTATAAATAATTTAAATATATATTATTAGTTATATAAATTTAAAATTATAAATAATAAAATATTAAATTAAAATAAGAAAAATATAAATAAATTTAGTAAATAAAATATTTGATAAAAATATATTATTAGTCATATAAATTAAAAATTAAAAATAATAAAACAATAATTATCATAAGGTTATTAATAGAAAGTAGATTTTTTACCGCATAAACACTTTCCTATCTCAACCTTCTTTGTACTTATAGATTTCTGCAGTAAGACCGCACTTTCCTCCAACCTTCGATTGTTCGCCTGCAAATTTAAACATGTGACTGCGTTTGAAAACTGCGATAGATAAGTACTTATTCCCACCGCAGCACAGATCTAAACACAATTTAAGTAGAAAAATTCAAACACAAGACCTTTTAGCTCCTTGTCCCCCTACTCTATTAACTTGACCACTCCTATTAAAAAAAAACATTCAATAACAAGTTGGATTTATCAACTTTTGTGAACAACTTCTATACTTTTATAACCTAAGACTATATAATTTGACGAAATTGTTAATCTGCTCTACAATTTCCTGTTGAAAAAGGTTAAATCATTTTATTACAAACGTTGCTGCGAATTTGTTTAGTCATAGACCAAAGTTTTAGATTTCCTACCATAAACAGCTAAAAGACAGTATAAAAGTATCGTATTTCGTCTTCTGTTCTATAAACCCTATTCTTATCCTGTGTCATTGCATTGCATTGCATGCAAACCACATATTTAGCTGCCTTATTTATTGTTAAATGTATGAATGCTGTGTAACGGCACAAGATAGGTACAAGGTTGCGGAACAGACGATTTCATCTTGTTTCGTACCGGCCATTTTGGCTAATACCGACTAGTACTGTCAAATTCAAATAACCCAAAGACCTAAATGCAAAAAAAAAAAAAAAAACCTTCTTACAAATTGAAACGCAGCAGGCAGACGAGAAGCCGCCGCAGCCACCACAGCTTCCTGCTTGCAGTCGCCAACCGCAACCCGTAGCTCGCCACTCCTCTTCAGCGCGCCAGCTCCTCTCCTTTGCCAGACTGCCAGTCGCCGCCTGTTGCAACCCGCTAGGTCCTCTGCTCTCCCTGTTGTCTGTCACCGCCAATCATCACCATCTGGCCTCTTGTGTTGTGTTGCATTGTTGTATTCTAAAATTGCAATGTTGATTGAGAGACAAGGTTGCGTCTTACTATGTGTGGAGCTGTCGATCACTGAATGTGGAACGTGTGCATGATGTTGGAGTCTTGTAGATGTAATTGTAGATAACTTGTAAAATGTAAGTTGTGATGAATTATTTTATAATTTTTAAAAATTTTATTAATTATTTTATAAATTTAAAAAGTTACTTAAAATTATATCAATCCATTCAACTAAATACTCATAGTTAAAAAACTTAACTGATTCGGCTGATTTAATCGTAAAAATTTAGAATTGTCTAATTTTATAATTCAATTTTTAAATTTTCGATTTAATTTATTTTAATAATTCTTGTTATTAAAAATTAATTATTTTACTAATTAATTGGTCAATTTTCATAAATTAGTAAGTTTTATAACCTAAAATGAATCAATTAATTTTCATTTAATATTTTTAATTAAACTTAAAATTATTTGATAAGTAAGGATAATCATATTTCAAAATTTTTAATTTTATTCAATATTCAACAAATTATATGTTAATTTAATATTAGTTGAACATTTTAAATCTTAAATTTCATATTTTACTGGTTTAACTTTTAGTACAGTTTTTAAAACATTGATAAATACTATCAATTAGTGAAGAATTAAGCTCTAATCATACATATATTAGCAAGAATTTCTTTCCTAATCAACAAGTTATCATCAAAGTTGGGGACTTTGTTTCTATTTATGAACATAAAACGACCATCGTTAAGCCACAACTCAGTAGGTACGTGAATAAAAAATTGTATTTACATCGTGACAGTCTCGCTTCCAAGGACTGACCAGACGAAAAGAAAGCGGTTTTGTTTTCTAACCCTACGTTTGGTTGTTGTCCTCATAGGCGGGGACGGAAGACAGGGACAGAAAAATTCTGTCTCCGACCTGTTTGCTTGCTGTCCCCACCAATTTCTGTCCCG
>JAOQMS010000003.1:2533983-2544620 GCA_027563885.1 Erythroxylum longipes | reverse complement strand
GAACGATATAAAGCTCGATTAGTCGCTAAAGGTTATACGCAGGTTGAAGGCATTGATTACAAGGAAACCTTCTCTCCCACTGCTAAACTCACCACTCTGAGGTGCCTTTTGACTGTGGCTGCCGCCCGGAATTGGTTTGCTTACCAATTAGATGTGCAAAATGCCTTTTTACATGGTGAACTAAATGAAGTTGTTTATATGCAGCTGCCGCCTAGGTTACGCCGACAGGGGGAGAACACAGTGTGTCGGCTTCACAAGTCCCTCTATGGTTTAAAACAGGCTTCCAGAAATTGGTTTTCAACACTGTCTAATATTCTTCAAAAGGCCAGCTACATACAATCCAAGGCGGATTACTCTTTGTTCACCAAAGTTAATGGTTCATCTATTACTGTTATTCTTATTTATGTTGATGACATATTATTGACAGGGAATGACAAGCGAGAAATCACTCGCCTTAAAGAATATCTGTTTCGACATTTTCACATCAAAGATTTGGGGGACCTCAAATGTTTTTTGGGAATTGAGTTTTCCCGTTCTAGTCGAGGCATATTCATGTCACAACGCAAATATGCGCTCGATGTATTACAGGATTCGGGCCTTACAGGTACAAAATCAGAAAAATTCCCGATGGAGCAGAATTCAAAATTGACTCTTGATGATGGTGATAAGCTACACGATGCGACCAAATATAAGAGGCTAGTTGGCAAACTGATCTATCTCACTGTGACTAGACCTGATATTGTCTATTCTATTCGTGTATTAAGCCAATTTATGCATGAACCGTGTAGAACTCATTGGAATGCAGCAATTCGAGTTCTCAAATATGTCAAAAGAACCTCTGGTCAAGGATTATTTTTTCCATCTAACAATGATTTGCAGTTGAAAGCTTTTTGTGACAGTGATTGGGGCGGTTGTCGGACCACTCAGCGATCGGTATCGGGGTACTGTATATTCCTTGATCCCTCACTTATATCCTAGAAATCAAAGAAGCAGAAGAACGTTTCCAGGTCGTCTACTGAGGCAGAATACAGGGCAATGGCAAATACATGCTTAGAATTAACATGGCTAAGGTATATTCTTTGTGATTTGCGGGTATCACAGGCAGAAGCTACATCATTATATTGTGACAATCAGGCGGCACTTTATATTGCAGCAAATCCAATTTTTCATGAGCGAACAAAGCACATAAAAATAGACTGTCATATCATTCGAGAAAAAATGCAATCAGGTATCATACGGCCAGCTTACATCTCGACAAAAATGCAATTGGCGGATATTTTCACTAAGCCTTTGGGTAAAGATGCATTCAAATTTTTACGTAACAAGTTGGAAGTGCTGAATCCACACTTACCAACTTGAGGGGGAGTATTAAGGAAGATATGTATTACCTTGTACGTAATTATGTTTACTTAAAATAGTTGATATGTATCTTTATCATCGTATATTTGATAGCCTTGTATTAGCCTAAACTTAAGGAGTAGTTAGTGCTGTAAACATGTATTTATATGACTCATGCCTCACGATGGAATACAGTTCAATTCCTCCAAATCTCCTTTTATTATTTTACATAAACTGGATGACATATCAACAACTATTTGTGGTCCAACAGAAACAGTGAGTACTTAGCTAAAATAGTTTGAAGCCAAAATGATGAAACATCTTTTTGTCAGCTTTTGATTTGCTACGAACTTAACTTCTGTGCAAGACCTTAAAATCATTATCTTATACAAGGTGAATTTGAACGAATTAAGAAACCACAATTATTACTGATATGATTAAACTAAATCCGAGTAATTCAATCGGACGGCTGCCAAGCAGAGGCAGTCAACAAAGACAGATCCTTCCAACCCAATTTCAACCAACCATTTTCCTCCACCAGGGTATACCCTTTCCAGGGGAACATACCCAACAACAGACTAGCTTGGGCTGCCGGGTTACCCGCAAGCGACACGGGTCGGAAGCCCACCCGTCTGAGCTCATCTCCCCACCTCTCCACCTCTACCTCACCAGTCCTCTTGGGCCCACCAACGGCCACAATGTTCTTGATTTCACTCCCAAACAACTGCTGCTCCACCGTATGCCTCTCCACGCTGTCGACACCCAATCCGTCTCCCAGTGCATCAAATAACGCGCTATAGTAATGCAACGCCTCAACGAACCGCGCCAAGAAATTGCCCCCGTGGCTGAGATCCTGCTCAACGGTCGTGATCAATTTGGGTCTCAACAAAGTCAACAATCTTAACGTTCCCAAATCGCTCCCGCTGATGTCATATAAACAATGATGCATCCAATGCACCACTATAGCCTCTCTCGGTCTAATCCCGAGTTGACTCAGATCGGTCAGATTCCCTATTTTCCCCTCCACCGGTTCGAACTCGAATGGTAGACCAAACGATTTCGCGAAGTCGGCGAGTCTACGCCCTGTTGACTCCAGCAACTCGGAGGACGGCCCGAACCCGGTGATTCTAACGGAACGGGTCTTCTTAGACCGGGAAGCGAGGATGTGGAACAATCCCGGCCATTGAAGGCCTTGCATTATATCAAGGTCGATGATGTGGACGCGGTCCTCACCGTCCAATGCTTGGAAAATAGCCTGATTAGCGGTGAAGTGAGAGAACTTGATCAATGGACTGATCGAGTTGTATGATTGCAAAGCGCTGAAGATCTTCTGCGACTGCGTTATGGTCAGGGCTTTGGAGGTCAGAGGAGAGTAAGTACCTAAACACGAGCTCACCACACGGGACTGTAGCGCGTGGGCGAAGTACGCGCCGACGCGCTCCGGCGAGGAACCGAACGGTGAAGAGAGCTCGGAAATCTGAGGGAGGAGATCGTTGGCGTCGTTGAGATTGTCCATGGCAACGCACTCGGCGCATTGCAAGAGAAGGCCGAGGAGTCTCAGGCCAGTAGGCTCTCCTTCGACGACCGCCGCAGACTCTTCCTCTGCAACTGCCTTCTCGCCAGATAAACTCGGACGCTTGGAGGCAGGATCGTCGGGGTCATCATCTCGGTCGACGCGCTTCTTCTTCATGGAATTGCTGGGGTTAGAGGACGAATCACAACTGATTGTGGACTGAGCAACTAAGCTCTGAATCATTATAGAAAAGAGAATCCAAAATGACGGGAGAATCTGAGTGAAAGGTGAAAAACTTTCCAGAGAGGGACAAGAGCAGAGATGTGTCAGAGAAGAAAAAAGGGGTCATTTGACATGTTTGGATGGTGAGAAATAAAGCGAGAAAGTGTGGGAAAATTGAGGTACAAATCCCCATAACTTGAATGTTACGCTTTGGGCAGCTTATCAAGCGATTTGGTTGTCGCTTTTGGCATTTTTCTTCTTGAGGTACTCCGTTTGGGTGTGTCGTTAAGTCCGTTTGATTTGGGATTATGTGAATTAATCAAATAATTAAATTCATTTTAACTAATGGGAGTGGGGTCAGTGGCAATACATTCAAAGTTTGTCTTTGTTTTGGGGAAATCGATGTGTCTAATAAAAATCTTTTACTCTAATGAATAAACAGTTCACTTCAATTAATGTATGTGGCTGTCAAATCATCTTTGGCATTGGTGATTATAATTTTCATTTTTTTTTTAGTGTACCAACTTATATGGCAACTATGTTGCCTTCAAAATAAATAAATAAATATATATATATATATATGTGTGTGTGTGTATAGCATCTATATATTGAGCTAAATAATATTTTCTGTGTAGCTCAAATGGACAAGAAAAGTTGTGCTTTTTAAAATAATTATGAAATTTACAACAGTTATTATTTAATTCTTCAAGGTGAGCTATGATTTTATAACCATATGCAAGTGTGTTCTAATTAGTCTGTGGGTTTTGACTTTTGCATTGCATGGATTGATTGTACTGATTAGAAAATGCTATAAATTATTCTATATTATATTGAACTGTCATATTAAATTATATTAAAAATGTTAGCATTTATTTTTTAATAAATAAAGTTATTGATATAATTTAAAATATTTTTCAATTTTAATCTTATAAGAGAGGACTAACTTTTAATATAATTAAAAATAATATTTACGTATTTTGATTCTCTAAACATTGTTTTTGTATTTTTGTTAATATCTGTGTTTAATTTAGTTTTTTAATCTATTCTTATTTTTTATTATTATCTACTGTAATTATATAAGATAGGCAGATATATATTTAATTTAAGTATAATAAATAAAATATAATTACTGAGAATCCTTCCTTATTTTTTATTTACTGCCAAAATTGGTACAAATTATTGATAGAGCATTTGCAACAACAATTTTTGTACTTGTTTTACATCTCTCATTTACATAAAAGTCAGAGACAGACAATTATCAATTAGGAATAAGGTTGCTTACTGTTAAACTTTTCTAAAATTTTGCATATTAGCAAGAATTTCACTGAGTTATCGATCTTGTTATTATAAAATATCATTTCGTTTTTTACCTACTGTAGTTTATTAACATCATTGTGATTTGAGAATAATGTTTTTTGTGAGGTAAAAGTGATGCATGAAATAGTTCTGTTTATTTTAGAATTTTCCACTTAAGAAATGTTAAATTTTGTGGTCTCCTTGTGAAATACTTTTTTGTACAAATTTTTATAAACTCTAATTTAAAAGATGGTTATATTTGATTGTCATATTCTTCAAAAAGTTAAGATAAACCCTTCTGTACTGAAAAAGATATTAAGATAAATGAAAATGTCAGTGGCTTTAGTGACAAGGATATGCCCTAGTTTTTGAACAAGAGAAGACTCCTGCGGATCTACGATTTTCGTCAGAGGGTGATTCGAGATGTCTGACTGTTATTTCTCATCAAATTTGTTTTATAATTCAACTCCTAAAACAGTCATCTTGCTTTATAATGACCAGCAAGCACAAATTAAAACTTAGAAGTGCTTAAATTCATTTTCAATAACCAATTTGATCACTTAATATGAACATAACCAAACTTACTTGTGAACAAATTCTGACTTGTGTTTTGCAAGTCTTGGTCTTTCCTTACACTAAATCGTCAACTTACCACTCCTACTTCATACAATTTCTAAGCTGAAAAAGATAATTATCATCTTCCAATCGCCTTTGAACAAGAAGTTAAAAAATCGATTATACGTAAGGGTGGAAAACTTAACCAAATGTAAGACATAATATAAAGAGAAATCGAAAACTATGGATCAAATCCATATACATTTCAACAACTCTTGAGATCTCCAAAGAAGTATTTCTTTTGTTACATCAACAAATAGCACAGTATAAACTGTAAACTACGAACATGACAAGCACAAATGGAAGGAAAAAGTCCCCTTGTCAGGCGGCGCTGCCCACGCTGGCAGCAGTCAAGACGCAGCAGGAGCCCAAAGCAGCAAGGCTGCATAAGAGAAAAACACAAAATATAAGAACACAACTGTTTGAAACACGATCATCATGACTTGTAAACGAATATATATATATGTATATTATACAGTAAATGAGATCATACTTACCATGACATCCAAAAGCCATTACCTCTAGATTTAGTCTCCAAAGGAACAGGTTTTTGAGCATAGGATTGATAGCCTTTGAGAGGATAACCAGCCGGAGGGGGTGCTACATATGCACTTGGACCGGTTGATACTGGTGGTGGAGGATATGCTGTCAAATTCCAAGCACACTCAGTTTTTTACATAATCAAAACACAATCATATGATCATTGTTTCTTTAAACTGTATCTCCAATCATTCCAATTAGGACAGCCAAAACATAATGAAGTTCTAAGATGAGAAGTTCATGCATATAATACAAGAATCAACACATGAATGGGAAGAAAATCCTCGTCTTTTCTGAGTAATATCACACGAATAACCATTTTTACGAAAGAGAAAGAAAGGACTAGATGAAACACACCTGCAGCCTGCTTCTGACTCATCTTGGCAAAAGAGCTTTTCGTCAGAGATGATTGTAGTATCGATATGTATATTATTAATAGAGAAATCTGATAAGTAGGGGTTGTGAGTGATTCAGTATTCTGATCAGCCTTTCTATAATTAAGACCCTTACGTGCTAATAAAAAAAAAGACAGAGAATATGATAAGTAGGTGAAGGAGAAGAAGAGCGACTTGTTTACTTTCCTTCTTCCTGGAAGGGACTTGTAGCTAAGCTTCTACCTACCTAGCTAGGAAACAAAAAGAGAGGCGGCTGAGAATAAAAAGGACTGATTCAACTATGGCAGGCCTTATTAAACTCTGGAATTGTATTATTGCCATTGAAGTAGAATAGATATACACTACTCAGTGGGCGCACACTAGTTTATACGTTTTATATTTTTTAAAAAAATTAAATACAGGCAGTTTAGAATAAAATTATAACATCAATGAAATAATTGAATCTTATTATATTAATTCCAACATTTATTATAAACATTTATTAGTCCATAATTAACATCTTGTTCAAGAAATTTCCATACTTGACATATTATACGAATGCAGAAATTTGAGTTCCTTTATTTAATAATTTAATTACGTGATCTTTTTAATCTTATGTTTTAAATAATTACATTTTAATTAATTAACCAATTATATTTTAATAATTACACTTTAATTAATTATATTGTAATTACTTATATTTTAATTAATTATATTTCAACAAATTATATTTTATGTTAATTAATTACATCTTAATTATATTTTAATAAATGATAGTTTAATTATATTTAATTTAAAAATTAAAAAAAATTGTTTACGGGAATCCCACACATGGGGTTTGGACTATTACCTAAAACTAGGGTATGAAAAAACTATCCAATCAACCATAATAAATAACCAACTATTACCATTCATTCCTTTCCTATCGATTTATTCTCATACCCTTTAACCAAGTAACCCCATAGTCTTGATTACATTCGCAATTTTAAAGTATAAAAGATCAAATTGATATTAGTTCTTGCTTCATTGTGTTAATTTCAGTTATTGAAAAAGAAAAGAGTTATAACATATTATAATATTCTTAAGATCAAGTCAAATAAAAAATAAAATGACCAAATGAGAAATAAAATAAATAAAGTAAAGTATAAATGTAATTCAAACGATTATTAATAAGACTAAAAAGGAATCAAGCTTTTTAAAATGTAATAAATAATTATAACTTTTTCTTATAATTTTATGTTATTCATTTTAGTAATTAATAAGAACAATTGATTGATTTATGAACAACAATTATTTGAATAATTTTTTATATAAATAGATCACAATGCAACCCCATACACGAATATATGTAAGGTTGGATTTCTACACTTTTAAATAATCAGATAGATTAGTCTTGTGCTGCATTGACTTCTTTATGCCCTTTAGAGTAAGATTATACCTTTCGGCAACATATCATTTTGCTCAAAACCACATGTTACAGTGCACTTAATTATTATTCCAACCGATTCTATACATCTAACAAACAGACATTTTCATGTTCTAAATATCATATTTGTCGACATACTCTTCTCTACAGTCAAATCTGGCTATCTTATAAATTTTCAGTGAAGAACACAATCCTTCTATACTGAAAAAGATATTAAGATAAATGAAAATGTCAGTGGCTTTAGTGATAGTGATTCACCCTGGTTGTTGAGCACGGGAAGACTCCCGAGAATCTAGGATTTTCATCAAAGGGTGATCCGAGATGTCTTGACTGTTATTTCTCATCAAATTTGATTTATAATTCAACTCCTAAAACAGTCATCTTGCCTTATAATGACCAGCAATTAAAGCTTGGGTAATTTATCTCCTGCCAAACACAAACTGGTTACGATGAAGTGAAAATGCACAGCTAAACCAGAGACACTTAGTGACTTAAGAGAATTCAAGAAACATGACAGAATTCAGGAGAGAAGAATCTTAGAAAGAATGAATTGTCACAAAAAATAGTCGAATAGGGTGCCTTCAAGCTTAGCTTATTGTTATGAAACCGAGCATGGATGGGGCGTTCAAGTGCATTTACATAGAACAAGAAAATCATTTTAACGGAATTTGGTTGAAGCGAAGTGTTATAAATCAGAAGCCAAACAGAGTCAAGTTCGTTTGCTCGTGAATAAGATCGTGATATACTAGATCAAAAGCTAGCCCCAAGTATTAGATTAATCAAAGTTACTAATCCTGTTATAGTGGGTTGCTAAGAGGAACACAACCCATATGTAGCATTCGTGATATACTAGATCAAAAGCTGGCCCCAAGTATTAGATTAATCAAAGTTACCAATCCTGTTATATTGGGTTGCTAAGATGAACACAACCCATGTGTAGCACTGTATTATTCCTAATGAACATTCTGATTACCTGCAGTTCACAAGTTCACTATATATAAAAGCTTGGTTTCTAAGAACCGATCACTCATTAGAATAAGGAACCAAAGGTTTGGTTCCAGCACAAAATTTAGTCACACAAACCTAGCACTAGAGATCTCAACACACCCACTACATGATATTGGCTTCAAATCAAGGCAAGAGATTCATATCAAGTGTATCCATGCAGGGTAATTCAATCTTGCACTTGAACACTACACTTCCACAAACCAAACAATTACAAGATGCACTGGAAAATTAAGCAAATCACATGAAATGCAAAGGATGTAGAAGTATTAAATATAGAGTTTGATTCTAAAATTAAGCAGATCTGGAAATGTTGCAACAAAAATCAACATCTAACATTAACTAATTAACAAAAGTCTTCATCTTGATCCATAACAAACTCATTTCTTGCACAAATATTCTTCCAAAGAAAACAAGACTATAAAACAGTAGTATCTGAAAAACAATCCCACAAGCTCAAAACCTGAGCTTTGTAAAGAACCACCGGTTCTTTCCCGTCTTGAATCGCTCCTGGAACCTGGCTTTAGTCTCCTTGGCGGCGACTATCTTCTTGTCCCTGCTCTGCAACACGTCGACGGAGACCACGTCCTTCAAGTCGACGTCCAGCGTGTAGCGCGTGGGCATGAGATGCTGGTAGTTTACAAGCTTGATGAAGCACTTGACGCGGGACTTCTTGGCCGTCTTCTTTGCGGAATCCTTCTTGATGACCTTGCCCGGGTACTTCTTGATTCCGGCGACGAGGCAGTGGCCGTAGGGGCGGTCGCGGTTTCCGTCGTCGAAGGACTTTATAATCACCGCCTTCCTGCCAGCGTAGCGGCCCTGGAGGAGAATGACGGTCTTGTTTGGCTTAAGAAACTTCACCATCTAGGAGTTGTCTCTGTGCTTCTCTGCCTCACTCACTCGCGCTCTCTGTCTCTCTCTAAGCCCTAATCTTTTCAAACGTTGATTTATATATAAAGTAATAGAACCCTGGCAAAGCTTTTCGGGGCTTGGGCTTAGGCTTTAAAGGCCTTCGAGATGTAAAATTCGATTCCATTTAAAAAATGACCAACCCATAGTTTTTTAATTTAATTTAATTTTAGATTATAATTATTACTTGTACATATTATTATAAGAGATTATATTTTTATTTTAAGATAATTTTATAAATATCTTTTATTTTAATAAATGATCCAACAACCCATTTATATTTTATCTTATCACTAAAAAGTTTTTAAAGTATGAATTTATAGGATAAACTTAAATTTAAAGTTTCTATAACATGTTTAATTTAAGTTTAAAAATAAAGTTTATTTCATAAGTCGACTTAATTTTAAAAAAAATTGAGTTAATTTAACTCTATACAATTCTAAATAAAACTAACTATAAAAATATTTAAATAAAGTACATAAAAACTGTAAATCTATTTATAAATATTAAATTTAACCACAAATTTAAAGTTGAGTTTGCCCTATCTTATTTTTTGGAAGCTCTCATTTTTTATGTGTAATAAATAAAATTTTAAAATGTATAGTATTTTATTAATTACTTATTTAATAAATTATTTGAAAACAATCTTTCTATTAATTTTTTAAATAAGGTTGCATATTATTGAACTTCTCCAAACTTTGCATATTAACTAAGATTCATATTAGATGTTATTTAATAAATTGATGATTGGTACTCAGCCCATTGGTGATAGGATTCGAACACGTAGCCAATCCTAGACCTTTTACCACAAAAGTCTTTGGAAGGGCGTTGAAAAGTAGAATCAAACTTAGAAGTGCTTGAATTCATTGTCAATAACCCAATTTGATCACTTAATATGAATATAACCAAACTTACTTGTGAACAAATTCAACTTGTGTTTTGCAAGTCTTAAGTCTTTCCTCATACTAAATCGTCAACTAACCACTCCTACCTAATACAATTTCTAAGCTTAAAAACGATAATTATCATCTTCCAATCGCCTTTGAACAAGAAGTAAAAAAATCGATTATCCGTAAGTGTGGAAAACATAACCAAATGTAAGACATAATATAAAGAGAAATCGAAAACTATGAATCAAATCCATATACATTTCAACCACTCGTGAGATCTCCAAAGAAGTATTTCTTTTATTACATCAACACTAGGAGAGTATAAACTGTAAACTATGAATATGACAAGCACAAATGGATGGAAAAGTCCCCATGTCAGCCCTAGAAGCAAGCATCCAAGGCGCAGCAGCAGCACAAGGCAGCACAGCTGCATAAGAGAAAAACACAAAATATAAGAACACAACTGTTTGAAACACGATCGTCGGAACTTGGAAATGAAAATATATATA
>JAOQMS010000003.1:2511121-2533883 GCA_027563885.1 Erythroxylum longipes | reverse complement strand
ATTATACAGTAAATGAGATCATACTTACCAGCCCTTACAAAAGCCATCACCTCTTGATTTAGTCTCCACAGGAACAGGTTTTTGAGCATAGGATTGATAGTCTTTGAGAGGATAACCCGCCGGAGGTGGTGCTACATATGCACTTGGACCGGTTGATACTGGTGGTGGAGGATTATATGCTGTCAAATTCCAAGCACACTCAGTTTTTTACATAATCAAAACACAATCATATGATCATTGTTTCTGTAAACTGTATCTCCCATGTTAACGCCAATCATTCCAATTAGGACAGCCAAAACATAGTGAAGTTCTAAGATGAAAAGTTCATGCATATAATACAAGAATCAACAAATTAATGGGAAGAAAATACTTGTCTTTTCTGAGTAATATCATACAAATAACCATTTTTACGAAAGAGAAAGAAAGGACTAAGATGAAACACACCTGCAGCCTGATCGTGACTCATCTTGGAAGAAAAGCTTTTCCTGAGAGATGATTGTAGTATCGATTTGTATACTATTTATAGAGAAATATGATACGTATAGGAGAAGGAGAAGAAGAGGGACTAGTCCTTTACTTTCCTTCCCGGAAGGGACTTGTAGCTAAGCTACTACCTACCTTAGCAAGTAAACAAAAAGCAATGGTGGCTTACAGGTCAAAGTCAAACCGCGTGAGAATAAAAAGGATTTGATTCAACTAAGGCAGGCCTTATTATTACTTTTCTTTTGTCCTACAAAGTAAAATATACATTGTTTTTATTAAACTTAGATTCGGTTGGGAGGATAGGTAATGGTTGATAATTTGCTGAAATCAACCTACTGAAATAATAAGTATTTATTTTTACAAAGTACTTATATGTTTAGGATTGTTATTTTAGTAATTGCTGAAACGTGAAAATAGGTATTTGACAAGTGTAGTTGCGGTTACTGAAAAGAGATAAAATAACTAAAAAGTTTATTGATTTAATAAACTATTAATTGTGGTATAAATAATTAAAAATATGTTATTAGTCATATTAATTAAAAATATGTTAATAATAAAATATTAAATAAAAATAAAAATAAAAATAAAAATTTAATAAAAAAAATGTTTCATAAAAATATATTATTAGTTATATTAATTAAGAGTATAATGGAAATAATACTTATAGTGAAGGTTGTTAATGGAAAGTAAAATTTCTATTATAGAAGCAGTTTCTTATCGCAACCCACTTTTTACTTATTGATTTCTCCAACTTTTAGTTATTTACCTTAGATTCAAACATATAACTGTGTTTGAAACCTGTGATAAATAAGTATTTATTTCCAACCACAGTGCAGATACAGACGGTGCCTTGAACAGTTACAATTGTAAGATTTCCAAAATGAAACGGCTTCCCAGTCTGCAGGAATAGTTTAAAACCTGAAGTTGTTTTATTGCCATTGAAGTTGAATCGATATATACCACTCACTGGGTACAAACTAGTTTATACGTTTTATATTTTTTTTATAAAAATAAATACATGCAGTTTGGTATAAAATTATAACATCAATGAAATAATTGAATCTTATTATATTATTTCATTGAGCCACTAATTCCAACATTCATTAGTCCATAATTAACATCTTGTTGAAGAAATTTCCATACTTGACATATAATCTGAATGCAGAAATTTGAGTTCCTTTATTTAATAGTTTAATTTCAATGACGTGATCTTTATAATCTTATGTTGCACTTTCTCTTCCAAACTGTCACACTTATTAATTGGGTCAACTTCGTCCTTGTTTTAAAATCTTTTATTAGAAATACTCGAGAAAAAATTATTGTTATGGTATTCTTTAAAATCAACATATAAAGAGATTTTTTATAATTTAAAATTAAAACAAAATTGATTAAATCCTAAAAAATCTTATTTATTCAACCCCAAAAAAATAATATCAAATTTTGCAGAAGTTAGAAGCAACCTAGAGGTTGTTGGTTGGTCAAACTCAATTTCTGTTAGCTATTACATTCTCCCTAAATCAGTAAATTGTTGTACAGATGATCTCTATCTGCCCTTAATGATCTTTTAAAACAAACTTAATCCATCGGTTAAATTGCTTTCTTAATTAAGCCCTTGTTACACGCGAGAAAGCAGACTTGCCTCCCCCTCCCTTGACTATGACTACTTCAACAAGACACGTAAAGCTAAATGATGCCATTAAAGCCTGTGTTTGACGATGGAAATATTAGGTGTTGATCGCAGTTCCATAAGCCTTATCTAGAATTTGGCATCTTTTTCCCTCGGAGGCCTTGACTTTGTCTACAGAAGATTTGGCTCTAAGGATTTCCATTTTCTGATGTGTAAAGCTCATTTGAAGTTTTGTTCATTAACTGCCACAACTCAAGCTTATGAACCATGCTTGAAGCATGCCCTGTATCTCTCTGTTCATTAGTTTCCAAGTTTTATCTTTCAAGCTTTCCTTGGAAGCACTGAAAATTCTTATTTTGCTTCAGTTGTTGATATTGTTGAAAGAACCCCACATAACTCAACCCTGAACAGGTTATCTGACCAACCATCATCTAGAGATATATGTAAGTGTAAATGTAAATGATTCGTCAATAGTAATTGAACAAGAAAATTCAACACAACTATGGGTATCTATGTACGCAACTGTAATGGCCAAAGCTCTTTTTGTGCTCACTTGATGCATATAAGCATTCTCTTCTATTGAAAATCATCTTCCACTAGCAAGTTATAACTATGTTTTAGCCAACATAATCAAATGTATATCAACGGTATGTAAAAGTATTATTCATTAAGAGAAGTATGATAATTACCTTATGCACCCACAGAACTGAATCTTTGTAAGTCTTACTAATTGAAACCAAACCACCAATTGTACAGGGGAGATACAAAAATTCAAAAGTACAAAATGAAAGCACTGCATATGCTTTCAGCAATGGGAATGTGTTGGAGAAATAGTGGATGGCTTATTTAAACCTCGAAATCTTTTCGGCAAGGTTGAAATCCTGTATGTTACTGGAAAAATACTCCTCAGCAAAAGTTTAATTATCCGCTGAACTCATTTGTTGCCTAGCACGCTGGACACACTCATAGTATCTCCTGGTGAATGGGGCACATTTCAAGATATCATTGGTGTGATCCTTGTAGCAGGCTCGGCAAGCATCATAATCGGCCAGACAAGGCATAGGCTTCTGGTATGGAAGCTTAAATTCCTTCTCATGGAGATCCTTGGCCTTCTCTGTTACTTCTTGCACCATGTTATCCTCCTGCTTCTGCAACTTCTCCAGAACCTTTTCACTCTCTTGAAGAACAGATCGAATTGCATCCAATTCTGCATGAGCAGGCTGCACAGGAGGATTTACTACTGGTGTATAAAAACTTGGCTGAACTGGCCAACCTGCTTCAGTTCCTCTCTGCTTTTCAGAACCATCATGAAACTGCCTCTCATTGACCTTAGTTTGGGGTTGAGAAGTCTCTCGTGGTACCTTAGGTTTAGATTTCTTTGCTCTCTTCTTCACTTTCTCACCACCATTAACAAGCTGATTGATAAGATTGCCACTCATCTGGATTGAAAAATCTCCCATAATACCGAATGCCTCTAAAAACACCTAAAACTGTCACAAAACTAATTCTGTTGGTCCAGGGGAAAAAAAAAAAAAAAGATGTAGAGATCCAAACTGATTCTAAAACTGCAGCTCAGTTACTCCAGTCCAACCATCATTATCCTTTTCGACTTTGGAGTTTAATTCATCACTGTATGGTACTGTTGCAGCGGGAGTGGCAAGTGAAGATAAAGAGCATTCTACGTGAGAAAAACTTTGTGGCGGATAGTTTAGCACAATCTGCACTAAGTCTTACTAGAGGTTTATATTTGGTTCAAAGCCCTCCTCCTCATATATGTTCTTTACTAACAGCAGATATGGTGGGGGTTGTGCGGCCAAGAGTTGCTTCTTAAGGGCTTATACCCTCCTTGTTAACGAAAAAAAAAAACTAAGTTGCAAATCAGAAACAGGCTTGTCACATGTTCCAAAACTCCCACATCAAGGACAAAACTCTACATAATCTATTCTCCCCTTGGGCAGTTCATTAATAACATCAAACTATCAAAAAATCTCTTATATCAAACAATTTCCGACTAGAATAACACAGCAACAATGCAAGAGGAGCAATGAAATGTAAATATCAAATCAACTCTTTAACTGATTACGAATGGATTCTTACACTACCAAACCCACAAAACAAATACCCGATCAATTCCATTCATGCACAAAGTTTAACAGTAGTCATTTTCAACTCGAACCCACTATCAAAACTTGATTTTAACCAATGCAATCTCCTCGACAACCACGCCGCAGAGTCAAATTTAAGAAAAAACCCAAACTTTACAATTTCTAAGACAAAACAAAACAGCGTACTCCTTTCTCTATTGTTCTAAAACTAGTGAACAAAAGTTCACAATCAGAATGCCATATACCAAAAGATCAAAACTTGAGAAGATAAATGGTGAAAGGGAAATTACTTGCGAATAGAAGAAATCGCGATCCAGTAAGCTCCGGGACTGAGGAAAAGAGGAACCCTAGGGAAGGAGAATTTAGGATTTACCAACTAATAGAACTGAGGCCCAATGGACTCTGACGTAAACGATTTCTAATGTCTGAGTCTTGATTCCATTCGCAATTTTAGCGTAGAAAAGATCAAATCGATATCAGTTCTTGCTTCATTGTGTTAATTTCAGTTCTTAAAAAAAAATAAAAAATAAAATGACCAAATGAGAGATTAAATAATATAAATAAATAAAATAAATAAAGAAAAGTATAAATGTAATTCAAACCATTATTAATAAGAATGAAAAGGAATCAAGCTTTTTAAAATGTAACAAATGATTATAACTTTTTCTTATAATTTTATGTTATTCATTTTAGTAATTAATAAGAACAGTTAATTAATTTATGATCAACAATTATTTGAAATAAATTTTTATATAAATAGATTACAATTAAGTTATAAGAATAATCTTTGACATATTAACGAGTTGTTATAAATTTTGAAAAAATAAGAAATATTTTTGACTACATTTTGCATCGCATAAATTATATTTAACTCTAATTTATGATACAAGTAAATACTTGAGATTTTGAACTGTATATGATTATACTAGTATAGAAATTGAAAATTTTTGCCCGTAATACATATTATGAAAGTTTTTCCTCAACTTTGGATAAAAGTTGTAAAAAGTTCTTCATTTGTGATAAAATAATAAAATTGTAAAGAGGTTTTTACCATGGTAAAAAAATATCAAATAAGGTGCTGTCTTTATCAATCATATTAAGAAAGATAATAAAATGTTTAAATAGAGGTCAAAAAGTGGATATAAGCTAAAAATTATTTGTAACCACAAGATCATATGTTTGAATTGCAGAAATAACTTACGTATATTAATGACTCTCCTCCGATTCTAGCAAAAACAGGAGTCTTGTTAACTTTTTGACTTTTATTTTTTAAGTTTAAGAGAGGAATTGCAATTGGACCATTCGATAACTTCAATTCCCTTACTTTTTCATACATGGAAAAGCTTAGTTAGTTTCGTTACTTTGTAAACCACAAGTAATCATATGGTTTTATGCTTCAACTATGCTTTTATGATTCCTTAGTTGTGTTTCTTATTGTTATTCATCTCTATGTTACTTTAAAGTTTAATACAACTACTTAGACAGGCTAATTACAAGAAAAATAATATATTTTGAGGAAAATTTCACTCATCACACTAATTTTATTTTTATCTAAAAAATTCAATAATTTTAAAAATTATCACATATAATTGAAAAAACAGACTAACATCCACCTTTAACATGCTATAGTTATATTAGCTTAGATTGATATGGTCATATCATGTAGCCTGCGTTAACTGATAATCTTTGATAATTGACGATTTTTTTAAAATAAAAAATAAAAGCTGCTTTAACAAATAAAAGAAATCTCATAAAATTCTTGAATTTATCAGCGATTAATCATGTTCTGTTCAACCCTTAATTGCGATCACATCATCTCTTCCACTTCTCGGGTGATCAAAATCCATTCATGAAAATCACGTTTGGGTTGTCTCTTTGCGGCTGCTGTTTTCTTTAAAAACAATCATGGAAAGGGCCAAAATTCATGACAAGTTAGGCAATAGAGCAAGTGTGCAGACTCTTAACCAATCAATGCACATTCACCATCTGCAAAAGATGTTTTGTTCTTTGCTTTAACAGGTCATAATCTATACTTTTGACATGACAACAAGTGTCTGCAAGTTTGTCATGTTTCTCTCATGTTGGACTTGGATCATAATTGATGATGATGTTGATCATGTGAGTGTTCTTGGACACTCTTCGTTCCTCACATGTTTCTCACTTTCGGGACGATGTAACATTATGGATAAGAAGATCCTTGATACTCGATTATTCTCCCAGAATGACTTAAGCAGTTATGTCAATTGTAAGATAAAAAAAAGAAGATGCCGTTTTATGTATAAACAAGTACTACTGCTGTCACTTTCCTGTTGCAGAAACTTCTATGTAGCAGATAATGCTGAAAAAAGCCTACACACACTACCACTACCACTTAAAGGTAGAAGCTGAAGCTGAAGCTGAGCAAATGGGTTATTTAGTGTGTGACAGTGGAAAAGCCACGACATATCAATGGAAGTCTTATCTCATCTGGCACGTTAGATTTGTCACGTGTAGTAAAACAACCCATACCTCTCTATCATATTAAAGGATATGGGGTTGGGTAGGGTTCCCATCAACCTAACTTTTGCATACCCTTTTAATTAATGGAAATAGATAGCTAACGAAACAGTTTCTGCGGTTTGAAGTGCTCTACGAGTGGTATTGTACCTAATGAGTCTTTAATTAATCATAAGATCTAAGTTTTGAGTGAGAATACGTGCCCATGTGAGATATTAGTCTAAAGTTAGGATAATTGAGTTCGCAGTTATTGTAAATCTGCTCAAACTATTCGTGCCACCAAACTCTTTTCTCAAAAGATATGATTTCTTGATGGTAGTATTCACTACATTGTAATGTTATATGTAACATGATAAGAAATATAGTAGTATTTATTAATAAAGGATCATGGATGATTGATGTAATGCAACAATAATTATATAAACAATCATTTGATTACACATATCAGCTTTGTCTCCGAAGGAAGGGCCAAAAGTTCTGCACATGCTTAGTTGACTCTCTCTTCTCCTCTTCTCTTGTCTACTTCCATAAATTCGGTTTTGCATTGGTACTTGAACACATCTTTAGTTTAGTTTCTGAAGTAACTAGCAAGAACCTGAGCGTTTCAAGTATAAGATAATGGGAAACATAAAGCCAATAAGGAGGTCTAAGATCATCCTAGTTCCATATCCCGCTCAAGGCCACGTCACTCCCATGCTCAAGCTCGCCTCAGCCTTTCTCAGCCATGGATTCGATCCCGTAATGATCGTTCCGGAGTTCATCCACCGTAGAATCATATCGAGTATTGAGATTTCATGTGTATCAGTACCAGACGGTCTCCAAATGGACGCGCCGCGTGATTTCTTTGCCAACGAGAAGGCCATTGAGAGCTGCTTGCCAAGTCACTTGGAGGGTATTGTCCACAAGCTTGATGAAGACGGTGAAGTAGCGTGCATGGTTGTTGATTTGTTGGTATCTTCTGCCATAGAAGTTGGTCACCTGTGTGGCGTCCCTGTAGCTGGATTCTGGCCCGCCATGCTTGCCACTTACCAATTGGTTTCGGCCATTCCTGACATGACAAGGGTCGGACTTATTTCAGATAATGGTCAGATATTTACAATGCTCGTACAATTCAAATTATTAATAGAAACTGTTGTTTTGTTCAAGGTCAACCATCACTAGACACCGTATATAAAAGGGATAATAAATTGAGGATTTAGATGAAAAATCACGAAAAAAAAACTATTATTACATATTATATTTATTACTTTGTTTCTAAGAGTATCGCTGACTTTTGGCTGCAGGAAATCCCCAAGTTTTTGGTCCAGCAAAGTTTTTACATAACCAGCCTTTACTATCTTGTGACGAACTTCCATGGTTGATTGGATGTCCTTCAGCAAGAAAAGCAAGATTCAAGTTTTGGACAAGAACAATGGAGCGGTCAAAATCACTTCAATGGCTTCTGGTAAATTCCTTCCTGGAGGACTCCGTCGACGACCATGTCAAACCACAAAACGGTGCACTTCACAACAACCACTCCAGCAACAGACAACCAGTTGTTTTCCCTGTTGGACCTTTGCGTAGTAAGCATGGAACATTGAAAAACCCCAGCTTCTGGCTTGAAGATACAAGTTGTTTACAATGGTTAGACAAGCAAAACCCTGGTTCAGTTATCTATGTGTCGTTTGGAAGTTGGGTTAGTCCTATCGGAGAAGGGAAAATGACGGGTCTGGCACTGACACTTCAGGCTTTGGAACGACCATTCATTTGGGTGCTCGGAGATGGTTGGCGAAAAGGGTTGCCGGCGGGATACATCGACAGAGTGTCCAAGCAAGGAAAAGTGGTTTCTTGGGCACCGCAAATGGAGGTTCTGCAGCACAAAGCTGTCGGGTGTTATCTCACACACTGTGGTTGGAACTCAACAATGGAGGCCATACAGTGTCAGAAGAGGCTTTTGTGCTATCCTGTGGCAGGGGATCAGTTTCTGAATTGTGGTTACATAGTTCAGAAATGGAGAATAGGTGTGCAGATAAACGGATTTGGATTGGAGGATATTGAAGAGGGATTGAAAACAGTGATGGAGGATAATGAGATGCGATGTAGATTGAAGACGCTTTATGAGAAGACCATGGGAGAGGAGGCTAGCTCAAAGACACGGTCTAAGCTTACAGAATTCATTGATGATATCCAGAGAACTGATGAGTCCGCAATTCCTTTGGCCTTATAGATCCTATCAAGTCTGTTAAACCCTCTTTACGATTCTTCATGACCTCTTTGATTTGGATTCTTTGGATAGGACCAAGGTTCTAAATAGCAAACTGGTTGATATTTGGTGTTTGCAGGCAATTTCAGAGTAAAATCGGAGTTAAAAAACTTGGAACATTTTCAGGATGGCAAGTTCAGATGCAACTCAGATACCTGGATTCTTGGTGTAGGCCCTTTTCTTGCTTCATTTCACAATTTTGTACTGTTATATATTTCCTTCTGGAACGGAATGAAACATAAAACTTCTGCAGAATCTGTTAATTTACTAACAGAACCTTAATATTATGGGCTTTATCTTCTTTTTTTTAATTTTAAGAGTTTCATAAGCCACGGCCACCTATTTTCAGTCAACCGTGGTGGAGAATTGTCAAAACATGACCACAAGAATTACCTCACAGTAAAGACAAAATAAAACATTAGTCACAAACCAGAGGCCTCCAACTCCAAGCCCAATGACATAACTCCGTAACTTGTCATCAACTGAAACCTGTCCACGGTTAGTTCCTGGAACTTGCTAAGATCTTTCCCAACTTGCAAGGTAATCTTCAAAAGGTTAACTGTATAAACTGAACGAGTTATCTACCAACCGCAACATGTATCTCGGTTCCTTAGCGAAGGAGGGAGAGATTTTACTTTTCGTCCAAGACAAATAACAAAGTCCTTCATGTCCGAACCTAGTTGACACCTCAACATTATCAAGTTTCAACTACCATCAACCTAACTGTTCTCCCCAAGAAATCTCCTTTTTGATTCATTTCTTGTTCTCATCTGGGTAAGTTGTTATTTCATCTGTTATTTCTGCTATTATCTTGGTGTATTGTACTTAGACCTTTCGTTTTTCTTTTTCTTGATCAAAGATACGTTCTTTGTCATTTCCTTGTCTGCTCTCAATTGAGAATCTCTAAAGTTTTGTTTTTAACTGTTGTATCAGAATCTGAACCGTAGGTATGATTTTGGGTGTTCTTGATTCTTTGTTTCAATCTTGAGTTTCAGGTCTTTTTTACGATTGGTTTACGGGTTTTGCCTTTTTCTTGCTGTTGACTTGCCTACTTTGTCTTATGCTTTGTTTGGCTGCTAAGAAAATGAAAAGGATGATAGGAAAGGTATATTTTAATTGCTTCTTTGGCTTGATAAGGTTTGCTCTATGAGATATATTATGGTCTCGAATAAAGATTTAGTTACTGTAGCTCAATTGGATACCATACTGCTTCTTATAGAGAATTCATTTTGACACCTTGAATTTCTTCTTTGTAATCTATTTGTTAGTTTGCAAGCAAATAAGCGCGTTGATAGGTTCCTAACCAATCTTGGAGTATTAGATCTTGGTTATTCTTGAGATTTGAGGACCATATTTCGTCCATATAAACCATCCACTCTTTAATGTCATTTTTGTATGATTCTCTCTGGAGTTAGATTGTGTTTTCGGGTTTGGTTATTTGCACTCCTTCCTGCTGCTATGAGATTGAGACAGAAAATGTAAGCAAATCATAAATTGCACAATGATTTACATGAACTTCATGAACACTGAAAAATCCAAGGAAATTTCTTTTAACTTTACCTTGTTCTTCTCATACTTTGTGGTGGGGGTGGGAAAGTGCTCATGGTGTGGGTTATCTGGTTTACTGTTGTAATGATCTAAACTAAGCTTTCTCTACTTCTGCTGATGACCTTTCGTTTTTAGTCTGGTATACATTTTATAACACTCATAATGCATTTATGTGATATTCACTCTACATCTGCACTTTGGAACTTCTTGCCATTATGTACTGTATATTTTGATAAGAATTGATTGACGGGCGGATCTGTGTAGTCTTTCCTTGTATGGGTTTCTTAATATCTTGACTTACTGTTAATGATGTAGTATGACTGAAAGGTGTAGCAATGCAAGTGCAAGTTCTACCTCAAGTTTGAATAGCAGTATTCCGGATACAGAAGATGATCAAACCATTGCCAGTATTTTAGCTGAAGAAGAAAATTCTCAAGTTGCTGCAAAGCTTGGGAAGAGACTCTCTCATTTGGATTCTATACCGGTAGATTCCCTTTGTCAAATTATTGATTTCTCCTCAAATACCCTGATGATATTTACTCTCTGCGCATGCTAAATTATCAATCAACAGTTTTCTGAATTTTGGTCCTTAATGAGAATGCTTCCGTTTCTTCATTTTGCTTTTATTGGTAATGAATGACTAAAATGCTGAAGCAATACAATAGTTGATTTTAGTTACTACTGAAATAGTTGAGCTGTTAGAATGTTCTTACTTACTAATTCTGCAAAATATTTGTCAAACTCCCATCTTTGGTTTAAGAGTTTCTATTTCTGACTAAATAAGGTGGAGAACATGCTCATGAAAGAGCACAAAATCACCAATCTATGTAGTTATTTGATCAGCGTCAATCCCTTAGGGCGAACTGAAAAGTGGGTAAAGAAAAGTTCCTCTAGAACTCTAACAAAAAGATTTTAGTTATATTGATTATATTCAAGCCAAGCCATGAAGAAGTAGTTATCTGCCAAAGTTAAGGAAATAATAATTTTCAAGTGATCCTTTTTGTTGAGTTTGTCCTCACACTTTTGTAACATGAAAAGTTGCAGTTTACATCCAATTTCTTCCCCAATTAAGTGGATACTAGCTTCCTTGAACACCTTATGTCCATTTAAAGCCTTCTCGTCTCGTTGGAGGCAGAGGGATTCTCTAGTCAACGTTGACATCTTTTCTTAAGAATAGTAAAATCAATCATTATGATTGTGATCCCAATTTTAGCTGTTCAAATACAGTCTGCAGTAAACTATTTAGGTGTGTGGGTCCTTATCAATTCATTCTTTTTGCAGCACACTCCACGTGTTAATGGTGAGATACCTGATGTGAATGATGCAACCGTAGATCATGAACGACTATCTGAAAGGTTGTCACTTGATCCTGTATGCTGTTGACTTTAATTTTCTTCATTAGCTCATAACTTGTCTGTTGTAGTATGGGTTTATATCTTTGGCCTTTTCTTCAGTCGCTTAACATTTACTTTTTTACCTTCACTCTCTTCCGTGAGATTCACCAAGTATAGATTCTCTAAGTGGCATACTATTATATGAACTTATTCCATAGACAAGCATCAGAGAATCCCTGATTGATATGTTTGTTGAATACAGGGTATTCACTACCTGATATCTTCCATTTTGTGGAACTGTGCATGCAACTAGTATCTACTTTCTTTCTCTGACAAATTTTGTTTTTTGTTTAGGTTGGCTACATATGATTTAGCAGAATTACAAATTGCAGGTGATGGAAATTGCCAGGTGTGTAATTGCGTTCAATATTCATTATTGTTCATGCTTAGACCTAGTTTTTGAAATATTGATCTTAGCTTGGAGAAGTCAATATGAAAATCCTGTGCCAATATCTGCTTTTAACTACTGGTTAAACTTAACTATTACAGTTCCGAGCATTAGCGGATCAGTTGTTCGGTGATCCAGATCACCACAAATATCTGAGGAGACAAGTGGTCAAGCAGGTATGGACTCTGCATCTCTACTAATGCATCAACTATTCAGTCAATGTATTCTAGAATAGCTGAAGTCTCATATGCATTAAGGCTATGGTAGGGCTTGAATAAAGATTTGTCTAGGAACGGCTCAGTACTTAAATAGTGATTTCAAATTGAATATTTTGGTTTAGCAATGACTTCTATTAGTTTTGTGGTAACACAGGCATAACGACATTTGTAAGTTTTCTTGTGGAAGATATGATTTCTCTGGTTTTTATAGTTTCTCGTCATTCTATCCTTGTCATTCTATTAATGTATACCCAGTAATCTTTTTTTTCAGCTAAAGCATTTCAGAAAACTATATGAAGGTTATGTACCGATGAACTACAAAAGTTACCTGAAGCAGATGAAAAAGTTAGATTACTGTGGTGATGCCTATTAGTTTTGTTCCTGCAAAATTTGATAGCATATATCATGAATTTGGGACTAAACATTTCTTTTAATGCATGAATGTTGTATGCTATCAGATCAGGGGAATGGGGTGATCATATAACTCTACAAGCAGCAGCAGATCGAGTAAGTACTTGCACACATTCTAATTCTTTATTTGAAGCATCATATGGAAACAAGTTGACACTTGCAATATGTAGAAGAATGTATGTTAACTTGTTACTTGATGTTTGTGCTATGCGAGTTTTGTACAATGCTGAACAAGGAGCAAGCTCAACCTAGTTATTACTGTAATGAAAACACTTCTTCAATACCGTACCAGGTGCCTGTTATAGGCCAACTCAATCAACATCATACTTGTATATGAAACTTTGGTATTGAAGAGGTTTAAACATAAATTACATTTCTGGAATTTGGTATCAAATTATATAAATTAGCCTCGAGGGATTTCCTTCTTACTCTAGGGATAAACCTGGTCATGCTTCATGACTTGTATGATTCAGATCAGCCTTCTAATGCACCTGTTGGACTCCACAAATTCTTGTGTCTGAATATAGACTACTTGTTCCTTCCACAATTGGAAAATGCCATACCTAATATATCCCAGTGTCCTTGTTTTCAGTCCACTGATTCTTTGAGTTTCTCTTAGTTATATGAGGTAGTTGGTTAGCTACAATGAAACTCAGCTTATCAATCATGAAGTGTTTCATAAGTAAGAAGTTCAGACGTAACTGATCTCATAAAAAGGAAGAAGGGTTGTAACTTTACATATCTCAAGCCCTGCAAGTTGCATGCTGTAATTGTCTGTATCATATTGCAATGTGGTTGATTTCGACTATGAATGATCGCTGACTTCTAAATGCAATTTCAGTTCGGAACCAAAATTTGCTTGGTCACTTCCTTTCGTGACACTTGCTATGTTGAGATAATGCCCAACGACAAAAATCCTACCAGAGGTAGTCATCATGTGTGTTATTTTTCATACTTGTCACTAAACCAGTAGGAACTTTTTCTTTTCATACTTGTCACTAAACCAGTAGGAACTTTTTCCCTTCATCTTTGTGTTAGCTTGTTAGTTGAATCACTTGTCATTTACATCTGATCTGACTGTTTTTGCATTTCTAGAGGTTTGGCTTAGCTTCTGGAGTGAAGTTCACTACAATTCATTGTATGCCAGTGGAGGTAATGAGCACATCAATAAACAGACCCTTTTTGCTTGGTACTGAATGATCTTGCATTGTCAAGCCAATGAAGCTCACTCACCATCTTTTATTCATTTACAGATGTTCCCACCAGAGCACCCAGAAAAAAGCACTGGCTTTTCTAGCTAGTTTTTATGAGCACGGAGCCGGGATACGGCGTGCTGTAGATGATTATGACCAGCCAACCTTGGATCAGTTGCTGCTCTTGCACCATTGTGTTGCAGCATCTTCCTTGGAGTTCCAAGACAGCTGCGTAGAACACATACTTTTTATCAGTATTTCATGTAAAATTCTGTATTAAAAATAGACATTTTTTAAAGTAAAACCAATTAGGACAATAATGGTATATTTGTACACAGGTTCATGTAAATGCAGGTTGTCATGAAGTTATTTCCACCATTATTATAAATCTTCTTCATCTTCTGTACTTACTGTTCTGATGGAGCCTTAAATGTATCCAATATAAGAGTAAAGAAATGAGTGGTTGTGGTGGGGATGGAGCTAATTAGTTCACGTCATTAACATTCCCAAGTTAGATTTAGAATTAAAATAATATCCCTCCTTGGATGTATCCTTAAATCTTTTAAGAGTCATAATTAAGTAATTAATAATAAGCTTTAGATTTAAGTGGAAAATCAGGAAAATCAAGAAATTATTAGATGATTAGATGTGTCTGTAGGAGAATCAATTTTTTTTATGACAGTTTTTTTTGAAAAATTAAAAAATTGGATTGATAGATTAAAGATGAAGAACAATATTAGGAGAATAGTAATACTCTCTTTAGTTTCTTACAATAAAAACGACAATAAACTACGAAATACTAATAAAACCAATTGACTTAGTATGAACACCAATGCTTATCCAAGGAAATAAAGATGGTCAATTACAACAATAATAATAACATTTCAGCTAGAGTTTCGCTGATACTCGAGAAAGTTTAGAAGTACGAAACTTTATTCCTAACTAGAAGGGAAGATGTTTTGATAAATCACATGCTCGCGCGCGCGCGCGCACACACACACATATATATAATAATTTAAAATAAAAATAGACATAAAAAATAAAATTAATAAATCTGTATAAATAAAAAAAGTAAATATAAAACAAGGTAAAGAATGAAAATAAAAAATAAAATAAATAAATAGATACACAAATAAGAAATAAGACAAGTACATAAATAAAACAGGTAAGTTATTACAATAAAATATTTAGGTTAAGTAAATAAATGTTGAGGCTAAATAAATAAGAGAGAAGTAATACATAATAGATGTTTAGATTGAATATCAAACATAAGATTCAAAGAAAAAAGTTTTAAAAAAATTACGAGAAGGAGAAAGACTTCTCTATGTGAAGTTTTTTATCCGTTTCTTAGTATGTTAAAGTTTTCTATTAAAAGTTACATCTTCGAAAAGTTTCAACAAAATTATGTCTTTTATGATCACCTTCCTTAGCTTTTTTTAGTTCTTCATTTTTTCTTTTAAAGTCCTTAAATATAGTCTTCTTACATCTTCTCGTTCAAACAACATTATATCTTTTCTATCTTAACTTCGTACCTAAAACTTGTCTCTTTTAATTTCTTGTAAGGACGTTGGTCAATTATTTAAGGAAAAAGTGCGTTTAAGTAATCTTTTAGTTCATAGGTTTATTTTATAAGGTTTACAACTATAATTAATTAATAATAAAGAATATAAGAATCAAAAGATCTTAATGGTGAGAACTGAGACGTGCACTGCACTATGTGTTTAATTAAGGTTTTCAACTATAATTAATTACTAATAATATTATAAGAATCAAAAGACCTTAGAAAATGTGGGCTCTGAGAATAGACTAATGTGAGAACTGAGAACGTGCATCGCAATATTTTTCCACTATAGGACTAACTAATAAAAATTTAATACACAATACTATATCTTAAAAAATACATGGTAGGTTAAATTGAATTTTCAGTACTAAATTGGATATGGTTGATTAAAGGGTTAATTGTAAAACAAATTAAAAATTATTCAATTTAATAATAATAGCTCAAAATTTGCAAAGTATTGTTCAAATATTTTTATTTTAAAAATAATTCAACTTAAGTTCTTCGTTGATGTAAATGACATAACGACCAACGTCATATTAGTATTTTTATCTCATTAATATCATATATTATATTTATTTCATGTATAAATTCTTTAATAAGCTTAAGATATTAAAATTTCTAAATTAATAATACACTCCATATATTTTACTTCATAATTATTTTAAAGTTTTTTTTTATATTTTAATTTATTAAATAATAAAATTAATATATGATAAAATATAATATATGACAATTACGTCACAAAAATACAAATTTAATGTGACTCGCTATATTATTCACATTAACGAAGAATTGATAGTACTTTTTTTTTTTTGAACAGAGGAATCCACATGCAGTTGCTATCCTTTGGATGCGCACTGGGTAAACCTCTAGATTCGTCAATAGCCTGTAAATCATGTCAATCAGGTACTTCACACTAGGCTCGATCGAAAGAGTGTAGGTAGAAGGATTCGAATACAGAACCTTAGTAGATCTATTATGCTAAAAATTGGAAAACTTTATTAATTACGTTGTCTTGCAATTGGGAATGTTGATACAATCTTAAAAGTACTAAAGTATCACAAATAGAATTTAACAGGCACACAAAACCTCCATCTTCTTGTAAGAGTTAATTATTTAAGTTTAAGTATTTCTTCCATCTCACTTTTAAAACTTCAAATTTATAAGAAATGATTAAATTTCTGCTCAAGGATGAAACGTGGGAAGTTGATGCAAAGTAGGATATAGCAACATTACCATTAATTAATATGATCAATCTTAATTTATTATTATCAATCTTACCTGTAAATTAAGCAGATGAAGCTGGCCATGCCATTTGTTATTCAACTCTAAACAAGATCATATCTGAAAAATCTTTCTGACGATTATTTATGAGGAATTCAGATATCGTAATGACATGTATATATGCATGAATTGAGTCTGTCAAGAGCACAACGCAGCAAAAAACCAATAGAGATAAGAGAAGAATTCAGAGAAGGAGAAGATGAGTTCGATCCCTAAGCCTCACGTTGTTTGTCTTCCGTTGCCACTTCAAGGGCACATAAACCCTATGCTCAGATTCGCAAAGCTTCTCCATTACAGAGGCTTTCACGTCACCTTCGTCAACACGGAGTTTATCCACAAACGTATGTTTGGTTTGACACATGACCCTGATACTGTTGATGGCTTTTGCTTCAGGAGTATACCTCTTGATCACCAACCTCCATCCACAGGAAACGTTGACCTAGCCCTTAACCTCGATGCCCTTATCAAGACTTGCGGGCAGCACCTGCTGACACCATTTCGCGACCTTATTGACAAGCTCAATTCACAAGCTCCTCCTGTAACGTGTATAATTTCAGATGCTATGTTGGGTCATACTGCTATGGTTTCTCAAGAGTTAGGAATCCCCCATGTTCTCCTCTGGGCTGTGAGTGCATCTGGTTATTTGTACATCATGGAAAGTTATGCAAAGATGAGAAAGTCCATCGCTCTTTTGAAAGGTGCAGATGAAATTTGAATCTACAACATTTCCCTCTCATCAAGTTCGTAAAATTCCAAGTGTGATTATTATGCAATTTATTATTATATAATTATATCCTTACGCAGATGGGAGCGGAGACATAGCTGACCATCTGGATATCTTCAGAAAGTTCATTCCAGGACTGAAGGCTGCTCAACCGGAAGATGTAATGAAATACCTCCAATCCCTGAACGCAACCGAGACTAACGGAAATGAATTGGAGAATGCCCTGATCCCATCAGCAGTAGTATTTGATATTTTTGAAGCCATGGATCAAGAAGCATTACGTTTCATTTCATCAACCTTTCCAAAGGTCTTCAGCATTGGCCCTCTGAATTTACTTCTCAATACTATTCCTAAAGAACCCTACAATCTGATAGGTTGCAACTTATGGAACGTAGAGTGTGACTGCAGTAAATGGCTTGATTCCAAGCAACTCAACTCTGTGATTTACGTGAATTTTGGAAGCATGACGGTGATGGCACCGGAGAGAGTAGTTGAGCTCGCCTGGGGTCTAGCTAAAAGTGACTGCAACTTCTTATGGATAATAAGACCTGGTTTTGTCAAAGGAGAAAAAGCCATACTCCCACAAGAATTTGTAGATGAAACTAAAGAAAGAGCTTTTCTGGGCAGTTGGTGTGACCAGGAGAAAGTTCTCAACCACCAATCCGTTGCAGGATTCATAACACACAGTGGATGGAACTCAACCATTGAGAGCATCTCTTCTGGGGTGCCCATGATTTGTTGGCCGTTCTGCACTGAACATTTGGACAACTGTAGGAAGAGTTGCAATGAATTGGGTGTTGGCGTTGAACTAAGCGGTAACTTCACCAGAGAGGAAGTGGAGAATGTTGTGAGGGAGGTCTTGAGTGGGGACAGAGGTAAGAAGTTGAAGAACAAGGCCTTGGAATGGAAGAAGAAAGCAGAAGCTGCAACAAGTTATGCAGGTACTTCGTTGGAGAACTTAGACAAATTGGTCAATGAAGTTCTTCTGTAAAACACCATGGTCATTGCTAAAGGGTATACTTAATTTGTTGAATTGATGAGAAGTTCAAGTCGTAATGAACATGACAGAAAGGAAGTTTCAGGTGCTTTTGCTGCGATGCGGTGATTGTTAGTTCATGTTCTTACAATTAATTAGTTCAATGTAATTCATGTGTAATATTATTAATTTATTTAATAATAATTTTTACTTCTATATATTTTTTCAATTACGAAAAACAAGTTCATGAAAGTACAAAATTCTCGAATAACACCCTTGTTGTGGTTAAGTTAATTAATTAATTAGATTATTAATTATAATTAAATTAGTTTAACATTTTCAATTATAAAATTTAAACAAAAAATAAAAATTAACATAAATTTGACTTCTTCATGATACAGAGGGCTCCATGTGTTAGATTAAAGTATAAAATTTGTGTATATCAATGCTGATATAACATATAATAGATGAAAGTTTAATTTAGTTCCGTTTCCATTCACTCACATTTTGTAAACTTTAATTAGTAATGATTTAAAAACGATGAGCTTAATTGTATGAAGATGGTAAGTCAAAAAACGATTCTAAAGTAATTAACAAAAATATTCTACTAGTTTTAATTATTTAAGTTAATTTATATATTCATGGCCCATGTTTGATCACATCTAAGTATATTTTTAATTTTAATTTTATATTTAATTCCAACTTCAAATCAAATAAAAAATTTAAAATCTAACTCAATATATTGAGTTTTTTTTTTGGAAAATAGAAAAAAGGTATTAATGGAAAATATAGTGACAGAGTCTTAGTTGCCCAGGGGTACCCTCATCCCACAACATACATTACAATAATTACCAAATCAAAGACAAGTACTCAATAATTCGACTGCGCATAGCGAGATAAGATGTGGTTTTGTATTAAAAGAAGCTTTCGGGTCCTTCTTATGATGTCCGTCGTTAGTATGCACCAGGTTTTACTTATGGCCTGAAATCTTCTTGCATTACGTTCTTTCCATATGGCCTGTACCGTCAATCCCACAGCGATGATTAGTTTGTCACGTTCAGCTTTTAGAAGAGCTGAAGAGTAAGTCAGCGGTGGATGATACCATCTAGTGAGTTAACCAGAGGAGTCCCTCCACAGAGGGATTGAACCTGCATCCAAGCCAATGTAGCCGTAGGGCATAAGAAGAAGAGAGGCGGTCAGCAGTGTCAAGCTTGTTCTTTATGGTCAGCCATAGTAGGAAGGATACTTTCGGGGGAGGATTCTGGCGCCATACAATGCTGGTCCAGGCTATCTCACCCGAAGTAGGTCAGTCATAAATCTACACTTCATGGTGGACAGGGCAATTATTCCACAAGATTAAATCAGGCCACACATGCCCTGAGATATTGAGTTATTCAAACTAAAACGTCAAACTCTGTTCTGCTTTAAAAACTTTTGAAAGGAATGACTGCCGAAAGAAGGTGACGGTTCAAGTTGCTAGAGATTTTTCGTGACCTTGTGCATAGCGTTTGCGGACCTCATGCACAAGAACTAGGCACACTTTGCATCAAGAGTAAGAATCCTCCATCATCTATTATATTCTCAATTTAAGGTGCGACCTTAAATTGTTTTAGTAATTGATTAATTTTGAGTAAATCGATTTCAAGTTCACTTGACATTGATATCAAATTGATTTGGTCAAATATCCCTATTCATTTTAGGTTGATTCCCTATTGATTTCAAATTGAGTTGATATTCTAAGACGGTTGGTTAAATCTTAAGTTGCTGATGGAAGAAACTTGAAATTTGGAACTTTGGCAGTAATGAAGCAAGTTGATTCGATTTGAGAGCCGATTAATTATAATTTCAAGTACTTGTAATTTGATTCACTTGTTTCTTTTAGGAAAAGTCTGGTAAACTTATACAAGTTCACATACGGATAAAAGATATACGCTTGAGCACACATAATCAACTCCAAAAAGACGGAATTACACATAGTAAAAACTAATGAGGAACCGCACGTGACAGTACAGTCCAAAGTACAGATCAAATAAAGACCCTCGGAACAGATTGTATAGGTCTGCAATCCACCTCCCTCAACACAGTCTGAAGTCCCTGTCCATTGCCACCAGCATTTGCCATAGGATGGATACCATGTTCAGGCCCTTCCATGTGAGCTCTATTCGCCCTCTCTTTTTGGAATGAGATCCCGTAACGCTTCTCCAGATCTGCAGAAATTGCAAACGTAGTATTCATCAAAACTGCACTGCAAGAATTAGTTAAAATTATAAGAATGACCGAGATCATACTTACCACGGGCAAGCTCATCGTACAGTTGTCCATCTCTAGTTAAGGCCATCATAATCTGAGGAAGACCAAGGGGCAGATTGTCACCCCTGTCCACCTGCCAGAAGTGGATGGTCTTGCCATAAGTTGTGCAGACTTTCTCAAGATCATGCCTCTGAATGGGTCCCGGAATGCCAGGCATGAACAACACCCCACTCTTCACCTCGTAGACATGGGTGTGCCATAGTGGCTTCTCCTCATTAGGTAGGCTCAGGAACTGCTTCTCCGAGATGATGTACTCGATCCCAATAAGCCTAGCGTCTGGCTCCGAGCTGTCGTATATTAGGCACTGCCGCATCTCCTCGCTCAGGTGGCCGCAGAAGTGATGCGCCTCCACCTGCCGCGTCATGTCGTCGCCATAGAAATGAAACCTGCATTTTCTTAAGCAGTACCATTACAGATATATACCTTCCAATAATTAACAGAAGTTTACAACAAATATATAGGAAGCTTACGCGCAGAGGTGCTGATGGATCCGGTTGATAGGAGCAAACCCTTGAACAGTAGCTGTTGCGGACTCAACAAGTCGAGTTTTAGTTTGAGTTGGATCGCCGGGTACTACTGGGTGAGCAGACATCTTCAGCTTTTCTTTCGCTCTCTTCCTCAACGAAACGAATGGAAAAACTTGTAGATAGAACTCTGCAACTTCGGGTCTTATGTATGCAATGTATGCAAAGCCCTTCTACTTCTACTGTTCTAGTGGCATTGCATGCAGAGCAACGCGTGGTGAGAGATTCCGTGGCATACGTGGATTGTTGAAGTTCTACGTGGCTATATGCGAGACTTCCACGTGAATAAAAGGTCAAATGTTACGCCACAAATGCAAAAGTGGCCCCATCGTCTTGAAACGACACTGCTTACTGTTTTACAGGTCAAATTACTTTATTCATAAATATTCATTATATTATAATAAATAATATAAAATGATATAATATATATATATATATAAGAAACAATTTTTTTAATATTAAAAAATTTTCATTCACATATATATAGATATATGTGTGTATGTGCGTGCGCGTGTGTGTGAATGAAAATTTTTTAATATTAAAAAATAAAATTTGTTTCTTATTTAAATAAAATAACATTAATTTGGTTTTTAACTAAAAATATAAATACTAAATTATTGATATAAAAATTGAGAAAATTAATTAAACATTTTTAATCGAGTTTTCAATTTTACAACTTTAGAGAATGCTAATTTTAGTTTAATTAAATAGATTCTTTAGATAATTTCATTTTTTCTTTTTTTTTTATTGGAGAAATGATGTCATGTAATAGCGTCAGCCGACCATAATGTGCCTCTTATTTCACTCCTTTGACTCCACAAGCAAAACGCCACTTACCGTCTCTGCTTTCTCCACGTGTACCTTACTCCACTTGTCACTCTCTTATTCCTAAGTTCTTCAAATAGTTTCCAGGTCTATTGTACAGAACTGCATGGATTTTAAAATACCAATATTTTCTTTTTTATCTTATTCTGTTAAAGTTGCACGATCAGCTTTATCTCCTTCAATGATGTTTGATTCCTATGTTAATTATTCAAGGTTGAAAGATCTGAGGGGTGGACAAAATTTCTACCAGTGATGAAAGGTTCTTTCACTGAAAAACTTGATGAGGTATGCCATTTTCTTTTGGTATTGTGTTTGGAATCTCAAACTGACAATTGCAATAGCTCTTTTATCTGGGCTCCGAAATGAGCATTTATATACTTCTATTCATTCACATTCTCTACATGGTATCAGAGCTCTAAAGATCCTCTCACAAAATTTTCCTTCTCACCAACT
>JAOQMS010000003.1:2482386-2510393 GCA_027563885.1 Erythroxylum longipes | reverse complement strand
GAAAAATGCATTTCCTTAATCTCTCTTTAAGCTTACATGCATTGAAATTTTAGGTCCTAACCCTTAATATGGGGATGAGATGTTACACTTAACACATTCATCTCCACTCTTGCTACTCGTTTCTCTCTCAAGGACCTCGGTCCTTTATCTTATTTTCTTGGGGTAGAAGTTCGCCCCACTGCCACAGGTCTCCTTCTCACTTAAACTAAGTATATCACTGACCTACTTCACCGCCATCAAATGCATGAATCCCACCCCTCACCCACGCCTATGATTACTCACCCTTCCTTGGCTTCACAACCTAGCGCCGATCTATCCAATCCAACTGACTATCGTACTATTGTGGGTAGCCTTCAGTATCTTTCTCTTACCCGCCCTGATGTCTCCTTTGCTGTCAACAAATTATCGCAGTTTATGCATTGTCCTACTGATATGCATTGGCAGGATCTAAAGCATCTACTTCGCTACCTGAATGGTACAGCTCATCAAGGCATTGAATTTCATCGCCACTCTCCGCTCCGCTTACATGCTTACACTGATGCGGATTGGGCTGGGGATAAGGATGACTATATTTCAACCACAGGCTACCTAATCTATCTTGGTCGCAATCCTATTTCCTGGAGCTCAAAGAAACAACAAGCTATTGCTTGTTCCTCTACTGAAGCTGAATTTCGAGATGTCGCTTCTACTACAGCTGAAGTATTATGGTTGCTCTCCTTACTTTCGGAATTAAACGTCACTCCTGAAGTCTAACCTGCTATTTACTGTGACAACTTAAGTGCTACACATTATGCTGCTAATCCTGTTTTTCACTCCCGGATGAAACACCTTGCACTTGCCTTTCATTTTGTGCGTGAACAAGTTCATATGGGCACTATGCGAGTTCAACACATTTCAGGCAATGACCAACTTGCAGATATTCTCACAAAGCCTTTGTCTAAACAACGTTTCTTCTCTTTGCTTGTCAAGATTGGACTAACTCAAGGATCGTCCATCTTGCGGGGGCGTGATAAGGATAAAACTAAAACTAACTAATCTTGTATATCTTATCTTGTATGAGTCAACATTATTTGTAGTTAGGATCCCTTATTTGTAGTTAGGATATACTGTAATCTAGGTTACACACTTCTTGTACTCTGGCTATTTAATAGTCTCATCTTTACTTACCAAAATATTAAAAAAAATTTTATTAAAAAAAACTTCTATTCATTCACATTCTCTATAGTACTTTGATGAGAAGATGCCACCGCCAACGAGTTCCAGGAACGCCTAGATGCATTAAAAGCTATCGGTGACTCGATATTTTTTAGTATTTGCCTGACTTTGGTTTTTATTGGAAATAATCTACCCTATATACAGTATATATGCTTAATAAGTTCAACGACTGGGGTCGTGTATCCCAGCTGATGTAAACTTTTGTTGTGTTACAAAGAAGTTTGTGCGAGGGCTACAGCAACTGAGTTTGCTGCAAAGTACTTGAATAAGCTGTTGGGAAAACCGTAGGGGTATATTTTCGCAAAAACTTCGACTGCCGCAGTTACTTGTAATTGTATATGTCGGTTATTAGATATAAAGTAATTATACCAGCAACTGCTAATTTTTTAACATAAACAAAGACAGAAAAATAAATACGAAATTAAATAGATCAACACCGAAATTTAATAACATAGTTTGACACACTTTGCCTATATTTGTGGGCCCTCATCTAGTTTAATTCTTTCATTAACGATAATAGTTTTATATAAGGGTTTACTGAGTCGACACTACTCAACCATTGACACTATCCCTTGTCCTTACAACCTATAAAATAATTTCACACCCAATAGTATGACCGCCTCAGATTAATCTTAACAGAAGATTTTCTTAAGCAATATTTAATGAAAACGAAATACAATAAACAACTCAAGTGACTAAACAAAATTCAATATAAACGAAAACACTTGAGAAAGAAAAACAAATTCCCTAATAATGTAGCTTTATCATCGAAAGAACAAGAAGTTGTCCACCAAGAACGTTGTTGTAGTCTTTCGATATTATCACCGGAACACCTCACACACAGAAACAGAAAAATCACCAACAATCATAAATGTTTCCTCACCGAAACACTGTGAACAACGGAGCTGCAAAATTCATAACGACTACTGGAATTTTTCGTACACAATTACTCATAACCAACATCCCAAAATTACCACTTCATCGACAGTAAAAACAGCAACCAAAGATTCACACACAAATCAGCAAAACCCAGAAAAATTAACTGGCCAAACTCCCCAATCAACAACTAGGACAGCTCACAAAAATCACCCAAGAATAGAAAACGCAGCAACAATATATGGATCAATAAATCAACGTAAACTTGGCTGCAAAAGATTATCCAAAATAGCCCTCAAAAGTCATTCAGCAGTAGGAGAAAAACATAGGCATGATCAACAATAAACCTAGCTACAATATCGTGAAACCTTGGTAGAAAGTTGTAGCTACACACATACACCCATCAACATGTTTATCGTAATTAGCTGAAGACCCATCAAACCTTTTATTTTCCCACTTCACTAAGGAGTCTAGAAGGCAGGTCACGCACGCAAGGAGTTGAGACTTCCAATCACACACGCAAGAAGTCCCAGACTTGGAGTCACACACACAGAGTGAAACTAAGACATAGAATTTCTTCACGTAACAACTACTCCATCTATCTTACAATATCCATCCCACAACCAGTCAACCAATGCCAAGACTCCAACAAAAAATCACTCACGCAAGCCTTCCTCCGCAAGCCTTCATTGCTACAGTGGAAAAGCCACACGATATGTATCCATAATCTGATATAATCCACTTGAACTTCAATTAGAGATAGACCTTTAATTTCACTGCAGTTCTTATACCAGAGCCCAACTCAAATAAGGAGTGTTACGTATTTACACCTGTTACGATACATATTATTACATATTTACACCTGTTACGATACATATTATGTATCTTATTATTAATTTTGACATTATTTGGTATTTGAATTTGATTAGTTTCAAATGCTAATTGAGATGAGATTTGATAATGGTTATCTTCTGTTTAATTTGATTAAAGGCTATCTTGGATAAGATTGGTAGCTGATTGAATGGAGAAAGACATGTATTTGGTGAAAACTCCTTAAGTATTACGTAAAAACATAGCTGAATGGGTCTTCTACAAAAACACTTCTTCTTGGTCTTGTGTGGATGACGTTGTGAATTTTTGGAGGACATTGTGAGATTGCTGAAGATCACCTTGCGTGTGTGACTCCAAGTAAGGACTCCTAGCTTGCATTTAGACTCTTTACTTGGGTGTGGGCTGAAGCATAGAGCAAGTGAGCTGCATGTTTTGTGATGCTCTATGCGTGACTCTTCTTTTGAGCTGCGTGATCGATGATTTTGTTCAGTTTCCTATGTTTGCTGGTTTTGAAAAATGTCTGCAATTGTTTTACTTGTGGGTTGGCGTGATTTGGTTGGTTGATTGAAGTTTTCATGATTTTAGTAACTGACATATCTGATAGTTTGAGTGGCTTTTGTGGGATGATTGGGTGTTGATTATGTCTGTTCTAGTGGCTATCAATATTAGAGATGATGTTCAAAAAATTCCAGCAGTTGAATGTGGCAGTTTCAATTGGTGAATAACTTTCAAATTAGTCTTTGGAGAAGCTGAAAACATCGGGAAGTTGTTTCTTTCTATCTTAAGTGTTTTTGCTTTCGTTCTTTATTATTTTAATCATTTGAGTTATTCATTTATTGTTTTTTCGTTAAAAGATCATTGATAAAAATCTTCAGTTAAGGTTAGTACGAGGCAGTCGTACTATTGGGTGCGAAATTTTTTCATAAGTTGGCGAGAGATAGTGTCAAGAGTTGAGTAGTATTAGCTCAGTAAAGCCTTGTGTAAAACTATTGTCGTTAGTGAAAGAATTAAACTAGATGAGGGCCCCGCAGACATAGGCAAGATGTGCCGAACTGTGTTAAACAAATTTCAGTGTTGATTTGTTATTTTGCCTTTGATTGTTTAATTTTTCTAGTTTTTAATTGTGCTATAAACGATTGTAGCAAAATCTGAAAGTTTGCAAAACTACTAAACCCATACAACAAGTTGGTGCAGATCCTTGTTTCGCAATTATGGATATAAGAGAAGGGGCATCAATCATCAGGCCACCGTTGTTAGATGATTCAAATTATTCTACGAGGAAATCACAAATGAGAGTATTCATTCAGGCACAAGGAACAAAAGTATGAAACTCGATCTTAAATGGCTGGACACATCCTGTGACAACTGATGAAATTGGAGAAACAGTGCTTAAAGATGCATTTGAGTGGATGGACAAGGGCTAAAGAAGAGAGAGCAGTTGGAAATTCTCAAGCCACGCCATCTTCAGTGTAGTTGATGATTTGCTATGATATCAGCTTGTGAATCAGCAAAAGAAGCCTAGGACATTTTGCAGACTATACATAAAGGATCGAAATCTGTGATAGCCTAGAAATTTTAGCTGTTGGCTGTGAGATTTGAAGAACTGAGGATCGAAGAAAGTGAAACTAATGGAGACTTCCATAAGAGACTGCGTGATATAGCAAACTAAGCACATCAACTCGGGAAGAAATACTCTAACCTGAAATTGGTTAAGAAGACATTGAGATCATTGCCTCCAAGGTTCATACCAAAAATTGTGTCCATCGAAGGAGCCTATGATATCATTGAATTGTCTTTGGATAAGGTGATTGGGATTCTTACCAAATTTGAAATGAATTTGTTGAGGGATAATCAAGAGAAGAGCAAAAGATTGGCATTACAAGTTGAGATTGGTAAAGCTGTAAATGACTTCGAAGATGAATCCGATGAGAATGAGGATATTGAGTTATTGACAAGAAATTTCAGTAAGTGATTAAAGAATGTGAAAAAGAAAAGATCTTATTTTAGGTAAAACGGTGGGAGCTCATTAAATAGTAATCTCAAACAACAAGGGAAAACTCAAAAGGGTGAAAGAAAAGTGAAGAAAATTCAATGTCATGAGTGTCAAGGCTTTGGATATGTGCAAGTAGAATGTGCTAACACCTTGAAGAAGAGAAAAGGGAAGTCCTATACAAACACTTAGAGTGAGAATGAATCTGGAAGTGAGTATGGTAGTGAAGAAGAAGGTATGAATAGTGTTGTATTAGTTGCTTTATACAGTAAAAGTTCAATTACTTGCTTAACAACAACCAAAAAGGAAGTAACCGATGAAAAAAAAAAGAGTAAATCAGAAAATTTCAGAAAAAGCAGAAGAATCAGCTCAAAGCTCAATCTTAGATTATGATAGTGATGACAGTACTTCAGATGATAAAAAGGAAGGTATTTATGAAGCCTTTGAGTTAATATATGCTAAATGGGTCCAAACGTGTAAGAAAAATGAGAGGTTGAAGAAGGAAAACTCTTCCATGAAGAACATCATTCAAGATCTTGAGAAGAAGTTGTTATCTACAATAGATGAGCTTAACAAAACAAAGTTGAAGCTGGTCAGTACAGAAAAGGGAATAAGAATGTTAAATGAAGGTACCGAAAAGCTAGAAAAGTTGTTGAAATTGGTAAGACTAAAGGAGACCTTCAAGGCATTGGCTATAGAGGTGAATGTTTTAAGTCGAATGATGAAAAAATTGGTACGATCAGATCTGTCCAAGGAGAAATTTCAAAGAAAAATTGGAGGTTCGTACCTACATGTCACTTTTGTGGAGTAATTGGGCACATAAGACTGAAATGTTACAAGTTGTTACAAATGATATTTCAAAGGGGTCAAAACTGAAAATTTAGACACTCTCCATCAAATTTCCAGTAGCAGCCCACGTTACCGAAGCACTCTTAGGTTAGAAAAGGTTAAGTACAAGCACAAAGACGTAGTGAAAGAAAAACAAGAAATTGTATTGATTCACAGTTAGTTACTGCTTTTGAAGAAACTGTTCAGACTGAAGATAAGTCAATTACTTCATATGAAGAAATCAATCAGATAGTTAATGACCGAGATAATGTAATGAGGAATAAGCCCATGTTTGAATTTTTTCAAGGGGCACAGGGATTCTGTGCTTTACAATTTTGAAGTATAATTTGATGTTATTTATTAAAAAAACAAAAACAAAAACAAAATAAAGTTTAAAGGAATTATCGTTTAGGCTTTTTGAGTTTTTATTTATGAGTTTTCTAAAGTTCAGTTGATTAATGTGTACATGAGGCTATGCTTGATGATGGAGTTTATAAATTTGATCAGTCTTATGAAGATGTAATTGAATTGAGCAATGATATGTTAGAATATGTATTAATTAGTAGTAAATTGTCATCTTGGCTTTCTGCTATTGCATTACGTGCTTATGATTCTTCCGCTGCACCTACTACTGATTATTATGCTTCTTTATTCGCAGAGATTGATCGAATTAAAGGCATTCTTGTTTTGAAATTGTTTTGTCTTAAGGGGAGACATCAGATTGTTTTTGGTGACTGTTCAATTCAGAGGGAGATTTTAAGATATCTTCATGACTATTAGTCTTGCTTTTTGGCATATTTTTGTCCCAAGGGGGAGAAATTTGGATGATTAGATAATTGTTCATTATTATTTCTTTGGATGTTTCATGAACTTGAAGAATTTGATGGATGTTCTTTGGAATTTGATGATAGATTAAGGAAGAGTTCTTTTCTCATGTAGATTACGCATCCAATTATCTTCTTTTAAGGGGATCTTTTACTATGTGACAAATAATGTCAAAAAGGGAGAGATTGTTATGATACATGTTATATATCTTATTATTAATTTTGACATTATTTGGTATTTAAATTTGATTAGTTTCAAATCCTAATTAGGATAAGATTTGATAATGGTTATCTTCTGTTTAATTTGATTATAAGTAATATCAGATAAGATTGGTAGCTGATTGAATGGAGAAAGAAATTTATTTGGTGAAAACTCCTTGAATATTACGTAAAAACATAGCTGAAAGGGTCTTTTACAAAAACACTTCTTCTTGGTCTTGTGTGAATTGTTGGAGGACATTGTGAGATTGTTGAAGATCACCTTGCGTGTGTGACTCCAAGTAAGGACTCCTGGCTTGCATGTGGACTCCTTACGTGGGCTGAAGCATGGAGCAAGTTGGCTAAAGATTTTGTGCATCTGCAGGCAACCAAAAATGACAAATTCAATGCCCTACTCATTTTTAACCCATCCAACACACAATGGTAACAGAAGAGTTTTCAGCATAACACTTGAAACTCAAGCCACAAAAGACCTCACAGGAGTATAAAAGCTAGCAAACCTTCAAGTTAAGCGACTCAAAAATACTGTGAGGTTAACAGACATATGCATAATATATCCAGTATAGTTATACATACGTTCATACTTATATTAGTCCGTCAACCTGTAGTTTAACTTCAGAGGAAAAGCCAACTACCCATCAACATTACTGAGGCTCCAGGAACTCAATTTTAAGGTTTCTTTAGCTAAGACACAGTGTAAATGCAGCAAAAGGACTCATAGCTTAAAACCACGAATATTGTGTCTGAACTGAAATATTTGACGCAAATTTATTATATATCTTATTATTTAATTTTGGTATTTTTAATTATTAGATTTTTAAGATAATGTTAAAAAATTCAAATCAAGATATGGTGTTGATAGAACCCAAGGGGTGTAGTAATTTTGCAAACTATTAGATTTTTCTGCAATCGTTTTTAGCACAATTAAAAACCAGAAAAATTAAACAACCAACGGCAAAATAACAAATCAACAGCGAAATTTGTTAACGCAGTTCGACACACTTTGCCTATGTCTGTAAGGCCTTCACTTAACTTAATTTTTTCACTAACGATAATAGTTTTATATAAGACTTTATTGAGCTGACACCACTTAACCTTTGATACTATCCTTTGTCCTCATAATCCGTGAAAGAATTTTACACCTAATAATACTACTGTTTCGTACTAACCTTAATAGAGAATTTTTTTCAATTATCTTTTAATGAAAAAACAATAAACGAATAATTCAAGTTATTAAAATAATAAAGAACACAAGCAAATACAATTGAGATAGAAAGAAACAACTTCCTAATGTTTTCACTTCTCCGAAAACTAATATGAAAGTTGTTCAAACTGCCATATTCAACTGTTGGAATTTTTTGAAAATCATCTCCAATATTGACAGCCACCAGAAGAGACATAATCAACACTCAATCATCCCACAAATGCCACTCAAACGATCAGATATGTCAGTTACTAAAATCACAAAAAATCAATCAACCAACTAGATCACGTCAACCCACAAGTAAAACAGCTGCAAATATTTTTCAAAACCAACAAAAATAGGACACAAAACAAAATCATCGACCACGCAGCCTAAAAGAAGAGTCACGCATAAAGCATTGTACAGGGTTTGCAATCAAATAAGCCTTGGCTTGCAAAGGATAGAATAGATAAGGTGTGTTTCAGTTTCTAATCTAAGATGTTTGGCTTCATCATTATGCCATCTCAAATCAATTGAAGTACTTAACATAAAGTCCATGACAATTTTATTTCCAGAGTCTAAGTGATGCTGACAAATTGAAGACTTGGTTGAATGAGAAGGAGGCGGAGCAGAGCAAGTAAGTAGATTCCATAATTGTCATTGTTTTTGCTGCTGCAGCTTTATTAATGGTCTTCTTCGATAGAACTTCCATGAGCACTTGTTCATTTTAATTGGTTTGACATGTATTTATGAGGCACCGATTACCACATAAATTTTTTTGTATGCTTGTGTTATATAAATTTATTCTTTACCCATATAGACTCATATGACCCAATATAACATTGTATAGTCTTCTCTTGATGATTCTTGTTTTTCGTGCTTGTGGTTAACCTGATGTTAAGCTAGCAACCCTTCTGGTATCATACAGTTTGATTGAAATTGTTGAAAATGGACTTTGCTTTTGTGTAATTATTGTGAATTTAACTTTCCTGAATTCATGTGATCCAAGTGCATTCTGTTTATCCTGTTTCTCCTGTAGAACCCCTGCATTCAGCTAACCAGTATTCACTTCTGAGGAAGTATATCTGAAGGTGTTCAATCTGCAAGATAAGGTAGTGCTGCAGTTCTTTTCCTTGATTAGGAAGGCAATTTCTCCTATGCATACCTCAACTCTGACTGATACTTGATTCATATTATATAGGTTGCTAGCGTCAACAAAATTCCAAAACCCAAGCCGAAAGTTGAGAAGCTAAAGAAGGTTGAGAACGAGACAAACGCAAAAACTGATACTGAGCGCAATGGAGGGATTACCGAGGGCTCCAACTGGGGTTCCTCTGAGACTCCTGAAAATGGAAGCTCTACAGCTGGTTCAGATACAACAGCTGATGAAAAAGCCGATCAAGAGGCTCAGGCTCATGATGAGTTATGATTTTAACCAAGATAGTCATTACTTATTGGGATCAATCGCACATACTTGCAAAGTAAACCAAGGGAGGCAACTGACAGGAAAAGATAGGAGTAGATGCAATACTTGACGATGTTAGACAGCCAAAGGGCGTCAATCATCAATTCTTAAAAGACTCATTTTTAGAAATACATTAGTCCTCCTGATTAGTTGTAACACTTTGTGGCAGTACGGCCACAAAAAGGAAGGGCCATCCAAATGGAGCACAACATTTGCCTCTTAGGGAGTTTTGATAATGTCCAACTTTAATAGGGACTTTGTGTTGAGGCAAAGATTGTACCAAACATTTCATATTTTACATAAGCATATAGTTTTTCCTTATATTTTTCATATTGAATCCTTTGGTATGGAGCAAAATGTTGCAAGACTAAGACCTGAAAAAGAAAGTTAATATCCCATAATGCTAAGCTACTAAAATTGTCTTTCCGAAGAAGATTCAGCAGGTTATGGTGTTTTAAGTGCAGAATGACTAGGAAGGAACATGTTCTCATATTTTCTGAATCTTTCTAATGATTCCAAGTAAATCTTCAGCTTTTAATGGTTTAACCAGGTGGGCATCCATTCCTGCCTGAATCATCTTCTTGTCTACATCACCTGAGCTATGTGCTGTTAATGCTATTATGGGAATGTGAACTCCATATCTGCTTTCCTCCTTCCTAATCAGTTGTGTCGCTTCAAACCCATCCACTGGCTCCATCTGATGAAAAGATAGTGGGATTCAACCTTAGATACTGTAATTATTTGGTTATAAAAATAAAAAAAGGAAATTAAGAGAAAAATGTCAGGGTTCTTACTACACAGTCCATCAGAATATAATCATAAGGAACCAGAATGGAATCTGTTTGTTCCTTTTTGTGAGGTAAACACATCCGAACCAGCTCTACAGCTTCTTCTCCATTTTCACATACATCAACAATTGCGCCAAGCTTTTCCAGAATGATCATAGCCATCTTGCGTAACACTCTGCTGTCATCAGCCACCAAGAATTTCATTCCACTCAGAGGTTTGCCATTGCTTCTTGTTCTCATGTCATGTTCTTCTATCTCTGACACTCTAAGTGGGAGCGTTTCTACTGGAGAAATGCTTGAGTTGGACGTGGCAGTGGCCTGAATTGAATCAGGTAACAAAGATTTGCCATCAGTTTGCTTTTCCAGTGGCTGTACGTCACAAGACGGAGATACTGATTCTGTTCTATTCAAATGCTTTAAGTAGGAAGAGACTGAATCTTTGTGAATGTTCTGTGATTGCTTTGTACTATCCTTTTTCCTTTTAGAGGAAGCTCCTGATCCCGAAGAGAAGCTGTCCATGAACTCCGGTAGAAGTCCTATAATTCGATACAACCGAGAACCATGAAATGGCTGTGACAGAATTTCATCTTTGGGATCGATCCTTTCCTGATAAACTCTTGTAATGCTAAGCGAAGCTGGTTTATCTAACCAAACAATCTTGCAAGAACCACTAGGAATGGATCTTTTAAATTCAGAAACAACCCTGCATAGCTCCTGATAAGGACCAGCATTGGCATCAATCACAAGCAAAGTAAATCCTGGAGAACTGCTATTTCCAGGAACCTTTTCATCTGTACCATCCAGAGCACTCAAAGGGAAATCCTTATGCCCTGTGCCAGAAGTGTCACTTCCAGAACCCAAATCTGACTGGTCAGAGGAATAAACATGGGAAGCCTTTTTGCACTTTATTTTCCTTAGTACCTGATGAAGACATTCCCATTGCTCTACAACTGATACTTTTATCCCCAGGCTCTCTATAAATTTCCTTGTAGTTCTTCTCCTTTCTTCATCTTGAATTAGCAGAACAATACGCGAGCTATCAATTCCGGGACTAGAACAAATCATGGACAACCGGGGACTGCTGGCAAGAATAGTGAAGCTAGGAACACGAGTCCTAATATCATTTTCTGGTGGCGTTTCACGGGTATCAGATGTAGTGAGAAAAATGTTGAACTTGAAGCAAGTTCCCTTTTCTCCGATTGGTTTATCAACTATCTCAACTTCACCACCCATCAGTCTTACCTGGTTTTGATATAGAATATCATTAGCACATTACATCCTACTTACATTTAAGCTGATTCAAACACGTGAGCAGGAAACACAGTAAGGTATGAAATATGAAGTTTAATAGATAAGAACAATGGTTGATATGTGGGAGAGTTTACATACCAAAGATTGAACAATTCCTAGCCCTAGTCCAGTGCCTCCTTGTCCCAGAGCAGTTTCTTTGACTTGAACAAAATTTTCAAAGACTGAACTTCTCTTCTCTTTTGGTATTCCTTTACCTGTGTCATCCACTTCAAACACAAATTCCATATAGTTAAGATTCTGCTTCACTGCATTTATGGCTTCCAAGTCATTTCCTTCTTTTTCTTTGCAAAATAAGCATGAAAAGTGTTCCCAGAAACTGTTCTGATTGCCTGCAATTATCATGCTCTGCAAACTCGGTTTTTTAGCGCAAGCTCGAACCGAAACATGCCCCTCAGATGTAAACTTTACAGCATTACCCACTAAGTTACACATGATTCGTTTTAGCCATAGCCTATCTCCTTTTACGATGAAAAATTTAAGAATGGAGCTGTCACAGGAGTCCAACACCACATCTACACCTTTTCTCAATCCTATGGTATAATAGAAATCTACTACCTCTTCAAGAAGGTAAGCTATATTAAACTCCTCTTCTTCAAGCTGCATCTTACCTGCTTCAATTTTTCTTGTGTCAAGGACATCATTTAATAGACCTGAAATTGATATGTATATTATAGAAGAAGAATTAGGTGCTTCATCGAAATTTGGTAAGAAGACATGAATCGGAAGTAGTAATCTCTGAGTTTACCAACTAAATCTTTTGCACAGCCATCCATCTGTTTCAGGTATGTCTTCGTCTTGGAACCTGGAGATACTTCTCCATAGCATATCTCAATCCAGCCAGTAATTCCTGCCAGTGCATTGAGAATGTCATGGCTAGCACTAGCAAAAGCATTACTTTTGTTCATGTTCTTTCTCTCCGCTTGTTGAGTTGCTTCCCATTGTTTTATCAACGCTGATCGTATGCACGTGTCATTCACTGCAGCCGTAACAATCAATGACACAAAAAAGTGTATAGAGATTACCACTCCAACCATCATTCCTACCAGTAAAAGGAGAGCAGTTCTAGAGTTCCTCCGAACAGTGTGCAATAATCCATTGTAGGGTAAAGCCAATACGTAGACCTGATCCATATTTTGAAATGTTAGATGTGAAAATAAGCAGAATTTGAACAAGTTATAGGAATTGATAATGGAAATTGTTTCAAGTGATGGATGAGCCTATGTTTCCGTATGTCAGATTTCAGGAAAGATTGTGCTAATTCTCCTGTGATCTCCATGTGCATAGCAAATAAACTTTGCCATTCTCTTCTGCTAGTTCATCTATCACAGATTACATCCTTGTTATTGGTTGCATCTTTTTCTGGACATCGAAAGGGGATCAGAAAATTACCGATGGAACTCCCAAAATTTCAAGTGTAGAGCAGTAAACTTGATACTTGGTTTCTCCAATCTGAACAGAAGAAACATTTTGCCCTCCATCACCAGGTATGCATGAAAGCTGTTCAACATGATTTAGATTTCCTCTCACTAGTGACCACAAGGACACTGATGTCCCATTCACCATAACTCTAGTGTTCATTAGTCCTCCTGCAAGTTCTCTCCCATCTTGTGTTCCTAAGAACAAGCTGCCGCCATGAAGAACCAGACCATGCAGGAAGTTAGCTAATGCTTTGGCCGGAAACCCGAGAGAGACAACTCCTCGTCCATTTACACTAAATGCGTTCAGGATAAGAAGATCTTCATCTCCGTTCATTCCTCTTCCTGTTGAAGCATAGCCATTAGTACTGTTCAGTGCCTCTGGGACCAAGCTTGCATCGAACCTGATGGAAAAATTAGACTTGATGGGAACTCCCTCAGGTTTTCCTGTATTAGGGTCGACAGTTTGCTTATACGAAGTGAAGGGTTCCATGGAGTTTTGGTTCATGTGATTGGATAAACCTGTACTGCTATTAGAGTACATTGCAAAAGTTTGATTTCCATCATAGTAATACGAGAAAAATGAACCTTCAACTCCTATGTACATGGCATGAGATATGTAAGGAACTACTGAAAGTGCATCGAACAATAAGGGTGCCACCTGCAAGAAAATAGTTTCAGATCATGAACTGTGTAAGCTTAAATAAGTAAATTTAAAATTTCTTTTGATAAATATCCTTACCTTGCATTCGACACTAGATGGAACCAGATCACTTCCATTCAATGATGAGGCCACCAGTCGAGCTAAACCAATTGCAGAAGAGTTTACAGGATGCAATAACTTAACTGAAGAGGTCTCAATTTGTGTTTGTAACATAGAGCTTAATTGGTGGAAGTTCGACTCTATGCTCTTCTCCATCTGCTTAACCACGCTATACCACCATGGAACTGTAATAATGGGGATCAGCAGCACTCCGATGGTCTGCATATTCAAGTTTTTTCCGACAAACTATGAGCACAACAAATTTCTTCATAGGAAAATCATAAAGTCCTTTTGAAACAAAACCAAACAAATGTTAGAGAAATGAAAAAAAAAACACTATTCGAATCACACATAACCTTAAGAATTTGTTCTGATTGTTTTTAACTTAGTTTTTCTTTAGTAGTAATAATGAGCAAGTATTAATATTGCATGATCTTGTTTTCATGGAGTTCATCACCAGAAGAATGAAGCTGAAGAAAGGCCTCGAAGCTATCAGCAAGTTGTGCTTCATTACATGATCCTTAAACTGTGACGCCAATGTCATTTTTCTGCATTTGCAAAGAACAAACATAGAAGATCAACGATATGGTTATCTTCCAAGTCATGATCTAAGGAATATCATATCTCTGCCACTTTCTCCTAATGCAAATGCAATTGCAACCATGTCAAACTTTCATCCAAAATAGTTCTTGAAGAAGATATAAGCACTAAAATCCACAACTCTTCGGATTTTAGCCTCTGATTTTGGTTGGAACTTGACAAAAATGGAAAAAGAATCGACCTGTGGATTTAGTACCTCTAAGTTTAGATTTGGAATACCAAAACAATTACGTACGTAAATTGTTATGCAGGTACTTGCAACAATGCTTAATTCACTATCTGCTTCACAAATTCGTTCTTCCTTTCAGATTTTCAACACTTATTATCAACTTTTTCCTCTTAAATTGCGGAATTCCTGAATTGTTTGATGAGAAGATTAAATTTAATTTTTTCTTGCTTCAGAATTTGTGTCTTTTTATTAGAAATTGTCATTAATCCAAGCTATTTATTAATAATTATCTCTTTTTTTCTTATCTTTTGACTTTTGACATAGAGGGGTTAATATGTATATGTAAAGAAGATCACAATCAAGATACGTAATCTGGATACATTAAACAGCACATGATGTACACAGTAACAAGATCAGAAAGGTAAATTTAACAAAAGGAAATTGCATTATGTAATATCTTTGCAGATCTTGAAACATTTAAGTAGCAGATCAATAGCAGAATTAGTTCTTTGCAGTTCATGATCTGACAATTAATGTTTTGGACTTTTTTGTAGACTTGTAGTAACTTATATTAGGCAATGTCCACAAAATGATTATAGGTTACAGCCACAATATCTTCTTTTCTTCAGGAGATTTTAAGAATCTTACAAAATCATAAATATCATTATTAATCCAAATTTCAATTTTCTAACTTACACATTAACTTGTGCAGGTAAAAATTTGGTTCATATATCTTAGGACTTCGAGGATATTTTCATTTCTAATCTAAGCACATCTTAACTAGTAACCATAAGGCCTTGCAAAACTTAACTATCAAATTGTTCATTACAATATGCAGACATGAAGCTGTGTTCCCAAAAGAGCAAAAATTCTCTATTGTCTTCCCGTTATCCAAGATTGTGTAACTCTATACTTACGTAAAGCAAATTTACTAGCCATTGTAACCATTCTTATGTGACTTCTGCCATCTCCATGCTATCCTTAAACTCTCTTCAAGATCTGTAAACTGAGCTGACCAATTCATCTCTCTGTATATCTTTGAAGGATCACTGTAAACTTCAGCGTAATCCCCTGGCCGACGGCTAAGAAATTCGACTTTAATGTCAACACCTGTTGCCTTCTTACATGCTTCAACAAATTCCTTCACTGATCTACCTGTAAATACAATAGAACTATGTAATCCCTTATCAGCTTAGAACATGAATAAGGGGTACAGTATGTGTTCAAAGTTCAAACCTTTTCCGGTGCCAACGTTGTAGATACCAACTTTCCCACGTTTAGCATGGGCAAGAGCTTTTACATGAGCATCAACCAGGTCTGTGACGTCAATATAATCTCGTATGCAGGTCCCATCTGCTGTTTTGTAGTCTGTACCTCTGACCTACAATCATTAATCAAGTTCCTCTTTAACTCGGATTCTTTTCTAAACTTTTCGTAGACATGCAGAACTGCCCTCTTTTTTCTATCAGATGTTACCTTCAGTCCAGGTATGATTCCTCTAGCTGCATCGAAGCAAGCACCGGATATTCGACCATGCTCACGGAGTTCAGGCCTAGGAGCTTCCCCCAATCTCCCATCTGGGTCTGATCCAATCACATTAAAGTATCTGAAAAGTCCAGATTTTATCAGTCATCCTCAACTACATCCACATCCTGATTGTTTTCCCAAAATTCAGTCTGGAAGGTTTACATGAGACTGATAACACTTGACAGCAGAGTAGAACTGACCGTAGAATCATGACAGCCATGTCATTGGTTTTGGAGAAGTCAATTATGATATCTTCAGCCATCTTCTTGGCTTTACCATATGGATTGATTGGAGCCTGGAACAAAATTTTCAATGGAACCAGCAAAATGAGCCTTATCAGAGTCTCAAAACAATATGATTAATCTCAGTAATTGGCATAGAAATTAAAGAATCTTACTTGAGGGGTTACTTCTGTAATTGGCATCTTGTCAGGCTCTCCATATGTTGCACAAGTACTAGAATAGATCAATGTCTTCACATTGTGTGCAGCCATTGCCTCCAAAACAACCAAGGTGTTGGAAGTAATGTTATGATAGTATCTGCAAAAGATTATGAACATTGAAATTATGATGCTTACAAATGTAATAAGAAAGGACAGACCCTGGAATAAGAACAGATGAAGACTGGAAAAGAAGAAAAGTAGAGCTCACCTAAGAGGCTCAAGGGTACTTTCCCCAACATAAGCAACAGCAGCAAAATGCATCACAGCATCAAAAGCATTTTCAGCAAATATTTTGTTTACCTGAACTACTGTTAAGAAAAAGTCTACATTACACTACATTATTAAGCACAACTGTACATGAAGGAAATGTCATCTGGATACTACTTTTGCATCTCCCAAGTCAGCATATATGAATTGAAGTCTTCCAGGCTCAGGATATAGCTTCTGCAGAACTTTAACAGCACCGAGATTCCCTCGAGAAAGGTTGTCCTGTCAACCAAAACAATAGCATGTAAGTGCAAACAGTCTTGTTTAGACTCAAATTAAACTTAGAACTGGATTCTTCTGTATGGAACATGCCACTATTGTCACTCGGTACGAGTCCTTCAACAGCCGAAGTGCGGCATGCGAGCCTATGTAACCAGCACCTCCAGTAACTAATACATGTGTCACCCCCAGTTCATGACGAGAAAACTAGAGATCAAGCAAAAAAGCTGTTAGATGTGGGTGAATTGCAAGATAGTTACAAGACCCTCTCAAGGTAGTAGTAGCATACCATAGCAGCGTTGTTAGTGCTTGATGATTGGAAGAGAGCAAGAATACAAATTATAAGGATGACAGCAGCAGCAATGACCTTCCCAGATAAATGGGGTTTCCCTCTGGACTCCGTTAAATCCATGCCTAAGCAGGACAAGATATGAATTTTTTATTAACACTAGTTCCACATCAGAAATCAATCTGAAATTTCTTCTGCAATGTGTAAAGGTCAATTTAGATACATTTCTTAAGAACAGGGTCTCTCATTAAGAGGTAAAACATTAGATTATCTAAGCAAGCCCTTCTTTAGATTCTCATATTCAGTTTGGTTGCTACCATTGGAATAGTCCATTCGAAGGTGTTAAATTAAAATTACATACATGCAGATGCATATATATGTCTTTCCATGTTAAGAAGTTTAAATTCCTGATGACTGCCTTAATGAGCAACAGATGCATCAGGAAAATTATTTCCAGGAAACGTTAGAAAAGCATTGCAGACAAAACTGCATTCATAAGGAACTTAGAATCATCACAAGAACTTGATCATTAAATTTATTTGAATGCATATACATTTTCTTAATGTTTTCTTCTTCCACCGTTGCATTTTCTTTATAGAAAAAACAGGATCCGATTGCGAGAACTTGCCCAACAAAGAGTAGTTAGGAAATTGTAGGTCCAACAACCTTATGCAGGAGCCGTAACAACCTTATCTGGGAACAGTAACAAACTTATCAAGGAATAGTAACAACCCCAGGTTTTTCTCAGGTCAAAGTAGAAATGGCAGATTCCTTGTACACATTCACCAGTTAGAAATCGCAAACTACATGATCATTTTGATTAGGAAACCAAAGAAAGAGAAAATCCCTGCTTTCAATTCGGAAACCATACTGATAATTCAAGAACTATGACAACATTCTATACCAGCAAGAACAGTTGAAGAAAAGAACTCACCTCTAGGGGGAAAAAAAAAGTTGACAATGGAAGTTATGGTCTTGACTGGATCCTTTTCCTGAAGAAATTCAACTGCAGACTCAATTGTTGAAGGTCATGAACGTGAACAGGCAACGATCCTTACAGTCTAGCAAAATCGTTGATCAAACTATAATCTGTCATGAATGTAATCTCATCCTGAAACTGCAAGAAATCTGTCAGCTGAAGAAAACCAATGAAAAGTCAACTTAAACCAGCAAATCTAAAACAAAAGCCGCCCATGGAAAGACCATAAATATAATACAATAGTATCGTTGAAAATTTATGAGCAATCCATATCAAAACAAAAGAGCCATGGAACAAATCGTTAATTCCGATATTAGATATTTAACCGATACATGATTAAATATTTCAACTTCAAAACAACTGGATTAAGAATTTTCTTACGAGAAAGAAAAAGAAAGCAGAACACAAAACCAAAAAGAAACAAAAACTGACAAAAGAACACGCAGAACTGACCAGAAACGGGGGCAGCGGAAAGAATTGAGAGAACCCAGAAGAAGAAACGAAGAGTTCTTTCTTTGCATTAAATGGTATAAATGACAAGTGGCTGTTGCAATATATAAATACCGAAGTCAACGGATACGAGGTAACAAACGAACGAACGAGAAAAGCTGTTACGTATTGTAAAATGAAGGAACTGAAACAATCAATAATAATATAACATAAAATATAGCAAGCCAAAAGTCCAAGTGTAGTGTGGAGATGTTGTTTGAAGAACTCTCCTTTGAGTGAAAACAAAGGATGGATGGACCAGGAGTGTGAAAGAAAGACCGACCGATCCTGAAAGTGATAGGAAAAGATAATTAAACTGAGATGGCGAGGACTTGGAGAAGAGTTATGGCAGTTTTGGTTTGGACCCAGTCCAGGTCTTCAGGAGATAGCGTTTCCAAAGGGAAAAGAGGAGAGCTCAACCATGTGAGTGTAGCCACGTTTTTTGCCCACAAAAGCTATTCTAACGCTAGCCTTTCACGTTGCTGTCCATGCACACCTATGATGTGTGTAACTTGTGATCAAAAGCTCATACTTTGTTTAACATTCTTCTGCACAAGCAACATCTTCCATGGACAATGGACATTGTGTCAAACCTTTAAATGTTTTCTTTTCCCATCCAAAGTAAGATTGGTGTGTACATGTATTTATTCATGAAACTAATAACTTGCACGTATTATTTTCCCCTTTTTAATCATAAATTGCATATGAACTTATTATATAACTAATGAACAAACGAGAAAATATTTTCAAGAATATATATTTATTCTTTAGAAGAATTAAGTAATGAAATTAAAATATGTTTATTATTTATAATATTAATAACCACTTAAATACATCAATTACTATTTATATAATATTTTTTATTTTTTTATTTTACATTATCATCTAATGTGATTTTAAGGAGGTGGAAGAAAAATAGTGAGAGAGAGTAGAATTAGGAGTAATCCTTCTTTATAGTTTAGCTTAGGTTAGGTAAAATGTCTTTGTATTGATTATTATTATTTGTTAAATGTATCAATCACCCAATTTCATTAATTAAGTAGATTGATGTATTGGGTTACTTCCTGCTTTGGGTGTGTTATTTTGATAAATAATAATTTATGTGAACTATTTTATTTGAGAATCATATTTCCTTTTTATAGGTAACTAAATTTTATAGTTTCTAAAAATAAGTGACATTATAATAACATAGATCAAAGAGTATTTTAAGAAATATAATTTAAAATTATTGAAACTTTACTTCATGATTTTTTAATTATTAAAAAATTTAAAGCCAAGTCAAAGGTAAAATCATACAAAAGCAAGTTGTGAGATCTCAAGATATTCTTGTTACTGCTTACTTAATTCATTAATTAGCTTTGCCATTAAGAAACTAAGAGTAGCATGCCACGCTATATATACTTTGTGAGATCTTAAGTTACAAAGGTTACGAAATAATATAATCTTAAAGATATGGTTAATCGAGGGTAAAAATACATCAATTCATTAACACCAATTGAATTAGAATCACTTATTTATTAAATAGACTTAATAATTACTAATTTGTTTTAAACTTTCGTGCTTTAAATGATCCATGTAGTTCGGCCAACCTAGAGCTTTTTAGGTACCTAATCTTGTTTAATATTCAAAACAAGTTTCATTTTTATAATATCGTAAAGTATGTGAATAAAAGAGATGACATTTGATCCGAACCTGGCTTGCTCCGCTTCAACCCGAGGTCAACAAGTCAGGTCTAAGTTGATCGGGCTAGGGTTGAGTTTGGGCTCTAACTTGAACTGCTCGGACGTAAACAGATTAAGTTTGAGGTATGACATATATAGATAAAACAATGTCATTTTGAAAAAAAACGACACCAAATGAGACTCAAGCTAGGGTTACCTTAGACCTTAATGGTAGAAGTTAAGCCAAGCTTTGACTTGGACAGCCTGAACTCAGTCTAACTGGTCACCGTACTATTTATAAAACTCTCAATAACAACTAACCAAGTAAAAGCCTTGTTTTAAGGTGAGAAATTCTTGATCAACTTATTTTTGGCAACTGAATTAATTAAGGTTTAAATCTTTTCATGGTATGGTTTAACTTAATAAGAAGGTGAATTTGGTTTTATGTTTATTAATTGAATGTACCTAGTAATTGTAGACCTAGGATCGTCTATTGTAGGCATATTCAATGACTTATTAGCTTCTTCTTTTTTTATTTGTTCATATCAAAAGAATGGAAGTCTTTTCTTATAATCTAGGACATTTAGGGTTTATATAACATAAAACTAAAATACTATCATTATTAAATTATTTATAATACATCTTGAATTAAGTTTAATAAATAAAAAAGAGTTAAACGTTTTATAACTACAACTCAAAATCATTAAATATTGAATGCACTTAACAATTTATAGATGATATATTTTAAATAAATTATTTAACAAATTAATAATTTAAAATTAAATCAAGTTGATTTCTTTAACAATTTTAATTTATTTTTATAAACAAAACCTTATCTCTTGCATAATTTAAGAGAGTATTATTTAATAATACACCACTAATTATATGCAATGATTAAAAATTCAATGGATTCAACTAATTTAATTATGAGAATATTGAATCTATCTAATTTTTTAGTTTAGTTTTTAATTTTTCAATTCGATTTTCATTAATAATCATTATCGTTAAGAATTGACAATTTTATTAATTAATTAATCGGCTTTGTAAATTAATCAAGTTTTATAAATATAAATAAATAAATAAATTTTATTTTAACAATATCCTTTTTAATCAAATTCATAGGTAAAAACAGTCTTTTTCAATCATATTTTTATTTTTTAAAAATTTTAGTTAATCTTTAATCAATTTTATAATAATTATGAACCTTTTAATGATTTAACTTCTAGTGTAAATTTTAAATCATTGATTATTTGATTTACATACAATAAATACATTAATTTATAAGACAATTAAAAATGAGGATCTTTGACTTCATATCATAAATAAAGAAGACCATAAAGTAATTTATAGTCAATAGACTTCATATAGTAAATAAAGAAGACCATAAAGTAATTTATAGTTAATATATATTTTTTGTCTACGGGGTTATTAAAAGATCAAATGTCCCTGAAAGTATTTATGAAATTGTTTAAAATACATAAAGACATAAACTCAAATGTAATTAATTGTTGATTTATGTATCAAAAAAGTCAAAATTGGAACCTTATCAGCATATCCCCATACATACTCACCTACCTAATAGCTAATACATTAATGATTAAATTAACAATAACAATAATAATAAGAAAGAGAGTAATCTCGCTCTCTCACTCTCTCTCCCTCCCTCCACTCTCTAAATGCTACGTGGATCCCTCTCTCTCTCTCTCTAGAGAGGGGTTCGCTCGGTCTCCGTCTTCCACCGTCAAACTCACCATGACCATTCCTTCTTATTTACCGGTCATGCCATTCCGTTCTCTCGCTTTTCTCTAACTAAGATCCCCTATTACAAAAGCTTGGTTCTTTTCTATGGATTTCTAGGGTTTTGTGTTAGCTTCTGTAAATATGGACCAATCCGACAGTACAGATTTCAAAGGCTCGCTTGATACTCCTTCTTCTGGTTTGTGCTCTCTTTCTCTCTCTTTCTATATCAGCATATTTACATGTTCTGTTTTCAATATTTAATTTTATTTTTTGAAATTTCATTGCTCCTAGTGTCGTATATTGTGTCTTTTGTTTCTGGTGAATGTTTTGCAATTGAATCTGAAATTACGAACACAAGATTTGAGAACCTTAGGTTTCGGGGGTTTTGAATTTGGATCTTTTAATGGAGGAGATGAAAATATCTTTTCTTCTCTCCACAAATTTGGTGGGTACTGGTCGCTTGATTTTGATTCCGCTCTGGAGAGCACAGTATAGTTAATGTTGTATTCGTACCTTCTGAAGGAGAATGAGCACCTAAAGGCATGATAGTTTTGTAATCTTATAGTTTTTTTACAGGCTTGAGTTGTAGTTGACATCAATTTTCGTGCAAATGAGTATCCTTCTGATTAGCAATGTAATACCAGTTAATCAGGAGTGGGCTGTCGAGTGTAACGACATTTTGGGAGTTGGGACAGTGGATGATGATTATGGAGGACAATCCTTATGAATTTTGTCATTGTGAATGAAGTACTCAGTTGTTGGTCTTCGTTGGGATTTGTGTTACTTATGTTTCTCGTAATATGTACTGAAGCATGAATAAGAATTGGTACTTTGTATCCTGTGATTATATGCCCCCTTGGATGTAGTTATCTTTTGTTGCATGCTTTCGTGTAACTCCTTTAAGATTCTTCTTTGATTTACTGTTTTCAGGCACATTCTTCGATGCATCACAGTATGCATTTTTTGGTCAAAATGCAATGGAAGAAGTGGAGTTGGGTGGTTTAGAAGATGAAGATGAAAATCCTGTTTTTGGATCGCTTGATGATCAATATCATCTGTTTGAGAAAGATGAAGTAAGATTTTAGTTATATCCCTTTATTGAGCATTTGGTGTTAATATCACCATTCATTTCTTATGTTCTACTGATTGCTTATGCTTTTAAGGTTTACTGGTGCATGGTCATTATAGGCTAAATACCATTGAAGATACTGTTTGGTTTTGCGATATGGTTTTCTATTTACTTGATACCTCTAAAATTTCAATTTATTGCTAATCTTGCTTGCAAGATGTTCAGATAAATTGATTTGGTTATGGATCTCTAACATTGGATAATGTAGAAGTTTATGAGATTCATTTCCAACTAATACTAGAGGCTCATACAAACAATAGTTATGTGTACATAAAGATGGACCTGTTTCCAAATGATGTTAGTATCTGGAAGAATTTCTTTTTCTTTGATGGAATTGTTAGAAGGAACTGAAAAAGGTTATCTTGAAGAAGATGCAACTGATCTTTAGAAGTTTGAGAAAAAGATCCTTGCACTTCTGGTAGAAAAGACTTTGGTTCGTTGGTCACCTGCAGTCAGATGAAATCTGGGCTAAAGCTGCGGATGATAAATTTTCTTTCCTTTGTTTTGTACTTTAACCCTTAACATGTGGCTCAGATGATCGACTTTTATACTTGATTAAGGAAATGTGATAAAATTTTAAGGTTGAGAAAAGGGAGACAAGAATCTCTTGGAAGCTAAATTTTGTGCAATTAAATTCTGGGAAGTAGCTTGTAAATGATAACATGTAACTTGATCTTGTATTCATGTCAAATCTTTACCACAATAGATATGTTGCTTGACTTTTATACTACTTGAACACCTGTTATTTATTTTTCATGTTGCTGGTGGCCACAATATGCTGAGTTGTTTGATTGTTCTTTGACAGTAGGATTCTCTTTTTTATAGTCTATTTTAATATGAAAGTTACTGGGCCATCACAACCATCTTAAGAACTTTTCTTTATTTTATTCCAGGGTGCAGGTTTAGGATCTCTATCGGACATTGATGATCTTGCTACTACTTTTGCAAAGGTGAGATGTCTATACTAATATCTGCGTCCTAGAAGCAAGCTTAAGTACTATCCTATGTTTATGAAGTTCCTTTTTAATGTTTTCATAATAGTTGTGAAAATTTCAACAATTGGCTTTTAACTGTGGATATAGCCTTTTATCTTTTGGTTGTTGTAGAGATTCCTGTTTATTTCCTCGTTTGCTAGAGTCCTGGTGTTCTGAGGCAGTTTATTATCATTATAGCATATTGACAGTGAAACAAACAATTGGGCATCCTGCTATAATTTGGGGTTACCTGATTAAAAGTTGGAAGTTGCAAATGGTTACCTGATTAAAAGTTGGAAGTTGCAAATTATGTAAGGTTCCTCTGAATGAAACAGAAAAAGGAAAGTAATAGTAGTTTATCCATCAAAAGATAGGGAAAGCACTTCATCTGTCTTTAGGCTACTTTGGTTGTAAGAATCAAATGCAAGGTTTGTTAGCAGAAGCTTTTATCATTTCTTGGAAGGCATGTGGGAAAATCTTTCACTTTTTCTTACCTATGGCCGTAGTATTTTTATTTTATTATTTTGCAAAAGGAATATTCTACCAAGTGGTTTGAAGTTTCTAGTGCATGGAAAAGATTCTTGGTCTGGAAGTCTGTTTCAGATTGCCTTTATCGCTATGGATGGTCAGATTGTTTGTAGGATGAGTTCTTAATATCAAGTTAAATATATCACCAGTGAGATGTCAAAACCCATTGTATTACTTGCGTAGCCCCTTGTCTTTCCCCCTACACAGCTTCAAAATTGGCCAAAAGAGAAGTTGCTTGCAAATTGATTTCCACATAGTGCTCAAGTGCATTGAAGTTACAATTTACACACTTGCTATTTTATGATATACAAATGAACGTTTATGCTAGCATGTGACTGTTCCTTTTTTGCTTGTTCTACTGATTCTTTCTGTTCTATGTTCGAGTTTTGGGATTCTTCTTTATGCTTTTATAGTGTGACTTTGAATATTTTGTCACTTTTGCAGTTGAACAGAGTTGTCACCGGCCCAAGAAATCCAGGAGTTATTGGTGATAGAGGATCTGGATCCTTTTCAAGGGAAAGTGAGTTGAACTGTTTCCTATAGTTTCCACATTGTGTTTGGGTAGTGTCGAGAATATACTTAGCTTGCTTTTTCTGTTAGCTTTCTTTGTATCTATATGAATGTGGTAGTATTTTGACAGGTTAAATCTCTGTTGATGTGTAGGGTAACCTATTTGTGCACAAACAACTAGCAATTTAGCTGCATTCTGTTATGATATAATATAAGCTTTAATGTTCTGAAAAGGTTTTAAGTCCTTTCCCGATTGTTATAAAGTTATTTTCCAGAAGCCCCTTTGATTATTTGTTGTCACATCTTTATCAACAAGATCTTTTTTAATTCTATTGTTTATTGCTTGAATTCTTTCCTGGGCATCCACATATGTATCAACTTTTGCTGCACATGTCCAGTTAGTCTTGGCAAGTTTTTCATCTTTCTTCTTTAATAGAAGCAAAAAGGCATCTTCTTTTGGTTTAATGATAACAAGTTATTTTATTCAAAGATTGAACTTTGTTTATGAGTAACCATACAATTTTGTAAGTCATTGCGCACATATTCTTGATGGTTGTCTATTTATAAACTGCCTGGTTGTCTAAAATATAATTGAAGGTCAAAAACAATCCTGAGAATGCTAAAATTATGGCAGCACTTGAACCCATTTTTCGTCATAAAATTCAGTAGTGGAAATATGGCAGCAGAACCTATTTTTTGTAAATTATCTCAAGAATCTCCTCTTATCAGAATGCCTTAGGCATCTTTGCTTTTTTTTGTTGTATCAAGGATTTTGTGTTTTCATGGTTGCTTTTTCTCACCATATTAGATCCTTAGAGCTTCAGACACCTCAATGTACTCTACAAAATTATATTCTTAGGCCTTAACTGGTTCATTGATGGCTTTGATTGTAAATTTTATTTCAGATGTAATGATTGTTTGCTTATAGTTTATGAAGGAAAATTGACACATTTCTTGAAACGTTTAGTAGATTATTTTGAATAGTCTGCCCAATTTCTTTCTGGTTGTTAGCTGGCTGTGCATTAATATGTAAAGTGTCTGGGTCTAGTATTGATTTTATATTAGAGCCTACTTAACATCATATTCTTTTCAGGTTCGTCTGCAACGGACTGGGCGCAGGATGGCGAATTTGCTGGGTGGCTAGATCAGCAGATATTTGATGCAGAGATTGATCAGGAAGGAAAGCGATGGTGGTCGCAGCCACAGCCTTCATCTGCTCGTTTTGCTATTGAAACAAAACCTTTGTACAGAACCTCCTCATATCCTCAGCAGCCATTGCAATATCACTTTTCAAGTGAACCTCCTCTTGTACCAAAATCAGAGTCCACATCTTTTCATCCTCCTGGTGGTAGAAGTCAACAGGCTTCACCATACAACCTGAACATTCCTTCTCTTTCTGGTGGAATGCAGTTGCCATTCTGTGGTCCAAACCTGTCTCCTTTATGCAGTTCTAATCATCATCCAGCTGGTTTACATCAGGGTTTGCACTATGGTGGAAATGTGTCCCATGTTACTTCTCCTGGCCTTTCTTTTAGTAACAGGCCGCAAAAACATTGGGTTGACCATTCAGGATTATTGCATGTAGAACGTCCAAGTTTGTTACAGAGTGTGTTGCAGCGACATCTATCTCTTGAAGATGGACTAATGTCCATGCAGTTCTTATCACAGCAGCAACAGCAGCTGCTGCTACAACAGAGGTTGCACCCATCTATTCATCCATCCTTGGCTCATCGTGCTGCAATTCAATCGCAGAGTTATGGTGCCCATCATTCATCGTCACATATGAGGGAACCAAAACATAAATCATCACAAAGAGGGCGACAGAGTGTTCGCTCTTCACTACAAGGCTCTGATACTAGTAGTCAGAAAAGTGATAGTGGTTGGGTTCAGTTCAGGTCAAAGTATATGACAGCTGAAGAGATAGAGAGCATTCTGAAGATGCAGCATGCTTCAACACACAGCAATGACCAATACATTGATGATTACTACCATCAGGCAAGTCTTGCCAAAAGGTCTGGGTCAAGATCAAAACACCATTTCTGCCCTTCGCAACTGAAGGAGCTTCCATCTCGATCTCGTAATAGTTCAGACCAACATTCCCATGTCCATGTCGATGCTCTTGGGAAGATTCCCATTCCTTCCATACGTTGTCCTCGCCCTCTCCTTGAAGTTGATCCTTCTGGTTGTGTTAATGGAAGTTCTGAACATATCTTTGAGAGGCCTCTGGAGCAGGAACCTTTACTTGCAGCTAGGATCACTATTGAAGATTGCCTGGCTGTTCTTCTAGACGTAGAGGATATTGATCGGTTCTTGCTGCATAATCAACCCCAAGATGGTGGCAGCTATCTCAGGCGTAAACGGCAAGTTCTCCTGGAAGCTGTTGCTGCATCGCTTCAGCTTGTTGATCCGCTAGGCCCAAATGGTAAAACTGTTGGTCTGGCATCGAAGGATGACCTTGTTTTCTTGAGGCTAGTTTCTCTTCCTAAAGGACAAAAACTGATCTCCAAGTTCCTTAAGCTTCTATTTCCTGGTAGCGAGCTCACTCGAATTGTTTGCATGGCCATATTCCGGCACTTGAGGTTTTTGTTTGGTGGCATTTCTCCTGATCCGGGAGCAGCTGACACAACAGTGAATCTGGTGAAGACAGTTTCTACCTGTGTCAGTGTTATGGATCTCCATGCATTAAGTTCCTGTCTTGTTGCAGTTGTTTGTTCTACAGAACAGCCTCCTTTCCGACCTCTTGGTAGTCCTACTGGAGATGGGGCCTCCATTATCT
>JAOQMS010000003.1:2465915-2482286 GCA_027563885.1 Erythroxylum longipes | reverse complement strand
GTCCATTTTCACGAAGAACTCCCACCCATCAAAGAATTGAATCAATTGTTCAATTTTTCACTAACCACTAGAAATCTCTTGTTTAGCCGATAAAAAAATCAAATGAAAAGAAAAATAAAAGTCAAAGTATCCACAAATTAACACAAAAATTTAACATCTATAATTCTTGAAGATCTCATAATAGATTTACTTCCTTGATCAGAAGTACTTTTTTGGGGAGGTTAAAGGAAATTATATTAACAAAACAAAACCATGGACATAATCCTCTCCGAGGATACTCTACTCTACACAAAATACAGATTTTACAAGAAAAAAGATTAAATATACTACCGTAATGTGACCTCATGGGTGAGACCGTCCTGTTTCTTGTGACCTCAGAAGTACTTGTATTGCTCTCTGATTTTCTTGAAGCAAAATTTTTATCACAAGACAAGACTTATTTACAGCAAAAATTAAGAATGTTCCTTGTAAAAGGTTACGGTTGAGAAAGATGTTTAACGCTTTACTGGTTACCACTTCCATTTGTTAGGAGCTCGACTGATTTTTTAAATGTTTTCATTTTTATCCAACTTATATGGTTATGGTATATGATGGTCTGTTTCTCTGCTTTAAACCAATAAGGAGAACATTTTCGAGATACCATTTAGTTTTGTCTCTGTGATTAACATTGTAGGATGAGAAGGACAAAAACATTCAGGAATTAACTGCAGAGCTGCGAAATAAGAAGCGGCTTTGTGCGACATACGAAAAGCAGCTATTGGCCTTCATGAAAATTGTTGAAGAGCATAGTGGACAGCTATCCAAGAAAGTTCAAAATGCAGTAAACAACTTGAGAGAATTCGAATCCATGGAGAATGAGCTGGTGAAGTTTAGTTGGTCTTACTTCTTTGCTTTTATTGTTTGTTAATATGAAGTAGATATGCAGTTCTTTGTTGCTGCTTTAACCTCTTGACTAGGCAGACACGAGGGAAGAAAATTAGCAAACTTTTTAGGTTATAAATGTACAATTCTTTCCCTTATGTCACAACTCACCGAGGACATGAGTGACTCTCTTATAACAATGTGTAAACTAAAGTTTAACAAGTTATTTATTACTTCGCTGCTATTACTCATCTGTTGGCTGAATACGACTTTGCATCAACTTTTTGTCTCTCTTGTTGTGTATCTTTGTTGTTATCTATCTATCATACGAAGAACTTAAAGACTATAATATGGAACTTTTGAAGAAAGAAGACTAGAGAGAGAAAAATGGAACAAAACAGAGTATATCAAAGACTCAGCGATTTACTGAGATTTCCTTCTATTAATCGAATATATCTACAACTTCTGTGACTTCTGTACATTTATAACATTTCAATTCTGCTAATTGTCATCTAATTGACTTAACTAACTCTTCTTGATTTCTTGCCCACTGATTCTTTACGTCGTTGCATGGCCCTGCATGTACACGTTAGAAACCTTCTTTATGTCTGAATTTCTGAGACATGCCTGCTACATACTCCTCCTTGGATTAGAAAATCAGCTTCTGAATTCCCACCAACTTTCTTAATTGTTCAAACCGAGACACATGAAAACCTTTAGTAAAAAGATTAGCAATCTGGTTTTCTATATGAACATATTCGAGCTTCAACTCTCCCTCTTGTTGTACATCTCTCAGATAATAATATCTGAGCTTAAAATGTTTTGTCTTTCCATGGAATACTGAATTCATTGAGGTAGAGATTGCGGCCTGATTATCAACATATACCACAGTAGCAGATGTTAGATGAATTTGTAAGTCTTCAAGTAACTTCCTGACCAATATGACCTGTTTCACCGCTACTGTAGCTACCACCAGTTCAGCTTCTGAAGTTGAGAGAGTCAGCAACTCCTGCTTCTTTGAGGTCCATGAAAAACATGTTGCACCCAACGTTAAGTAATAACCAACTATACTTTTCATATCTTCTGTTGCTCCACCCCAATCACTATTTACATAACACATGAGTTCGCACCTCCCTGTCCTCTCATACACCAGACCATATTCAACAGTCCCTTTGAGATACCTTAAAACCCTCTTCACAGCAGCAAGTGCCAATAAGAGTCTGATTGTCTCAATCCTAGCCACTGGTGCAAATGTCTCTCCAAAATCCACGCCTTCCACTTGTGCGTACCCCTTCACTACTAACCGTGCCTTTAGCTTGTTAACTGAACCATTAGGATTTAAATTGGTTTTGAATATCCACTTCAGTCCAATGGCCCTCTTGTTTTGTGGTTTGTCTACTAACGTCCAGGTCCCATTTTTGTTTATCATGGAGATTTCTTCCTTCATGGCTTTAAGCCATTTCGGATTCTGAAGTGCTTTCTGAGTCTTCGTCGGTTCCAGCATCGCTTCATTACTCCTTTCATAAATTTCTGCTAGGCTACGTGTTCCTTTTACTGGCACGTGGTCTAAGTCATCATCTTGCATTTCTGGAGTTTGCCCCTCCTCTGAATTTAATTCATTTTGCTCAAAGTGATTTTCTGAATCTTCCTCTTCCTCAGATTCTAGCACATTATGCTCCAACTAGTTTTATGTATTTTCTGCAATTTCTGGAACAACAGAAAAAGGTCTGCCAGACTGCTTTTCTTCCACATTTCCTCGCTTTCCTTCAGGATAGGTCCAATGTTCATCTTTAAGGAAGTGGACATCCCTGCTCACCTTTACCTTCTTCTGTTGCATCTCTTCTGGTCTCATGAAAAAGCTTTTGTTCTTCATCATTGTACTGAACATCTCCTTCCCAAACTTGTCAAACACTTTACACACATCAGACTCAAAGTGCACCGATATACCTCTTTAAATCAATTGGGCCACACTTATGAGATTATGCTGAATTTTGGGCACCAACAACACTTCAGGGATGATCTTGACACCATTCTTGGTAGGTATCTCGACCACTCCTCTTCATTCAGCTCTAATGCTTACTCCATTTCCCAGCTTCACATTGGCCTTTACTTCTTGATCCAAAGACTTGAATAATCTTGGATCAGGAGTCATATGACACGTACATCCACTATCTATCAACCATTCAGATGAATATGTTTTAGCAAGATCGCCAGTGACTACAAAAAGCTGCTCTTCTTCTTCTTTAGTGACTTGCATGTTTGCTGCAGCTTGAGTGGCTTGCTCCTTGCAAATTGCCTCCATGTTCCCTTTCTGATGACATCTTCTACATTCGACGTCCGGTCTCTTCCAGCACCTGAAAGCAAGATGATTCGACTTACTAAAGTGAGGGCAAGGATTATAATTGTTAGCCTTGTCTCCTCCTGCATTCTTATTGCCATCTTCCTAGTGTGATTTCTCATTCTTTGCATTTGAGCCATTTTTGTTTCTTTTCTTCTTCTTCTTTTCCTGATCCCCAATCTTGGTAGACGCCTTATATGCCCCTTCAGCTGTCTCAGATTTTCTCATCAGATGCCTCTGTTCTTGAGCTTGCAGGGCACTCACCACTTCAGCAAGTTTGATCAGCCCTATGTCTTTGGAGTTTTCAAATGAGACTATGGTAGCCTCATACTTCTCTGTCATGGATACTAATAGTTTTTGAACAAGCCTGTAATCTTTAAACTCAGCTCCCAAAAGCTTGATTTGATCCTCAAGATGAATCATTTTTTCATTGTAATTCTTGACTGATTCATCTTCCTTCATTTGCATTCTGTCGAATTCTCTCAGTAAATTCAACACCTTCATGCTTTTCACCTTCTCGTCACCTTCATATTCACTCTTCAAGAAATCCCAGATCTCCTTCACCGAACCAAGACCCATAATCCGAGTAAATATAGAAGGTGCTAGTGCCTAGTATAAGCAAGATTTCACCCGAGCCTTCTTCGCCACCCTTTCCTTTAGCCATCTCAACTGAGCAATTGTTGCATCTACAGCTGGAACCTCGACCTCATAGTCTTCATCAATAGGCTTCCATAGATCCTGTCCTTGCAGGTATGCTTCCATCTTGATTGCCCAGATCTGATATCCTTCTCCATTGAAGATTGCAAGCTGTAAATTCTGAGTTGAGCTCTCATCCATCTCTGAGTACTCCTATCTCGAAGTCACAGCTTAAACAGGAAAGAGTTAATCGTTTCAAGCTAAGATCCTTGCTTACACCCTCACAGATCCCTTAAGAATCTAGCTCTGATACCTCTTTGTTGTTATCTATCTATCATACGAAGAACTTAAAGACTGTAATATGGAACTTTTGAAGAAAGAAGACTAGAGAGAGAAAAATGGAACAAAACAGAGGCAAACAGAGTATATCAAAGACTCAGTGATTTATTGAGATTTCCTTCTATTAATCGAATATATCTACAACTTCTGTGACTTCTGTACATTTATAACATTTTTATTCTACTAACTGTCATCTAACTGACTTAACTAACTCTTCTTGATTTCTTGCCCACTGATTCTTTACGTCGTTGCATGGCCCTACATGTACACGTGAGAAACCTTCTTTATGTTTGAATTTCTGAGACATGCCTGCTACAATCTTCAGTTTAAGTTTCAATTATGAAATATAGAGATTCTTGAACTGAGTTATTTTACCCTTTTAGCAATTTGTTCAGAGTGCTTTTAAGTTGAAGATATCCTTTGAATAGTTCCCATGTTGTTTGAAAATAATGCCACTCCTAAGAATTACAGTCTAGTCAGCATTTTTGATATGATCAAAACCCATTTTCTCCCATCATGCTAAAACCAATATTCATATGAAACCTATTCTTAATCAAACTGAAAAGATGAATTGCAGGAACCTGGAAATACTTTCTTTGTTTGCAAGTGATGTTCATGATGTGTTTTGGTTAGTAATTATGTTAATGGCACTAAGAAAAGCCAATGGCGATAACAGCAATTGTGAACACAGACGTATGAATTTGTTGTCGTAGATCTCTAGAAATAATTAAGAGAAGTTAAGAAAATAAATCCTGAGAGCTAAGTGTTCCTATAATGCCAGTCTACATGACAACCAAACAGAAAGGCTTCATCTCTATCTCCTTATACTGATTGAAATATTATCAATACTCTTTCGAACTTCTTTTATTTTGAAAAGATATCATTTGATAGGCATAGCCTTTTATTAAAATTTCATGGTTACGAACATCTCATGAATCATTTAAGTCACAGCACTAAAAAAGGATAGAGGAGAAATTTACAAGTACTCGCAGGCTCTAAGATGCTCTTCTGTTGCAGTCAGTTAAGGTTGGAAGTTTCACACTTGATGGTTCTATAGAACTGCTGGATCTCTGTGGATTGAATATGGTATATGGAATGTTCCTATTATCATTTTGTAAGCTATACAAAAGTTGGCCAGTTGCATAGCTTCCAAGAAGCTGGTATGATCTCTCAGATTGGTCCATTGCCAAGCACATATCATCAACACCTGAAATTGTTTCTCACAAAATCAAATTAGAAAAACCATAACTATACGTGATGAACCACTTTTCCATCTGCACTAACTTGTGCAGTTAATTTAAGCTCATCAGGGTCGAGGACAAGCAACTCACAAGTTGCAAGTTCCAGTTGAGTGTTGTAAATGAAACTGAGGGTATCAGAAATCTCCTGTTCAAATTGAATAAAAGGTCCACTCTCGAACTTCATCTTCCTATGCTTTCACAAACCTTCTCCTAACTCCATCATTGCCCCTTTATGGTTCTACACGCACACAGGTCACGTATTACACCAAACTAGATATATCACGTTTCATCTTCTAAGAATGTGATTACTGAAACACAACTCACCTAGTTAAAGAGGTGATAGAATCCCTCCAAGCATTGAAGAATCCCATGAAGAAGAGTTCTTGAGGGTTCTTCAGCTTTGAATGGCATAGTTTCAAGAAGGTCATGACACTTATAGTATTCTCTCTCATTGAACAAAGTAGTTGCTTCATTCATACTGGCATTCCTTTCATCATCATCATCATCATCATCATCATAATCAATTCTAGGATTATACCGGTATGCGATACAAAAGGAGTTGGAACTAGTAATTTGATGTAAAGAAGAGATGATAAGTAGAGATTTTTGTTTAACATTGGTGTAGTAATAATTTGAAAGAAAAGAGAAAGTTGTCGATTTCGTAGTGACATGATAAGGAGGAAACAATTTTAGAGCAGTTGCCATTTTCAATGTCGTTATAGCTTTTTGATTCTCTCCAACATTTGCTTCTTTTGTGACATTGTTCGAGTGGTTTATGTTACTTTGGCTTTGCATGTTCATTTATATGGTCAATATTTCTGGATTATTCAATATATTTGTGGTTAATATTAAAGACTCTTTATATCTACTACTGCTGCTACATCTGAAGTAGACTTAGACTCTTTTCAAAACATATTATAGGAGATAAATATTTAATAAGTGTATTATAGTATAATATAAATGTACAGAAATGTGAAATTTGAAAGCAAAGGTTCTAATCGCCACAAGTTTAGAGACTTTTTTTGGGTACAACCTTAGATATTCATCATATAATATAATATTAATGATTTCGCTATAATAGCCTTACCCCTAATTAGTAAAAAGACACTATTGTGAATGTATTATCGAATCAATTCAATTATTCTACTACCTACAAAAAAGTTGTGCTAGGAACTTCCTTTTCTTTTACGTTATCTTTTACTACAAAAAAGTTAATAGCACTAAATTGGATTTTTGCATAATTTCAACAGTAGCATAAAAATAAAGAATACATAATTTTTACTTGGTTCGATATCTTAATTGCTATCTACATCTAAGGATCTTAAGATTATGGTTCTACTAGCTTCAATGAAAGAAAAATGTTACAAGAAATGAAGTGTTTTTTTAACACTTGCAAAAGTTCTCTAAGAACTCTCTAGTACTCTTCAGTAAGTACTCTAGCAACTCTATAACTCTTAATTCTTTCTTGAATGAGGAAACAGTATGTGTGTGTGTTTGACTTTGATTACATGTATTTATAAACCATACGAAGCTATTGTATTATGTTTATGTGTCCACACCCTTTATTTACTCTATATGTGCAGCTCACGTGCTTCAGTAATGCACAATGCACGAGCCCCTCTTCTTTCCTATGTCTTATGCCTTAACCAAATATCTTCTCTTATTCGATTACTTGTAGATAGAGCTCTCACACGCATATACACCTTAACCCTAAATCCCTAAATAGTGATTAGGTTGATGAATCTATGTTGAAAATTGATGGAGAAAGTGAGTCTCTTAACATTTATCCCCTCCTTATCCATTAATTTTCACGTTGTTCATCTATTTGTAGTAGGCTTAGAAAACAAACCCTAGTTTTCACCGCAACTGTGAGATCGAGAGTGGGTTTTTAATTGTTGTTGTCTTTAAGGGGCTTCATTTATTTGTAGATAATCTCTACAGAAAGTGAACTTCCTTGGAGTGACATTCTTCGTTCCAAAGTTCGAGGGGGTTTGTGTCGCTCTCTATTTTCTTCAGAGTGAATAGTCCCTGTGAGATTCTGTCTCTGGTGAAGTGGAGCCTTACGTCGATGTGCTTGGATCTCTCGTGCAGAACTGGGTCCTTATTGAGGTAAAGTGCACTCTGAATATTTGTATATATTGTTGATGTTGAGATGTTGATGTGGATTTCCTTTATGATGCCTATCAACCATGTTAGCTCTTTCACTCCTTCTATGATTGCATAGTATTTTTCCCTTTTTGTTGATAGAGATACTACTGATTGTTATTGATTAATGTGAAAAAGTATGTTGATAATGATTTCCTTGTGTCTTTTTCTGCTGCATAACCTGCATCTACAAAACCATACAAAGATATCTTATTGCATTTAGCTAATTCAACTTTAGAAAAACATAATTCGTAATTTATAGTTCTAGCTAAGTATAAGAGAACATTCTTTAGCCCTTGCCAGTGCTCAAAACCTGGATTGGCCGTGAATTTGATTAGTATACTGATTGCATAGGCTAGGTCGAGTCTTATACATAGCATTATATACATGATACTTCCAACTCCAACATCATAAGGATAGTTCACAATAGCTTTACGTTTTTCCTTTTGTCTTAGGACTCTTACTAAATACCATCAGAAGATGTGATCCTATAGGGACAAAACTAGGTTTTGTTTATTCCATATTGAACTGAGCAAGAACTTTTCTAATATAGTTCTTCTAAATCAGCCACAACTTTCCTTCCCTCCTATTCTTGATTATCTGCATTCCTAGAAGCTTTTGTTCTTATTTTATATCCTTCATCTCGAAGTGTTTACATAGTGCATTCTTTATTTCTTCAATTTTGCTAAGGTCCTTTCTAGTGATGATTAAGTCATCTACATAGACTAGCATAAAGACAGCTTTTGTCTCTCCTAGGTCCTTATAATAAAGATAGTAGTCATAGGCACTTTTGGTGAATTTCATACTAATAGCAACCTCATGAAACTTCTTGTTCCGCTACCTAGGTGCTTATTTTAACCCATATAGAGATTTCTAAAGTAGACAGACATAGTCAGGTTTTTCTTTATCCACGAAACCAACTAGTTGCTTCATGTAGATAGTTTCCTCAAGCTTTCCATATAGGAAGGCTGTTTTGATATCCATTTGATGGATTTCCCAGTCATAGATGGTAGCTAGTACAAGTATAAGCCTTATAATCTTGAACTTCACAACTGGTGAAAAAATCTCCTTGTAGTTAACACCCTCCTTTTGTCTGTGTCCCTTAGCTATAAGCCTAGCCTTGTATATCTTAGGTTTTGCCTCTATAACTCCCACTTTAAGCTTGAACAACCATTTGTTTTCAATTAGCTTTGCTTTAGGTGGCTTTGGCACTAGTATCCAAGTCATATTCTTCACTAAAGAGGAATATTCCTTCTTGCTAGCCAACTTCCACTGTTCAGCATCCTCTCTGCTCATAGCTTCTTCATAAGTTTTTGGTGCCTCGCAGTCAACGGATTCTACAACAAGACATGCATATTCAGCTAAATTAGAGTCAGTTTACCTCCAATTAGGAATCCTTTATCTTGGTTGTCTATCTCTGGTAAGCTGGTAGTCATGTAGAGGTGCTATTTGCATCTGTCTTTGAGACTCTCTCCTCACTTTTACCTTTTTTTTCTTTAGTTTCTTGTTCATGATGAATAGGGCTTTATACAGGTTCCTCATCATGATGTTGTGTACTGTTTTCTTGTGTTTCTGGTGGCACATAAAATGGGACTGAAGTACTTGGTGATCCCAGTTGCTTCTGAATTTTCTCTTGTAGGTTAGAATCTACAAGATTTTTAAACAATAAAGGAAACTCATTTTTCTTCAAAATCACTTCTCTACTAATAGTGGTTTTAAAACCTCCCTGTTGAAGCAGTAGGATTTTGTAGCCTTTAACTCCTTCTAGATAGCCTAAGAGTACTCCTTTAACTGCTTTAGGTTCTGACTTACCTTCCTTTTAGTGTGCATAAACAGTACAACCAAAGGTTCTTAAGTGAGTCAAGCTAGGCTTCTTCCCATTCGAAATTTGCTGTGGTGTTTTGTACTCGTTAGCTGATGTAAGCAATCTGTTTACTAGATAAGCTGTAGTCTTAATGGCTTTACCCTATAATGTTTGTGAACATCCTGATGATATCAGCATACATCTAGTCTTTTCTAAAAGTGTTCTGTTGAGCCTCTCAGCTACACCATTATGGTGAGGTGTTGCTCTAACTGTCTTGTGCCTCTAAATACCTTTCTTGCTGCAGTAGTCTTTAAAATCTTTATTGCAATATTCAAGACCATTATCTATCCTTAGGCACCTTATCTTCTTTCCTTTCTGATTCTCCATTAGTGTATGCCGCCTGATGAAGATTTCCAGTGCTTCATCTTTCCTTTTCATGGGATAGACCCAACATTTCCTAGATTTGTCATCTATAATGGACATAAAAAATATGTTCCCTCCTATAGTGGATACTTAAGCTGGCCCCCAGAGATCACTGTGAGCATATCCATGATCGCTTTATCTCTCTTAGCTCCTTTATAAAAACTGGTTCTATAGTGCTTTCCCAACACACATGATTCACAGAATTCCATCTTCCTTATGTCTTTTTCTTAAATCAGCCCTTGTTTAGAAAGATGCATTAAACTCTTGTTCCCCACATGTCCCGATCTTGCGTGCCATAGCTTAATTGAATCTAGCTCTCTATTTCCAATAGTTAGGTTCACTTCAGTAGTGCCTTCACTTCAGTAGTGCCTATCACATAGTAAAGCCCACCCCTTTCAACTCCTCTTATGATCACTCTTCCATCCTTTAGAATTTCTCTAAGTCTATACTTGGATCTTATCTATAAGCCTTGCTTATAAAAAATGCTTTCAGATATGAGATTTCTCCTTACTCCAGGCACAAATCTGACATTAGTTAAGGTTCTTTTCTTCCCGTCAAACATATTGATGGAGACATTTCCAATACCTTTAACATGTTGTTGTCCCAAGTCTGCCGTCTTCACTTTAGCATTAACTAGTTCGAATGTGGTAAACCAATCTCTGTGAGGAGTGACATGCATTATATAGCTTGAGTCAAAGATCTATTCTCTGTTGAGATCTTCACTCTCTTCAGTAATTGCAAGCAGCTCATCACTACTAGATTCTTCAGGTTTCTCCACATTTCTAGCATCTCCACCTTGTGCAGCCTTGTCTCTTTTCTTCTTTCTGTAGTCTCTGGCAAAATGCCCCTCCTTATCACAGTAGAAGCACTTCTTGCCTTTAGTCTTTTTCTTCTTTTTTGCAGTCTCTTTATTCTGCTTATCTCTGTCATTCCCTTTTTACCAATTTCCCTTCTCACTATTCTTTTTCTGATGCTTCTTGTTTTGTTTATTATCAATAAACATGACTTCTAGTTCCTTCTTGTCCACGATTTCCTCCAGTAGTGAGTCTAGCACCCTCTTGACAGTTAGTGATTCTCTACTGGCATGCTTAATCACCTTCTTAAAAGCATTGAAACATGATGGTAAGGCTTTTAGAATAACCACAGTTTTCTGAAATCTTTTCACCTATAGCTTCTAAATCTTGCACTAATTTAAAGAAGTAATCCAGATTATCATCAAAAGATATAGCAGTATTCATTTTATAGTTGGCCAGATTATGTAATAGTGTCATCTTGTTAGGTAGACACCTTTTAGCATAGAGTTTATCAAGCTTCATCCACAATTTCTTTGCAATACTACAATTCTGCACTTTCCTTATCACAGTAGGTGATAAATGAAGCATTAACTTGCAATGTGCAAGTCTTTGCAACTTCATATTCTTAACATGATCTTTTTCTGTATCATATTGTTCTTTAATTGCACTATAGCAGTCATAAGATTCAAATAAAGCTTGCATTTGAAGTTTTTAGATTGTAAAATTTTCTTTACCAGTAAACACATCCATTTCTTTACCCACCATTTTGTTACAAAATTTAAAATAAGACAAGAAAATAGAATTCTTAATGGTGTTTTGACTGCAACAAGTAGATCAGAAAAATGGTATGAAGATTTAGGCTTACTAGTATGATAGTATATTCACCTTCTTGATGAGTCTTGAATGCTTGAATGCTCAAAATGCTGCAAATTGGCTCTGATACCACTATTGTTAGGAACTTCCTTTTCTTTTATGTTATATTTTGCCAAAAGGCCAATAGCACTGAATTGGATTTTTACAAAATTTCAACAGTGGCAGAAAAATAAAGAACACATAATTTTTACTTGGTTCGATAGCTTAATTGCTATCAACATCCAAGGATCTCACGATGGTGGTTCGACTAGCTTCAATAAAAGAAAAATGTTACAAGAGATAGAGTGTTTTTCAACAATTGCAAAAGTTCTCTAAGAACTCTCTAGTACTCTTCAGTAAGTACTCTAGCAACTTTCTAACTCTTAATTCTTTCTTGAATAAGGAAACAATGTGTGTGTGTGTGTGTGTATGTGTGTGTGTGTGTGTGTGTGTGTTTGACTTTGATTACATGTATTTATAGATCTCATGAAGCTATTATATTATGTTTATGTGTCCACGCCCTTTATTTCCTTTACATGTGCACCTCACGTGCTTCACTAATGCACAATGCACGAACTCCTCTTCTATTTTGTGTCTTATGCCTTAGCTAAATATCTTCTCTTATTCGATTACCTGTAGATAGAGCTCTCAGACGCATATACACCTTAACCCCCAAATAGTAATTAGGTTGATGAATGGTGTTGAAAATTGATGGAGAATGTGAGTCTCTTCACAAGTTATTTTTAAAAATTTCAAAATTAGAGCTCAAAATTGAATTTTGATTAGTTACTTCATAAATTACAATTTTATTAAAATTACAGTTTGAACATCAAACATAGAGTTCCAATTTTGCTCTTTGGCAGTCCTCCTTTAATGATTTCTTCGAACTTCTTACCAAATATTGCCTACTTAAATACAACACAATACTACAGTCAGTCTATGCAAAGACCACATTTAGTACTGAAGATAATGATTAAGAGATACACGGAGCAACGAAATCTGAAATGCCTGTAGAGCTTTTACGTGCATGCTCCCACATACTAATGATCGCTAGATGGAGCTCTTAAGACATTTTAGGCAGCAGCGCAATCCTGTTAGTTTAACAAATCCACATTCAGGGAGTGGTGGTCATATAAATTCAGAATTTGTGAGGAGTTGATAGAAGAAAGAACCAGAAAGTAGTGACAGGTGGTAGATCTTTATACACCTTTAATTTATTCTACTTGGAAGATATGAATATTAAAAAAGATTTGCATTTGAGAAGAAGAGATGATGGATCATACTTTATTCCCCTTACTTGTTACAACATGTCAAAAAGTGAGAAACAAGCATTCTATCAGTTCCTTCAATCAGTAAAATTTCTTTATAGGTTTGCATCTAATATAGGCCGTTGTATGAATGTTAAAGAAGAAAAACTGTTAGGGTTGAAAAGTTATGATTGTCATGTACTTTTGCAACAGCTACTTCCTGTTGGGATACATGGGTGTTTATCGAAGGATGTGTCCCTTACTTTGGGTCAATTTGGCGAGTTTTTTAAGTAATTATGTTGCAAGACACTTAAAGTTCAAAAGCTTGATAAATTGGAGAAAGAAATAACATTGATTCTGTGTAAGCTTGAACTATTATTCCGCCCCATCGTTTTTTGATGTTATGGTCCGTTTGGCAATTCATTTACCATATGAAGCAAAACTTAGTGGACCGGTTCAATTTCGATGGATGTTTCCAATTGAAAGGTAATTCATATTAAATTGAGCAAGTTTTCCCTATGTTATTTGTTTGTAACAATTCCTAAGTCATTAACTGTTTATGTTCAGGTTTTATGCTCTTTTAAGCATCATGTACGTAATAGAGCTCGATTAGAGGGGTCTATTGCAGAGGCTTATATAACAAATGAATGCTTGACTTTTTGTTCAATGTACTTAACAATGCGGAGAAGAGATTTAATAGACCGGAACGTAACTTTGATTTCAATGACAATGGTGGATTGTCTATTTTTTCCCAAAAAGTTAGGCCACTTAGTGCGGGTAAATATGTCGAGTTAAGTAAGGATGAATTCAAAATTGCCCACCGGTATATTTTGAACAATTGCGAGAATGTCGATACATACATGGAGTATGTATATTCCTTTTCATTCAAATAATCATATTACAATTTCCTTCATTAACTCTGAGATCTTACTGTGTTTTTTTTCTAATAGAGAGCACAAGGCTACAATTCGAAGCAAAGGGATCTTTAATGTTGAAGAAAGACATAGGCAGAAGTTTGTGTCATGGTTTAGAAATCAAGTAAGTTGTTATATTAATTACAAATTATGAAAATATGAGAATATAATAAGATCCTCATATTTATTTTCAATTTTTCGTACAGATGATATGGTTACATAACCGTAACGTGCAAGAAGCGACAACAACATTATATAGTTTGACATGTGGGCCTCAAATATGTGGGAAGAAATACTCAGGTTGCATTGTTAATGGGGTGCGAAATCACAAAGAAGATCAAGATAATCGACTTAGAAGTCAAAATAATAGGATTGTCATTGAAGAATGTCATGACGATGAAATCATTGACTTCTACGGTGTCATATATGAAATTATAGAGTTGCACTACATCAAGGATATGAAGGTTGTTCTACTAAATGCAAATGGTTTGATCTAACTGACATGAGAGTGAACGGGCATATTACTAGCATAAATGTTAGTAAGACATGGTATAATTTTGATCCTTTTATCCTTGCAACTCAAGCCAAACAAGTTTTCTATGTCAATGATACTGTGTTGGGTCGCAATTGAAAGGTTGTTCAAAAGTTTCAACAAAGGAATGTCTTTGATTTTTGTGAAAGGGATATTGGTGAATTGGATGAAGATGTTGATGAAGTCTATCAAGATATTGGATTGGAGATCAATAACAAAGGTATTCCAGTAGAAGATACAAATATATCATCATTCCATAAAAGAGATGTCGAGCCGAACATAGTTCAACTGGATGAAGTCCAACCCTATCTTGTCTTCCAAACAGATGAAGACTATACTCAGGATGAATTCAATGACAATGAGAACACTTTGTTGGAATATATTAGTGACGAAGAATCTCCCGATAATGTACTTAATGATGATGATGATTTTCTTCATTTTGATTATGATAATTGAATGTAAGTTTCATTGTTTGTATTGGTCCAAATGTTATTAAGATAATTGCTTTATGTTGTTGATGTTTTAGTTATGTTACAAAATGTTAATTTTACTTTGCAATTACAATTATACATTATGTTCTTAATTTGTTTTACATAGGTTCATTATAATGGCACCTCGATGAAACAAAAGAAAGATGGTGGTCACAACAGACGAAGTTTCTCCCATAGAACAACCAGCAATATCGTCATCAAATGAGGGAAGTCAGCAACAACAACCTTTACTAACATCGTCTGGTAATCATAAGGGATCTTCAGTTATGTTTTTAATAACCAAACATATTTACATTTATGCTCTGATTACATGTTTAGTGTGTTTTTATCATTATGTATTTTTTTTCAAGTTCCAATACTGGCCTCAGAACACGAGGTAGAGGTAAGACAAAAGGAGTTTGAGTTGCAACGAATAAATATTGCAATGAATTCCAAGTTGTCAGTGACGATTGACCCGACACAAGGGCACCCAGTGGATAAGATCCAAGCTGCAAAGTTGGCCAGTGAGTTGGGCGTCATTGTTCGGAATGAGTTGCCTTGCCTTCGGCATGTTAGGCAGTTGAAGGAAAACAACTTATTGTAAAATGCTTTGGATAAAGTTTCGGTAATATTTCAATTCATTTCATTATATGTATTAAAATTTTACTTAACTATATTAATAACTTATCTAATATGCGTTTTTACAGATGAAGCTCAATATTGTTGATATCGACACACTTGAGGTTTCAAGCAGTGTTAGTTCACTGTTGAAACAAAGGGTGAAGGATCACCAATATTGACTTCATAAATATTATCAGTCTTTTCCTTCCAATGAAGAGGCAAGGAGATATGTGCCGGAACGGGAGACTGAATAAAATTGTAATAAATTGTGTGATTATAAGGCTTCAGCGAAGGTTCAGGTTTGTTGTTATCCTCAGGTGTATTTCCTTCTATTAATTATGTTTATGAGGAGTCTTCATAACAACTTCTCTTAATTTAGGAAAAATATTCTAAAGCCAAGGCCAACAGAGCCTTAATGAAGACTCCTTATAACACTGGCTCCAGATCATTTGTCATTGTCCGACAAGAATTAGTAAGTGTAACGTTTTTAATTTATTATTCTATTTTTCAATACAATAAATTCTAATTGTTTATAATTTTTTAAATTCATATTATAGAGTCAAACAGAACTCCAAGGGTAAGAGTGTGATAGGATCACACTATACAAGCACACACCGTACAAGAAAGGTTAAGACTGGACGTCTGAAGAGGCACAAAGTAATTACGTAATTACAAATAAATTGATATTACAATTTATTTTTCTATATAATATTAACTAATAATTTTTTAGTTAACTCAATTTTCTACTTAACATTGTAGGACAAGATGCAGGAGTTGTTGCAAATGTCATTAGCTGAGGAAAATCAGACCAATGTCGATGACATTTGCAATAATGTCCTTGATACACGATCGGGCTATATCAAGGGTCTTGAGTATGACCCTAAGCCTGTAGGTGCCTCTTCGTCACGACCAGCATATGTCACGCAGCTTTAAGAGGAGAACTTGGCACTGAAGAGTAAATTACAATGTACAGAAGATAAGTTAAATCGTAATGTAAAAGAAGTTAACAAGCTTAAAAAATTGGTTAAACAAATGTTAAGTTCTGCATATGTTAGTGGTAGTGACTTAGATGAAGATTCTTAGTTTGTAAATGATGTGTAAATATTTTTTTATATAAATTGCATTCCATTTTATATTTTATCTTATTTCAATTT
>JAOQMS010000003.1:2452656-2465815 GCA_027563885.1 Erythroxylum longipes | reverse complement strand
TAACATTAAGTGGGGGATTATCCAACTCAAAACCTTTCGCCAATTGGACAACGTCTTAGTGGGGTAAGAAATTAGCAACTAAGATATCCTTTTAAATTTAAAGTGAAAAGCAGGACCAAGAAGTTTACCCATCAATTATAACTTCTTTCTTTCAAAGTATTATTTTAGGTAAAAGATTTCATAGAATTATAGTTTAAAATTAGGTTCCAAATTCTTCAGCTATTGTGCATACAATCATAGCAAAAGTCCATTTTCACGAAGAACTCCCACGCATCAAACAATTGAATCAATCGTTCAATTTTTCACTAACCACTAGAAATCTTAAGCTTCGGATCTCCAAAGCTTGTTTAACCGATAAAACATAATTTACGTGTTATTATATATACAACATCTCTGCATACTTCTTGTTTGAACAAAATAAAGTTTATCACGATTAGACTGTTTGAACAAAATCTTAGTATTTTATTAAAGGAAAGATGAATAGTAATTGAATAAAGTTATCCCAACTTACACATTAAAATGCTTAGAACAGCTTTTTTTAATCTAAACTTAACCACCTGCTACTGATTTAATTAATGTCTCAATCTCGGATTAACTTTACTAAGATGAAAGAATGTAATTGACATCCAAAAATCACTTATTTATGAATTTTAAACTTGATTTATAATAAATATTAGAACTTGTTAAAAATACTAAGATTCATTTCATAAATTGTATGGTAATAAATAATTGTAGATTTAAATTATTTTTTAGGTTTCTAGTTAAAACTTCATATTTCAAATGCTAAACTATAATCCTAAATTAAATATGTATGAATTTTGAATCACATTAATGTAAAAATATAAATAGACTATGTATGGCTGATGTTGATGACTTGATAGGAAAATCGATGGTGAAAGTATAGGTGAATGATGATTGTAACTATATCAGTTTTAATATTTAACTTGTAAGATATACAACCTCAAATTATAAACACATAAATATTTTTAACCCCTATATATTGTCAGTTGATATTCCATCATGTACTGGTTGCAATTTTTCTCCCCGCTGCCAAGTTTGAATATAACCGTGAAGCCTTGGCGAAGTTTCCAAATGGAAAGGAGAACGAGGGTTATAAATTAATAAATTACAAGTGGGAATTGGAAATTGGGAAGTTACCCCAAAGATAAAGGCATTAACGTTAAGTGGGGGATTATCCAACTCAAAGCCTTTCCCCAATTGGACAACGTCTTAGTGGGGTAAGAAATTAGCAACTAAAATATCCTCCTAAATTTAAAGTGAAAAGCAGGAACAAGAAGTCTACCCATCAATTATAACTTCTTTCCTTCAAAGGTTGCTCACTTAATTTGTATTATTTTACTTAAAAGATTTCATAGAATTATAGTTTAAAATTAGGGATCACATAGTACTCCAAGCTTCCAAATTCTTCAGCTATTGTGCATACAATCATAGCAAAAGTTCATTTTCACGAAGAACTCCCACCCATCAAAGAATTGAATCAATCGTTCAATTTTTCACTAACCACTAGAAATCTTAAGCTTCGGATCTCCAAAGCTTGTTTAACCGATAAAAAAAAAGATTCAAATGAAGAAAAAGAAAAGTCAAAGTATTCACAAATTAATATCAAAATTTAACATCCACAATTCTTGAAGATCTCGGACATGAAGTATTAATATCAATTTCTCTTGGATAAGCTATAACTAAAGAAGGGCAGTGATAATTCGCGGTGTATTTTTGGGTAGTTGGATATTGGTTAGTTTTTGGACAGCAACGAGCGGAGAGCCCGGTGTTTATGACGAATGGGCGTGCAGTAGCAATGGCGATTGGCAGCAACAAGTTGGGACCAACAGTTGAAGGAGACGAAAAGACTTATATTAATTTTCTATCAAATTTTTAGATAATAAAATCATATCCGAATAAGCTTATAAATTATAACATATATTTAAAAGTATGTCAAATAATAATTTATTCTAATATAATTTACCAAAATTTGCTATACGATGGAAGTGAATGAAAAGTATGACGTCCATCGCTTTGGAGTGTTGACGTGGGAAATAATAACGGGAAACCATCCAAACGATCTCATCGCATCATTTCCATCATAACAACAAATAGAGAAGACGAAGGATCAGTGCCACTTTTATTCAGAATTTCTTCTTCTTCATTTTTACTTTCATCTTTCTTCTTTGTTTCGTTATTATAACATTTTGTGACTTATTTTCTGCTGATTTACGAATCTAACTCAAAGACGTTGAATTTATTGGAAAATAAATTGGGGATTATAGGTTAATTGTCTTCTCTGTAAATCTTTTTTGTGGAATGGTTAGTTTACTGGATTGTGGGACGTTTAGGACCTGGAAGCAAACAAGGTTATGGTTTATGGGCCGTAAATAGAGAATTTGTAACCACCTGCGGAGAGACAGAGAGATAACACTAGTGTAAAATTATTATTATTTATTTTCAAATTAAAATTATAACGGAGAATATGTGATGTTTAATAATTTTACATGATTTTTATCACTCCAAATTTTCCATAATCTTAAGGGACTGTTTGGTTCTATTTCTACTTTTTTGTTATAGTTATAGTTTTTATTTTTTATTTTTTCAAATAAAAACAAAAATTTATTTGGCTGTTAATATTAAAGTAGTTATATTTTTATTATTGATGATAATTATATATGATATAAAACCTAAAAATAAATTATTTTTAATTAATTAAATTTATTTTAATCACTTCTATAATATTTATTAATACATTATTAATAAAACTATTTTATTTTTAAATAAATAATTTAAAATTTATTTTAATTATTTAATCAAAATTTATTTGAAAATTTATATATTATGAAGTTATTTTAAATTTAATTATATTTATTAATAATTATTTATTTTATTTTATTCTATTATATTCTATTATAAAAATTAAATAAATTATTAAATTTAATTAAATTATTCATAATTTTATTAAAAATTAATTTAAATAATTAAATATATAATATTAAATTAAATTATTCATAATTGTTACTAATAATTAATATATCAAATAATTAAATAATATATATTTAGTTGACACTAGACTAGATAATGAAAAAATAAAAACCACATTTTGTAGTTTTTATAAATTTTAAAAACTAAAAGAAACTAAAATTAAAAACAAAAATTAAAAACTTAAACAAACAGATTTTTTTTACTAAGTTTAAAAACAAAAACAAAAAATTAAAAAAACAGAAAAGAGCCTTAATTTTGTTATTAATTAACTCGGATCTAAATTCCAAAGTTTCCATCGTTGAAACCGAAACTTACCTAAATTAGAACCAAATAAAAGTGTTTATTGTCTATAAAAAAAAAAATCAAAGATCAATCTAGTGTTCTCTATAAAATTCATATGCCTTCAAGATTTTGATCTTTGTTAGTGGGTTACTTGATGTTTGGGTAGTTGGTTAATTTGGGTGAAAGACAGAAGGTTATAGGAATGAAGTCTTCTAAAATTATAATTCAAAAACTAATCAAAATTATAAATCCTTATGTAATAAAATCATTTATACGTATTTGTCTCTTCTATTATGTAATTTTATTACTTGAATTAGAGTAATTGAGGTTATAATTAGAATTAGATTCAAAGTTAATCATCTGATTAATACTATTTAGCTTTGAAAATTCGTAAGTCTTAAAATTGCGTACGTACTATATATAATAGTTTTTAAATTTCAATTAGAATCTAATAATCTATCCAAATTTGAAAAGCGAAATATTTTATTCTCTAATTTCTTGATTCCTCCTTGAGAGTACGATTAAGCCCAACCCTTTTTTGCAAATGCCATCTTTAACCCTTATCAGAAAAAAAGAAAAAAGAAAAAAACCTGAACATCTCTCTTAACAGCCAAAACTTTCATTCCCTTTCAAAGCTTTTAGCTTTCTTGTTGCGAGGGTGGGATCAAGTAAGTCGGAGTTATTTCGTATCTTGTCCTTTATTTTGATTTTTGCTTACAATTTTATCACTACCCATTTTCTGGTTGCTGGGTGCCGTGTTGATGAGAAATTTTGGACTTGAAATCAAGTACGCACCTTTTTAAGTTTTATGTGGGTTCATTTCTCATGGTATTTGAAGGTTTGATCTTTGTGGGTTTTTTTTTTCCTGTTTACTTTCTGCGTAAATATGAGCATGCGATTTTGCAGTGCTTATGGGCTTAATGAATTTATATACTTGCTTGTTTTCTTTTTCTCTTTTACTGTGTAATAACACTTTCGATGAATTGGTTGCGAGGTGAAGGGAGATGGAGCTTCCTTTAGTGTTGCATGCTTGTGTATGGTCTATTTGTGCTGTCAGAAAGAAACCAGTAGGAAGGAAAAGAAAGACTAATTGTTTCTTTTCCTTTTTTCCTTTCTTGATTTTGCTTCACTTGTTAAGGTTTAAAGAATCAGAACTCAGTGCAGAACTTCTTGTTTAGATTGGGATGGGGGATGGGGTTTGAAGGTTGTCAGAAGTGAGGATTGGTTGTGTGTAAAGATGGTATAAATGAAAATGTTCCTGGTGCATTATTTGTTTACTTGAACTAAGCTTCAACAAAAACGCTTGGATTATGCATTCACTTTTCTTATTTAATCTATCTTTGTGAACTTTTGAGATCAGTTTTAAAGATTAGATGAGTTAAATTTTGATTTTAGAAGTGAATGCACTTTGTGTGGGTTGATGCAGTGGATTTAGTGGGAGATCAAACAGTAGAGAGCTCTACTGGAGAAGTAACATTTGTACATGAAGGCGCACCTATTATAGAACCACATGAAGGCATGGAATTTGAATCTGAAGATGCTGCCAAGATTTTCTATGATGATTACGCTAGGCAGGTAGGATTTGTCATGCGTGTGATGTCATGTCGTCGATCTGAGAGAGATGGAAGGATTCTTGCTCGTCGACTTGGCTGTAACAAGGAGGGTCATTGTGTTAGCATCAGAGGTAAATTTGGAAATGTTCGAAAGCCAAGGATGAGTACGAGAGAAGGGTGTGAGGCAATGATACATGTCAAATATGATAAATCTGGGAAATGGGTGATAACAAAATTTGTAAAGGACCACAATCATCCTCTTGTTGTGGAACCACGGGAAGCACGACAGACATTGGTGAGTTACTTGCTCTTCTTTTTATTAACTACTATGATGATATCCTTGCTATTGTTTTTAATACATTTAGATAATTCATTTGAGAGTTTTCCAGGATTAGTTTGATTGTGATTGTACTCATTTGACTTTGAAGGGAACTCAATTTTTTAATACTTCACAAGATTAGTATGATAATGCTTTGAAGCAATATCGTAATTGGTTTTCAAGTGCAAAAGCTGATTGTCAATTTACTTCCTTGCTCAGAAGTACTTCTATTGCTGTCTGATTTTCTTGCAGCAAAATTTTTATCACAAGACAAGACTTATTTACGGAAAAAATTGAGAATGTTCCTCGTAAAAGGTTGCAGTTGAGAAAGATGTTTAACACTTTACTGGTTACCACTTCCATTTGTTAGGAGCTCGACTGATTTTTTAAATGTTTTCATTTTTATCCACCTTATATGTTTGTGGTATATGATGGTCTGTTTCCAGGCTTTAAACCAATAAGGAGAACATTTTCAAGATACCATTTAGTTTTGCCTGATCTGTGATTAACATTGTAGGATGAGAAGGACAAAGAAATTCAGGAATTAACTGCAGAGCTACGAAATAAGAAGCGGCTGTGTGCGACATACGAAGAGCAGCTATTGGCCTTCATGAAAATTGTTGAAGAGCATAGTGGACAGCTATCCAAGAAAGTTCAAAATGTAGTAAACAACTTGAGAGAATTCGAATCCATGGAGAATGAGCTGGTGAAGTTTAGTTGGTCTTAGTTCTTTGCTTGTGTTGTTTGTTAATATGAAGTAGATCTGCAGTTCTTTGTTGCTACTTTGACCTCTTGACTAGGCACACACGAGGGAAGAAAATTAGCAAACTTTTTAGGTTATAAATGTACAATTCTTTCCCTTGTGACACAACTCACCGAGGACACGAGTGACTCTCTTATAACAATGTGTAAACTAAAGTTGAACAAGTTATTTATTACTTGGCTGCTATTACTCATCTGTTGGCTGAATAGGACTTTGCATCAACTTTTTGTCCCTCTTGTTGTGTATCTTCAGTTTAAGTTTCAATTATGCAATTTAGAGATTCTTGAACTGAGTTATTTTACCCTTTCAGCAATTTGTTCAGAGTGCTTTTAAGTTGAAGATATCCCTTGAATAGTTCCCAAGTTGCTTGAAAATAATGCCACTCCTAAGAATTGCAGTCTAGTCGGCATTTTTTATACGATCAAAACACATTTTCTCCCATCATGTTAAAACCAATATTCATATGAAACTTGTTCTTAATCAACCTGAAAAGATGAATTACAGGAACCTGGAAATACTTTCTTTGTTTGCAAGTGACGTTCGTGATGTGTTTTGGTCAGTAATTATGTCAATGGCACTAAGAAAAGCCAACGGCGGTAACAGCAATGGTGAACACGAACAGACGTACGAATTTGTTGTCGTAGATCTCTGGAAATAATTAAGAGAAGTTAAGAAAATAAATCCTGAGAGCTAAGTGTTCCTATAATGCCGTTTTACATGACAACGAAACAGAAAGGCTTCATCTTTATCTCTTTATGCTGATTGAAATATTATCATTACTCTTTCGAACTTCTTCTATTTTGAATCCTTTTTTTTAATATAGGGGAGATATCATTTGATAGGCATAGCATTTTATTAAAATTTCATGATTATGAACATCTCATGAATCATTTAAGTCACAGTACTAAAAAAGGATAGAGGAGAAATTTACAAGTACTCGCAGGCTCTAAGATGCTCTTCTGTTGCAGTCAAGGTTGGAAGTTTCACCCTTGATGGTATCATAGAACTGCTGGATCTCTGTAGATTGAATATGATATATGGAATGTTCCTATTATCATTTTGTAAGCTATACAAAAGTTGGCCAGTTGCATAGCTTCCAAGAAGCTGGTATGATCTCTCAGATTGGTCCATTGCCAAGCACATATCATCAGCACCTGAAATTGTTTCTCACAAAATCAAATTAGAAAAACCGTAACTATACGTGATGACCCACTTCTCCATCTGCACTAACTTGTACAGTTAATTTAAGCTCATCAGGGTCAAGGACAAGAAACTCACAAGCTGCAAGTTCCAGTTGAGTGTTGTAAATGAAACTGAGGGTATCAGAAATCTCCTGCTCAAATTGAAGAAAAGGTCCACTCTCAAACTTCATCTTCCTAAGCTTGCACAGACCTTCGCCTAACTCCATCATTGCCCCTTTATGGTTCTGCACACACACAGGTCACGTATTGCACCAAACTAGATATATCACGTTTCACCTTCTAAGGATGTGATTACTGAAACACAACTCACCTGGTTAAAGAGGTGATAGAATCCCACCGAGCATTGAAGAATCCCATGAAGAAGAGTTCTTGAGGGTTCTTCAGCTTTGAACCACATAGTTTCAAGAAGGTCATGACACTTGTAATATTCTCTCTTATTGAACAAAGCAGCTGCTTCATTGAAGCTGGCATTCCTTTCATTATCATCATCATCATTAATAATTCTAGGATTATACCGGTATGCGATACAAAAGGAGTTGGAACTAGTAATTTGATGTAAAGAAGAGATGATAAGTAGAGATTTTTGTTTAACGTTTGTGTAGTAATAATTTGAAAGAAAAGAGAACGTTTTCGACTTCGTAGTGACAAGATATGGAGGAAACAATTTTAGAGCAGTTGCCATTTTCAACTTCGTTACAGCTTTCTGATTCTCTCCAACATTTACTTCTTCTGTGATATTGTTCGAGTGGTTTATGTTACTTTGGCTTTGCATGTTCATTTATGTGGTCAATATTTCTGGATTATTCAATATATTTGTGGTTAATATTAAAGACTCTTTAATGAGTGTATTATAGTCTAATATAAATGTATAGTGTGAAATTTGAAATTTGAAAAGCAAAGGTTCTTGACACTATTACAACCACAAGCTTAAAGATTTTTTTAATGAATAATATTAAGATTTTTGTGCAAGCATAGATATTCATCATATTATTTATAAGTTTAGTGATATGCCTTTCCAATGTTTTCACCTTCAAATTCACATTTGAAGTCTTAAAAGATAAATTAAACTAAATTTATAATTTAGTGAGTAATCTAATGTCTAAAAAATTTGTAATAATTTAAATAAAAACTATTTATTTATTGTGAATGTATTGTCTAATCAATTCAACTATTTATAGAAATGTTAATTTTGAAAATTTCAAAGTTAGAGTTCAAAATTGAATTTTGATTAGCTACTTCATAAATTACAATTTTATTAAAATTATAGTTTTAATGTCAAACATAGAGTTAAAATTTTAGTCTTAGTTCCAATTGTAATTGTAATTACATAAACAAGGATCATCAGTCTCGTCTTTAAAGTTTGATAATTGAATGTCATTTGGATTCACGTAATAATGCAATAAGCACAACATAACAAACATAATGTAATAATATATAACAACATAGGAGCAGATAAACAACCTATTTGTTTCTGTTTTAATTTGTTTTCAAATTTAGTAAATCCACAATATAAACTTTTAACATAGATATGAATGTATAGAACTTTTTATAACAAATATTTTGTGTCAAGAATATGGTAATTTAATTAATAAGAAGTTCATAATTTATAATTAATCTTGAATTAAGTAATATTTTGTTTATAAAACTTTGATTTTTTTTTCTGTTCAAATAATTTCTCAATATAGAATTATGAATAAGAATAAAGTTCCCTAAGTTAAGCCATCAAAGTTAAAATAAAGATCCCTAACAATAATTCTAATTAAGTAATGTAATTGAATAATTAAAACCTAAAAAGAAAGAAAAAATAATCAACGTCTTCAAATGGAAATTAGAGAAACTATATTCAGTAATTAAGTTGAAAATACAGAGAAAAAAATAGAAAATTTATATTTAAATTATCACTTAGAAGTTAAAACCATTAAAATATTTTGCTGTCAATTCTTGAATTGGGAGATCTTAGATTCATTCGGTAATGGAAATAAAATGATAGGGAGTAAGAATTACAACCAAATGCTTACAAAAATTTATAAATAAATTAACATAAAAAGTTAACGTTAAAATTTCTTGAATGAACAAAAAAGCTAACGTCAAAACTCCTTGAAAGAACAAAAACATCTATCGTTAAAACAATAAACTTGAAAGAAGTTTAATGTTAAGAGCCTCTTCATTGGCAGAAAGAAGAAAAATGAGAGCTGTTTTCTAATAATAATAAAGACGGATTTTTATATTGAAGGAAACAAGACAAAAGTCACAAAACCTAACAATTGCCATTGATTAGTTGATCCCTTGTACAGTTATGATCAATCAATAGTTTCTTCTGTAGTTTGGCAATGCTTTGTGCAATTTCAAAGGACCTATTTTGTTTTTTTATAAAGGTGGACCTTGAACAAGTGCCCTCCTTGCCTTTGCCCAGGTTCCACCTCATGAAGCCAGCATGGGTAGCTCAACTAGTCTTTAGGAAGGTTGTTGAGTGCAAGTTCTTAGGTTCGAATCCCGGCAGCGGTAGTTTGGAAGTTTCATCTAATGTAATGATTCCTTGTACGCACTGGATACGGAGCTCCCTTTTTGAAGGATTGAGTAAGATTAAACTATAATTTACCCCTCTACCACTCTGTCGAGCTGGGGTGTGAGGGCGCCTGGAGTGGGCGATTCCACCTTTTTGAGTGCAAGGTTCCACCTCATGAATATTTAACTAAAAAGATAGGAGCCTCGTTTTTGGTTTATGAAGGTATAGGTAAGACAAAAAGTAAGTGATCTCTTTTTTCTTTTTTTTGGTTGCCTACCAGGTGTTCTAGGCGGGTCCTAATTATAGAAAGATACCTTTAACTCATCCACATCCAGACTAATCTCCGCTCGAACAGAGTAGGTCCCTTACGGGAGGCAAAGTTCTGGCCCCAATTTTTAAACGGCTGCATACATAAAGGAGGTTTAAACCTGCGACTTTACTTCAGTCAGAAAAACCCCTTACCAACTCACCTGCGCCCGGGGTTAGCAAGTGATCTGAATTAAGTAAGGAATATAATATGGAAGCAACTTATATTGACTCCTTGATAGAGATCTCTTGCAGTGTTGCACATAATGTCAGAATTATTGCGTATTCGCATACGTTTGCTCAATACCTTATGATTTGTTACCATACCATAGGAAACGAATATTAAAAGGTATTGGCAAAATTATTGCGTATTCGCATACGTTTGCTCAATACCTTATGATTTGTTACCATACCATAGGAAATGAATATTATTAAAAGGTATTGGAGGTAGTCTTACCATACCATAGGAAATGAATATTAAAAGGTATTGGAGGTAGTCTTGACAGGAAAACGGAGAGCATATCTGCCATCCTTAGCCATACATGGATGCATACAAACAAATATAACATGCCACCCTAAGCGAGAACTTCCGTGCACAAACCAAATTCTAATGGCTATAAAGCGGAGCTGCTCTTCTGAAACCCAAGTGTAGATCTAGATCTAGAGATGGGTACTGAATTTTTGGCACCCCAACATAAACCTCATGCAGTTTTCATCCCAGCTCCAGCTCAGAGCCACATAAAAGCGATGCTTAAGCTAGCAAAGGTACTTCACCACAAAGGATTTCACATAACATTTGTGCATTTTGAGATTAATTATAGATGCTTACTTGAATCAAGAGGTCCAGACTCCATGCATGGCGTGCCGGATTTCCGCTTTGAATTCATTCCGGATGGCCTTCCTTCCACGGACACTAATGTTCGGCCGTATCTGAAGCAACTCTCCAAGTCCATATTGCAGGGTGACTACGTTGCACCATTTAGTGACCTCATTGGAAAACTCAATGACGGCAGTTCTTCCAATGTTCCACCAGTGACTTGCATTGTTTCAGATGGATTCTTGTCAAATTTCACTATTGCAGCAGCGAAAGAACATGGACTTCCTATTGCAATATTCTTCACTCTCTCTGCATCTGGCTTCATGGGCTTGGATCAGATCCCTGTACTCGCAGAAAGAGGTCTACTACCCTTGAAAGGTATATTCAAGAAAAGAGTTATTTATCTCATGTTTAATTGCATAGGTTCTTATGGGGCATAAAATTTTCGTTGTCCATGTGCTTCACTAACGTCTTTCATCTAAACAACTTTTTTTTTTCCAGTCGATGAGAGCTTTCAGAAAAATGGCTACTTGGACCAAATCGTGGACTTCATTCCAGGAATGAAAAATATGCGTTTAAAAGATTTTGTAGCCAGCGCAACTCGAGCGAAAAGTACCGATGAAGTCAGGTTTCGGTTAGAAGTAAAGATAACTAAGAAATCACAAGAAGCTCCAATACTCATTTTGCACACTTATGATGCTTTAGAACCTGAACTTTTGGATCCAATATCCTCTATGTTTCGTACCGTCTGTTTCATTGGCCCTTTGCAACTACATCTCAATCAAATGCAGCAAAGTGGTCTGAGATCGATTGGATGCAATCTACGGAAAGAAGAACCCGAGTGTCTTCAATGGCTTGATTCCATGGAACCTTACTCAGTGCTTTATGTAAATTTTGGCAGCATAACAGTGTTGACAACCGAACAACTCTTCGAATTCGGGATGGGACTGGCCAAAAGCAACCACCCATTTCTGTGGATCATAAGGCCTGATATGGTAGTTGGTGGTTCTGCTATATTACCTCCAGAGTTCAGTGAAGAAACAAGAGACAGGAGCTTCATAGCCAGTTGGTGTCCACAAGAGGAAGTCCTCAACCACCCATCAGTCGGTGGTTTCCTTACACACTGCGGGTGGGGCTCAACTATTGAGAGCATTTCTGCAGGGATGCCTATGCTTTGTTGGCCTTTCCTTGGCGATCAACCTACCAACTGTAGATATGCTTGCGCTGAATGGGGAATTGGTATGGAGATTGACAATGATGTGAAGAGAGATGATTTGGCTACGATTGTAAAGGAGTTGATGGAAGGAGAGAAAGGTAAGGAAATGAGAAACAGGGCGATGGAGTGGAAAAGATTGGCAGAAGAAGCTACTGGTCCCAAAGGTTCATCATCCTTGAATTTAGAGAAGCTCATAAATGAGATTCTCTTATCTGGAAAATTCGTGCTTCAGAAGAGTTGATGAATCAATGTGCTTACTTCTTTCTTGTAGTATTAGATGTTTGAAGAATTCGATTATTGAACTGTTGTAGCAAAAAATTGTAGCAACTCCTGATTGTTTGAATTTCCCTCTCAAATATTATTTTTAAATAAACAGCTAAACGAGTACAAGCTATTACTGCAATAAATTTAGTTTAATATTTTTTATAATTTTATAAAGATTTTTATTTCTCCTTTCTTTTTTAAATATGAAATTTGACAACATAATTTCGTATACGTGACAACACCTGTAACAGCTTCATAGTTTATCTAAAACAGAAATTTTCTATCCGGACAACTTTAATCAAAAGTCGAGATCAGAACATCCCAGGTAAGTCTCCACTCTTCGTTTTTTTTTTTTGAAGTTAAAAAGGAATTATATTAACAAAACAAAACCATGTACATCATCCCCATTCCTCACTGAGGATACAAATGTCACCAATTACACTACCCTACACAAAATACAGCTCATTCAAGAAAAAATTACAAGTACCATCGCATTCTGACCTCATGGTTGAGATCATCCTACTTCTTGTACACTAAGAGAGTCTTTCTAATCAGGTTCATAATTAGCTCAACAAGATCGCATTGGTGCTTCTCCTCATTCTTATAAATACGCCTATTTCTTTCCCTCCAAGTTAGTAGATAGCCAACTGGAACGAAGTCTTGATAAGTATACCATCCTTGTTCCCTAGCGTATACCGAATTATAACCTCCAATACCTCTTTCCAAATAAAAGCGAACCTAGTTGGCTGAATCAAAGAAAGAATCCTACTCCATACTGATTTACTATAACTACATTCAAAGAACAAATGATTACGTGTGTTGGCCCCGGGTCCCCGTATATAGTGGAGAGTGACTACTTGTTACCTTTGGAAACATTGTGATGACAAAAATAAAAGAAATCATAATATTTAAGAAGTTCGTGGTGGGATCGTAATCGAATTAT
>JAOQMS010000003.1:2427106-2441092 GCA_027563885.1 Erythroxylum longipes | reverse complement strand
TCCATGCTCATTTTACAATCCCATCACATATTTTTCCCGGGGGTCAACATTTATTGAAATTTCTTGTGATCTACCTCGGATTTTGTTTGGAGGTAGGTTAAATGAGTTTGTTTTGTTTTAAGCTTGACTTAGTGGGGAGTTCCTCCCTCGTGGGACACACGTCCAGATGTAACGTAGGACGTCGGGGCCGTGACTAGCTCGGGGAGGGGTCCCAGCAATAACTAAGACTATATATGAAATTGACAAGTCTTATTATGAGGCTTAGGAACGGTCTAACAGACTGAGTTTGAATTTGATGATAATGAAAATCGCAGAAAATGTGAAGCCATCAATTCCTAAGACGGATAATACAAAGGAGTTCATGTTAAGGCTTAAGGAATACTCCTAATCTGATATAGCCGACAAGTCCATAGTAGGGACTTTAATGAGTTAGGTAATGACCAAGAAGTTTGACTGTTCACAGCCTATTCATGATCATGTAACTCATATGTCAAACCTAGCTGCAGAGTTGAAATCTATGGGTATGGATGTGAGTGAGTCCTTTCTGGTACAATTCATTATCAACTCACTTCCTCCAAAGTTTGGCCAGTTCCAAGTGAATTACAACACTATTAAAGAAAAATGGAACCTTCAAGAGATTAAGGCCATGTTGGTCCAAGAGGAAGGGAGATTGAAGAAATGAAGGAGCACTTTGTTCATCTCACATTTCATCTAGGAGCTGGTAGCATCAAGCAAAAACTAGGAAAGAAAGGCAAAGATAAGGACAATGCTCTCAGTAAAGTTAATGAGGGTCGAATCATAAAGATAAGAGGTGCCATTTCTGCAAGAAGCCTAGTCACTTCAAGAAGGATTGCCTTAAAAGAAAGGCTTGGTTCAAAAAGAAAGGTACATACAACATCTCAGTATGTTTTGAATTAAATCTTATTAAAGTGCCTAATAATACATGGCAGTTAGATTCTGGTGTAACTATTCATGTGTCACATGTTAAATAGGGATTCCTTTTAATCCAAACCATAAACGAAACTAAATAGTTCTTATATATGGGAAACATAATAAAGGCACAGATAGAGGGCATTAGGACGTACAGATTGATCTTGGACACTGGGTGTCAAATGGATCTAGAAAAGTGTCTTTATGTTCCTTAATGTGCTAGGAATTTAGTTTCTATTGTAAAGTTGGATGATGTAGGATTTCTATTTAAGATTGGAAATGGTATTTTTTTTCATTGTATAAACACAAGTACTATTATGGTTCTGGTACTTTAATTGATTGTTTATATCGTTTCAATCTTGATGTTGATTTTGCTGAATATTTGTTTCATGTTGACCATATTATAGGAAGTTAATGTAGTGCACAAAATGAATGTTTTGCTTTTTTGTGGTATAAAAGATTCGGTCATAATCCAAGGAAAGGGTATAGAGGTTAGTGAAAAATGAAATCTTACCTCCATTGTATTTTGTTGATGGGGATATATATATGTGGATTGCATTAAAGGCAAGCACACCAAACATATATCAAAGCATCCAGTCACAAGAAGTAATGAATTACTAGAATTAATACACACTGACATCTTTGGTCCTTTCGACGTGTGGCGAAAAATATTTCATTACCTTTATTGATGACTTTTCATGATATGGTTATATTTATCTTGCATGAAAAATCTCAATCTGTGGACATTCTAGAGGTGTTCGTTAATGAGGTAGAAAGGCAGTTAGACAGAAAAGTAAAGATAGTGAGATTTGATAGAGGTGGTGAATACTATGGAAAATTTGATGAAAGTGGGCAATTTCTAGGTCTATTTGCAAATTTTCTTGCAAGTTGAGGTATATGTGTGCAATACACAATGCCTAGTACACCGCAACAAAATAGTATAGATGAAAGGCAGAATCATACTCTTATAGATATGGTTAAGAGTATGTTAAATTATAATACTGTATTGTTATCATTATGGATGCATGCATTAAAGAACGCTGCGTATCTGCTAAATAGGATTCCTATTAAAGCAGTTCCGAAGACACCTTATGAATTGTGGAAAGAAAGGAAACGTAGTTTACGACTATTAATGGGCATTTTATATTGATTTTAGATACATAATTTACTAAACTTTTGTCCATTTAATGTTTAAATTGCACTAATTAAGAGTTATTGTTTTAATTTTAGGCATATATTGGATTTGGAACATTTAAACACAAAGAAAGAGAAGCTTCTTAAAAAGCTAGAAAGTTGGACAAAACAAACGAAAAACGTTGAGCCCAAAATGATGTGAACTAGAAAGGGACAAAAGAAGAAATGACGCAGCCCACAATTAAGAAAACGAAAAACGTTAGCCAAGATAAAAAAAAGGAGGTGTGCAGGAATGATTTGGGCGGTTATGTTAAAAATCAGAGAAGAGAGGAGGAGTGGCAGTTGCGTGAAAAAGGAGAGTAGCGTAAAAGAAAAAAAATAGAGAAGAGTGTGGCCGCTGCGTTAATAGAGAAGAGTAGCATGAAAGTGAAAAAAAGACATAAAAGATAGTGGTGGCTGTGTTGAAAAAGAGAGAGGGTTACATTAAGGGCTGCGTTGAAGACAGGAAAAAAAAAGAGTGGCAGCAAAGCTAGAAAACAGCAAGATAGAGAGCTAGAGTAGAAGAAGATAGTGCGTATTGCATGTTGGAAGAGAAGGCCACTCCTTGGATAACAACAACCATATTGGGTGTTCTTAATTTGTTTTTGTTCCTTAATTGTTTAAATTTTTGTGGATTTAATAAATGCAAATATATATTATGACCATGATTTGTGTTACATTGATGAATATGTATAAGTTTCTTTTGGTTGAGGTTAGGATTGATATTGGATTAGGACTGTTTTTATGGTATTGTTTTATTTGCTTGATTAAATGCATATTTAGCCTAATTTAGCTTGATCAACTAGATTAAGGCCTTAGATGATTGAAAGCCATAACTATTGGGATTTAATTTGTCGAGAAATCAATCAAGTAACATACTTGAAACTAAGCGTAGACCAACCTTAGAATCTTGTGTGAGGATACCTAGGATTAACAAACTTAATTCTAGGCTTCCTGCATATTTTTTTTTAATTTCAAATTATCTATGAACCAAATAGGTAACTTGGATTTAAAAGAGAAAGGAATTCCTATAAATATTAGGTTTAACTTGCTTAAGTGAAGTAACTCCTAAATCAATCCACCGTTACAAGTTTTAGTGCCTAATCCAATTGAAATCTGACACCTTAGCCAAAATTTGTCATTTGATTAAGTCTAGTTGCATTTAGTTCATACTTTGCATCGTGCATATTTCCTTAATTCATTTTTAAATCAATTAATTCTTGATTGTCTGAATAATTTTGTGTCGTTAAATTTAAATGTCTTGCGTGTTGAAATCCCTTGGGTACAATATCCGGTTCTTACTGTTTTATATTACTTATCGATGAGGTACACTTGCCTCTAGTTTGGTCTAGATAGAACTTAATTTGTATTGCTTTATTTAGACCACAACAAATTTTCGGTGTCGTTACCAGGGATATTTCCTTATTGTGAGTCATTAGCTTAGACGGTGTTAATTGTCTCAGATTGAATTCTTGCTTCGTTGTTTATTTGCTTATTTTAGTTGTTTGCTTGATTGCTTTACTTCGGTGTGTTTTATTTTCAATTTTAGTTCTGTTATTATTTGCTTTTTATTTTTTTGTTTTGTTTATGCTCACTCGTGGTCAAAAGCCTGAGAATTTGCTACTTGATATTGAGATTGAAAAAATTGCTTACAGGTTACTCAAGGAAACCAGATTGGCTCGAAATAGTAACACAGAAGAAGGGATAAGAGAAGGGCAGTTTGTAGAGATGGAGCAGCACGAGGAGGGGTTGATGACATGTCTTGAAGAGAGAAGGGAGTTGACTATGATGGATTTGACTATGGGGCACCACAATAGACCCATGCCTCCCATTATAACGCTGACGATCACAGCTACGAGTTTTGAGATTCCTCACAGCATTACATCATGGTGAGAGCATCTCATTTTGGAGGATTACCTTTAGAGGATCCGAATAACCATTTGGAGACCTTTCTAGATATTTGTGATATGTTCAAGCATAATGGAGTGTCGGATGATGTGGTGAGATTAAGACTATTCCCATTTTCTTTAAGATATAAGGCCAGAGCATGGTTGGCTAGTTTGCAGTCAGGATCGATTATTACATGGGATGAGATGATGAGATTATTTCTGACTAAATTTTTCCCTCCTGCCAGGGTTCTAAAGATGAAGAATGAGATCACTTCCTTTACCCAATATGAAACTAAAAGTCTATATGAAGCGTGGTAACGATTTCGAGATATATTGACCCAGTGTCCTAGTCATGGATTCTCCACATGGTAGTAGTTTAATACTTTTTATACAGGCGTAACCCATTGACCAGCAGTACCATAGATGCTACAGCAGGAGGTAGTTTAATGCGAAAGACACAGATCAAGCCTACAAATTGATTGATGAGATGGCCACTAGCACCTTTCAGTATCTTTTAAATAGGCATCCCAGACGAACTACAGGAGCTCATAGAGTAGACAATACAGTGGCTTTATAAGCTCAAATGGATGTTTTGATGAAGAAGCTGGATAATCTGATGCATAGTGTAAAAGGAGGAGCTAGTTCTTCATTGAGGAGTTGTGCCATATGCAAGCATTGTGGTGGAGATTCCCATGCATCTTCTGAGTGTCAAGTTAAGAATCCTTTTACTCAAGAGATAGAAAAGGCCTATTATGTGGGCAATTATAACAAACAGGGAGGAGATCCATATTCTAACACCTACAATCCAGGGTAGAGAAATCATCCAAACTTCTCTTAGCGGAATGATCAAATGGCACAACCATAATCATCTAATGTTTAGAGACAACCACCTCTAGGTTTTAAGGCTCCAAATCCTGTGCCACTTAAAAAATCCAATCTCGAAGAGCTACTCTTGAAGTACATCTCCACCATAGAAGTTAGGATGCAAAATCAAGAATCTTCTATCAGAAACTGGAGAATCAAATGAGCCAGATTGCAAATTTGTTAAAGGAAAGGCCTCTGGGTTCATTACCTAGCACTACTGAGGCCAACCCGAAAGAACATGCAAAGGCAATCTTATTAAGGAGTGGTAGACAGCTTTAGGAAGTTAAGGAGAACAGAAGGATAAAAAAGTGGAAAGGAGTGAAGAAGAAGAGAGTCAAGAGGGTAGCAAGGAGGCCAAGGAAACACTGGCTGTAAAAGAGGATCATCCAAGGTTATTTGCTGACCCCATCACACATCTGGTAAGACCTTGGATTCCTTATCCTTAAAGGTTGAAAGGTATGCAATTAGATAAGCAGTTTGGTTATTTTCTTGAGATGTTTAGAAAGTTGCATATAAACATTCTTTTTATTGAGGTCATAGCATAGATGCCTTCTTATGCTAAGTTTTTGAAAGAAATATTATCTAATAAGAGGAAGCTTAAGGAGTATGCCACGGTGAAGCTGAATAAGGAGTGTTTGGCCATATTGTCGAAAAAGTTGCCACCGAATCTTAAAGATCTAGGGAGTTTTACTATTCCTTATGTTATTGGTGATTTGCATATAAATAGGGCTTTAATGGATTTAGGTGTGAGCATTAACTTAATGCCTCTTTATGTTTTTAGGAAGTTAGGATTGGTGGAGCCCAAACCCACCACCGTTTCATTTCAGCTAGCAGTTAAGTCCATTACTTATCCGAGGGGAATCATTGAGGATGTATTGGTCAAGGTCGAGAAGTTCATCTTCTCGGAAGATTTCTTAGTCCTTGACATGGAGGAAGATAGAGACATCCCCATCATTCTTGGGAGACCTTTCATGGCCACTTCACGGACTATCATCAATATGTAACGCAAAAAGCTCATCTTGAGACTTCAAGGTGAAGAACTAGTGTTTGAGGATATTGGAGCTGAGTTGGAGCAGGCCTGTTGGACATATTATATAAGGCTGTTTGTATGGATGAAAATTAGAATTTACTTGTTGTCCCTGATTGTTGCCATAATGGAGGTTTGGATGATCTCACCAATTTGGATTATATGTATTTGAAAACAAGTCATACTTCCTTTGAGGTTGTCCCACATAACCACCCATTGCCTTGGCTTCTTCCACTTGGTCTTCTTATAAAGTGGGACACATATCTGTGAGATGGCCAACCATAGAAAAAATACCACAAGTCTTAACTTCTGCTTTCCTAGATACTGCAAGTCAACGCACCAAAGAAGTCAAATCATCTAATCTTCTTTCCAACGACGAAACTCCCATCTCATGAATATGTCTTGAACCATAATATTCTGAGCTCTAAATTGTTGAGAGTTAGAAGCCATAATTGAGATTAAATCCCATGCAGCTGCTGGTGTTTTATCAACTAAAGCTCCTCCACTTGCAGCATCTATTACTCTTCTTAGTTGGTAAAGGACCTTCATAAAAATATGAATCAATAGTTGATCGCTGATTTGATGATAGGGGCAGCTTGCACACAGCTTCTTAAATCTCTCCCAATATTAATATAATGACTCCCTGGTGTTTTGTCAGATACCACAGATTTCTTTTCTGATATTGGCGACCCTGGAAGATGGAAAAAACTTCTCTAGGAATAGCTTCTTCATCTCTTCCTATGTTGTAATACTTCTAGTAGGTAAATAATATAACCAATCTTAGGCATCATCCTTCAAATAAAAGGGAAAAGCCCCCAATTTTATTTGCTCTTTGGTGACATTAGTAGGCTTCATCCCCATGCAAACAACATCAAACTCCTTTAAGTGCTTATAAGGATCTTCTCCCAATGTGCCTCGAAAAATGGATAACAAGTGAATCAGTCCCGACTTCAACTCAAAAGTGTTATTATCACCCAAATTCGGAAAATTAATACAGTGAGGTTGTCGGTCCTCAGCTGGAGCAGCTAGTTAGTGTAAAGTGTGATTTGTAGCCATATTCCTTTCCCTCTATCATTCTTCTCTCAATACTTGTTTTCTTTCTTTTGTCTACTTTCTTAATGCCTTTATTGTTTTCTCAATTTCAGGATTGCACTGCAAATTTTCATATGGATTTAAACACATAATGTACATAAACCGTCAAAAACTCCCCAACAACAGCACTAAAATTTGGTGAATTTTGTCACCGGCAACCAAATATAAAAAGAAATCAACTTCCTGCAACACAAATTAATATAGTAGTGGAAAGTAGGGATCGTACCATAAGGAATTCAGATGTTAATAGTTACGCAATAAAAGGGGGTTTTAAATTGTGAATTAAATAGAATTTAATTGGAATATGAAATTAAAAAATAACTAATAACAAAACAATGAGAATTTAATAATCAATAGGAATAAATCTTAGTTTCCGGTCTCCTTCATTATTGAACTTGCATTGATCATTGACACACAAAAAATCAATTCATTGGTTATGCATTCATCGTGGTAAATTTCTTTACCTATTTTCTCTTATGTTTAGTTAACCGAAACATGTATTCAAATTAACCCTTATTAATCAATAACCTGGATACGATCTCAGATTTAATTAATTAATAGCTTTATGAATCAAGAAAATCGACGAACTAGACAACATACATACGATGTATATTTAGCCTAGACAACTATTTTTCCTAGAATCATGTCCCTAACGTAGTAGACAATAATCCTAGTCGTTACTTTTGATTAAAAGAAATGAACGTCAACCTATTTTCTAGCAATTGATTGAATAAAATCACAAACTAGTTACGCACCTAGCTGTAAAATTAAACAATCAAATAATAACCCCGAAAATAATTAATACTTGACTAATAAATCAATTCAAATAAAGAACGAAAGTCTCACAACATTCAGAGTTCAGTAACTAGGATTTCGTAAACCAAGAAATAAGAGTTTAGTTACCCATCATCATAATTTTTCCTAACTATTTTGGACTATCCACGTTTGTGGCATTCTTGATTTTCTTCTTTATTTCCTGTCCAGCAACCGTCCTTGTTGCTTGATTTTTCTCTTTTTTTGTTGAGCGTTATCCCCCTCTATGGACGTGTTCTGTTCTCCTCTTTTCAGCCACACCTTCCTTGGTTTTGTTTTCTCTTATTTTTGTTGCTTGAGCTACCACTGTTCTCCTCACGCTACTTTATTTTATATTCTCTTCTCTTTGCTACTGTAGCTTTGATGTGACAAATAAACCCCTTGATGTCACTACACGAGGCTATGTCTAGTTAGGTTCAATACCCAGTTCAGCTTTTTTTGTCCCAAAATGTTCGCAGTTCCTTCTATTTGGTTCCAAAAATACACCTTGACATAAAACAAGATTAATTTCCATTACGTATAACTTCAAACCTCAAAAACAAAGAAAATTAACACACAAAAAGATAGAACATAAAGACACTAACACTAGCAGATGGCAATTAATCCTAACTTAGAAACATACTACTAGCTTATTAGTCTTTTAGATAGAATTCCATCCTTTGTTATTCAATATACAGTATTGTAAGATGCTTGGAGTGGGAGAAAACTAGCTATATATCACTTTAGAATATTTGGATCCACTGCATATATACCAAAGTCTTATATGAGAAAAAGAAGAAAGTTAATGACAAAATTGAAGAATGCGTATTTCTTGGTGCAACTGAAGTATCTAAAACATATATAATTCACTAATTCACTAAAAAAAGAAAATTGTGACTAGCATGGATGTTGTTTTCATAAAGAGAATACTTGAGATTAGAATAGGTAGCACCTTATGACAAGGATGTTGAACAAAAGTAAATTTCACCACGATGTATGCTTGAAAATTCATCAAATACAACTATGATAAATATTGAAATTTTGCCAAAAATTGCCAAAGTCAATGAAGAAGAAGTTCAATCTCTTCAAAGGCTAGCTAAGATGGAAGATTATGAGATAACTATAATTGAAGATCTGATTATTTTCTTTGTTTTACTTTCATATTGTGACCTTATAACTTTTGATAGTAATGTAAAAAAAATGGAGAAAGTCGATGGATGATATAATTGATGCAATGGAAAAAAATGATACCTAAGAGTGATCCGACCTTCTAAATGGATGCAAAACCATTGGTATAAAATGGATATTCAAAATATAGCTAAAAATGGTAATGTTGATAAGTACAAGGCATGCTTGGTGGCTAAGGAATACAAACAGTAATACGAGATTGACTGTACAAAATTTTTCTCTTAAGTTACAAGACATGATATAATTAAATTGTTGGCAGTATCAGCGAAAAAAAAATTTTGGCCTATTTTTCAACTAGATGTCAAACAAATATTGTATAATATCTAAACGAATAGATACTTGTTAAACTAACTCCCTAGTCGTGTCAAAATTGAAAATAAGAATAAGTTTATACATTAAAAAAAAGCTTTTTATGGATCTTGTCTCTCTTGTTTTAAAATGCTCTGACCTCTCTCTTATTTTTTTCTCGCCTCTTGATCCATTTACCTTTCTGTCCCTTTTTACTACTCTTCCTTCCCATCCCCAAGACACAGCACTGAGGTGTGGTTCGTCTTTTAGAGGCCAACGGTGATGGCTTCTAGTACCTCCCCGGCACTCCGGGAGGCCCAACCACCTTCACTCGATGAGTTTCCCCCATTGTCTGGAACGCAGGGTACGGGTAAGTCACCGCCCCCTACTGCAGCGACCAACGAAGCTGCTCCAGTGAACCCACAGCGACGCGACGCACGTGGAGAGTGGTGAAGACAACCTGGCACTTCTCATAATAAAGGTAAGCTTCATTATTATCCCAATGTCCTCCGAGATGGGGCAATTTCTCCGCCTAAGGAATTGCTACAAGCAGGTGCACGTGCCTAGTCCCAGGTGCTGGCGGGTTTCTTTTGGTCCAAGAGGATGGCATTTCCGGTCGTGAATGCCTGGGCCAAAGCTAGATGGAGTCATAAAGGTTTTGAGAAAGCTATGCTCATGGAGGGGGGGGGGATGATCCTCTTCAAATTTTTTGATAGTGATAATATTAGTGACATTCTCGAATAAGGGCCTTGGCATGTTGGGGATCAGCCTCTATTTTTGAGGCAATGGCCTCTAGGCATGGACTTAGACAAGGGTTCCATTGATGTTCTTCAGTTATAGGTCCACTTCCATAGCTTGCCGATGGAATATTGGATGGTGGAGGGTTGAGTTATGTAGCTAGTGTCTTGGGAAAACCCATTTGCATGGATTCTCAAACAGCTAATATGGATCGAGTAGGGTACGCAAAAATCTGTGTTGAGGTCCTGAAGAGTGCTACTTTGCCTGAAACATTATCGTTGCTTCGGTTTGGTGATAATGAGGAGATGGTGAGGGATGAGATCTCGATATCTTATCCATGGAAACCGAGTTTGGTAAGGAAGAAGTGGGTAGCTACTGGTCGCATTTTGCCTTCTGGGTGGGTTGCGGATCTAGATCCGGGAGTGATGATGCAGGAGGTAATGACTTCTAACAATGATAAGGGGACCTCGAGTGAATCTATGAATTAGGTTATGGATTGTGTAATTACTAGGGTTGAAATAATTGCCAATATTGCTGATACTGTTACTTCTGGGGGGGATGCTATTGAAAGCCGAACGCCAATGGTCTCGGGGTAGGTAGCAATGGATGGTGATCTTCATAAGCAGGCTGAGTCTATGCAGATTCATGAGGGCCAGCTTCTTGGCAGTCAGATGGCCGAGGTTGGGGAATCTTCTGGCTTACAGGAGCTCGTTTTACATGATGGGCTGTCTAACTCCAGTGAACCAAAGATTGACTCTGTTACAGAGTCCCAGAGGACTGATCAACTAGAGGGTATTGACTTAGTGCTTAATATAAGTAATGGGCTTGGAGACGATTCAGCTAAGACCACTGGGTTCAGTGGTCAGATTACGCGGGAGGTGGAAAAACCAAGTGTAGGGCGAAAGAAAGGTAAGAAAAAGAAGCTTAAGGGGCTTATATCCCCAGAGTGTCTCTTTTAATTTTCTATGTTTTTGCTTGTATGGAATACGAGGGGCCTTAATGAACCCCTAAAAAAGAGGATGGTGCAGCAACGGGTTGTGTAGGATCAACCGCTTTTGGTAGGACTTTTAGAAACTAAAATAAAGGTTAATGCTAATCGGAAGAGCTTCAGTTTTTTGGGGCCAAAATGGAGGTTTGTTTCCAACCATTTACATCATTATAATGGTCGTATCATTTACTGGTATAATGTTGATTTGTTCAGTGTTAGTGCACTCAAGATGGGGGACCAATATGTGCATTTACTGTGTGAGATCATTGGGAAGTTTCAGTTTGAGGTATCCTTAATATATGCGTCGAAGTTTGCCTTCCAAAGAGTAAGTTTATGGGCAGCTTTAGTGGAGATACACCAGGGCATGCAAAAACCGTGGTTAATAATAGGGGATTTCAACTGTTGCTATAGTTCTACAAAAGTGGAGGGAGGTGCTAGGTTCCATGGTGGGTCTGACAATGACCTCACTCATCTCTTCCAACATACTGATTTGGTGGATCTTAGAGGTCTTGGGCAATGGTTCACTTGGAAAATAAGCAGAAAGGAAACTTGTTCATTTGTAAGAAACTTGATAGAGCAATGGTTAATCAGTATTGGCTCAGTGCTTTCCCTTTTGCTTCTGCGTTTGGGGAGCCTGAATTATCTGATCATGCTTCTATTCTCATACAGCAGACATGTGGTGGGCCTAGGATTGGAGCTCCTTTTCGATTTTTTAATGGTTTACTCCAGGCTGACGGTTTTATGGAGATGCTAACCCATGCCTGGCAGACTGAAGTCAATGGTTATAAGGCTTATCAATTCCTGATCAATGGAATACTAATGCCACAGTTTCCTATCTCAAGAGGGATTAGGCAGGGCGATCCTTTATCCCCGTATCTGTTCACTTTGGCGATGGAGGGTCTCTCTAGACTGATGACACGTTTGGTGAGTTGTAACGGACTTTTTCAATACCATTACCGTTGTAGAGAACTGCAACTATCTCATCTCCTATATGCAGATGATGTAATCCTATTTTGTAAGGCTGACCCACATGCATTATCGATGTTGATGAATTTACTGCATGTGTTTTCTAATTGGTCCGGGTTGACAATGAATCTTCAGAAAAGTGCTCTGTTTGTTTCTTCTGATGTTCGGAATTCGGAGTGGATCGCTAGATTGGTGGGGTTGCAAATTCAACAGGCCCCTTTATGATATTTGGGAGTACCGATCACCCCAGGTAAGCCTAAGTTTTCTAAATTCCTACCCTTGATTGAAAAGCTTAAAGCAAGGATCAATGCCTGGCAAAACCGATTTTTATCTTTGGCGGCTCGGGTGACCCTCATCATTTCAATGTTACATAGTATGCATGTCCACTGGGCTGCACATATGGTCATTCCTCAAAAGGTCATCAAGGAGTTGGAGCAGATTGTTAAATTGTTAGACCCCGTTTCCCGGAGTCCGACTCTTGTTCATGAATACTTGCTTGCTCTGATACCAACTCTGTTTGACCCCGTTTTCGGAGTCTAACTCCTGTTCATGCTTCCATTCATACTTTGATACCAACTCTGTTAGACCTCGTTTCTGGAGTCTAGCTCCTGTTCATGCTTCCATTCATGCTCTAATATCATAATCTGTCGGACCCCGAGTTCGGAGTCTAACTCCTTGCTTGCATGCTTGCTTGCTAACCTGGCTCACTTACTTGTATCTGTGCTCTGATACCTCATGCACACTTACTTGCTTACTCACTTTGATATCATGCTTGTTACTATCATGCATGCAGAGAGTCCTAACACGTTAGTTATCTCCCAAAGATAACATCTATCCTTCAACCTGAGTCCTACCATCTTCAGCGTGGTTAAGTCCTTACTTCTCACTTATACTTGCTTCGGGTTCAATGAGATAACTTCTCTTGCAAGTATTCAAAACCATATTCTCTTGGAATGGATAGACAGAGGACCTCAGGAACTACATGTTTCATGAAGACCTCGACATCCAACTTTGTCTCCTGAGTGTTTGAAAGAGGGACAGAAGATAAACGTGAACAGTGACCCAGACGATAGCTTGAACTGGGTCATAGACGAAGTCTGTGTGACACAGACGATACCTTTCGATCCTCATAAATTTCTTTCGCTTAATCCTCCCAGAGTGTTCTCTATATGGCTCGAAAGAGAATTTCATGGTCCTCAACTTCCCCTAATTCCCCAAGTCCAACTCTTTCTTCTGAGGCTCAACAAAGGGGACAGAAGATACGTTGTGAACAGTAACACAGACGATGTCTTGCAAACGTCCTAACTTTCTTTAGGGGATTCATCTCGGTATGTTCTTTATACGTTTGGAAAGGGAATTTCATGTTCTATAACTTCTCTAAAGACCTCAAGGGTCGACTCTTACTCCTGAGGGTCCAACATTGGGACAGAATATGAGGGTGAACAAGAACACAGACGATATCTTCACCCCAACACTTCATGACTCTTTCTTGCAATCCTTGGTCCTTGATCTATCCTCTGTCTCCTATCCTCTTTGGTTGACTTATTACTTCTGAGTTGGCCCTCAATCCTCTAAGAATTATCGTCTTAAGTCTGTGTATGGTAACATAGACGAAGTCTGTGAACAGTAACATAGACGATAGCGCTATCACAGACGAAGTCCATTCGTCTGTGAACAGTAACACAGACGAAGTCTGTGTACAGTAACACAGACGATAGCGCTATCACTAGCACAGACGAAGTACTTTCGTCTTTGAACAGTAACACAGACGATTGTCTTGTGTTACTCAGAAGCTTCTCAATGAACAGTAGCACAGACGAAGTACAGTAACATAAATGATCCCTTGTATTGCATAGACGAAGTCTGTTCGTCTGTGTACAGTGGGTAGACGAATCTATCTTCTATATTCTATCTTCTATGCTTCACATTACTCATTCGCACACTCTTCAACTATACTTCCTCTATGTTCTGACTTCAGCACAGAGGATGCGCATACGCTTAAATCCTCCTTGCCTCTGTGTTATGACGTCATCACAAACGATGTTCATGCG
>JAOQMS010000003.1:2407956-2419413 GCA_027563885.1 Erythroxylum longipes | reverse complement strand
GAGTCTGGACCTCTTGATTCAAGTAAGCATCTATAATTAATCTCAAAATGCACAAATGTTATGTGAAATCCTTTGTGATGAAGTACCTTTGCTAGTTTAAGCATCGCTTTTATGTGGCTCTGAGCTGGAACTGGGATGAAAACTGCATGAGGTTTATGTTGAGGTGCCATAAATTCAGTACCCATCTCTGGATCTAGATCTACACCTGTGTTTCAGAAGTGCAGCTCTGCTTTTTTAGCTATTAGAATTTGGTTTGTGCACGGAAGTTCTCGCTCAGGGTGGCTTGTTATTTTTGTTTGTATGCATCCATGTACGGCCAAGGATGGCAGATATGCTCTCCATTTTTCTGTCAAGACTACCTCCAGTACCTTTTAATATTCATTTCCTATGGAATCATAAGGTATTGAGCAAACGTATGCAGATACGCAACAATTCTAACATTATGTGCAACAGTGCAAGAGACATCTCTATGAAGAAGTCCTCAATAGGAGTTGAATTCCTGAACGCATCGCAAATGATTTGCTGAAGTGGGTCAGCACATGATTATTACAAGGTTCCCAACTTTCTAAAAAATAACGAGTTTGAACCTGAGCTGAAGATGGAGAAGCCGTATTCTACTTGACCTTTAAAAGATTCCTATCAAACCTTTGAAGGGACAAAATATGTTTTCATTTTCATTCAAAAATACCTCGTGAACAGGAATACCAGTACATACATAAGCAAAAGAACAACGGAACTCAAACATAAACGACAATCTTTTCATTTTTTTCAAATATTTGGACTTCCTGTCTGTACTTTGACTTTAAAAAACATTTTGTTTGTATTTATTTAAAAATGACAAAATAATATCATTTTATCTTTAATCCTTCGACCTATAGAGTGGTTCGATTTGAAAGGTAAGTTTGAACCTAGTTCGAAATCTGAAATTAAAAATATAATTTAATTAACTCTAGCTAAATTTGGATCAAATCAAATATAATTTGTTCACTTAGATGAGATTAGATTGAACTCAAATAAAAATGCTAAATTTAATAATGTAAGGCTATAAAATTTGGCATTAATGATAGATTATTACTAATTATTAAAAGTTCAAATATATTATTATTATTATTATTATATAGTGTTGATTAATATTATAAACATGAATAAAGTATGAGATTTTCATAACTTACCAATATACAAAGAGCTGGAACTGGAAAGGGATCCAATGCCGGTATAAAAATTTAACAACTGGCAAATGGCAACTACACGACAAAGGTCCTGCATGGAATATATGTTTATTTAAATTAACATTAACATTAATATTAACTTCTTGGATTTGCTAATTGCTGCCTGTTTTATGATGCCAATGCTTATTCTATTGTCTCCCATTTTTCTTTCTCTTTCAGTTGAGTAGTTGGCATTTATAATTGAAATAATAAATTTAGAAGTATTTATTTTAAAAAAATTTTAATTTAATATTAAAATTTTAATTCATTAATGAATATTTTAAAATTCATAAAATTAGATTAAATTATTGTTTTTAATGATGTGATTAATATATGAACACTCATATAATATTTAGTAAATATGTCATGTTCGTAGAAACAATATTTTAACTTTATTTATACAGATTTTAAAAAATTAATCATTAAAATTAAAATTTTATTTAATTGTGGCATTTTGGAAAACTTTAAAAATATGTTTTTGCATAAAATCATATCTACTACTACTATTTATCGTATTATTTAGTTTATTACTTATTTTATACTTTAGTTATTAAGTATTTATTTATTTATTTCTTTATATGAGTTATTTGGACACAGTTTTGCTACTATTTAAAAGTAAGGCTACATATTATTAAACTTATTCAAATTCTCCATCTTGACGAAATTTTTACTAGGTTTGTTGTCTTTGTCGACTTGTGCATATGGGTTATATCAAGATATGTGATTTGTGGTGGTCAAAGTGAGACGCATATTCAACTTCAAAGTAGGAAAGATACCATTGGATTTGTTCAGATCAACATTCGGCGTAATAAGATAGACACCATTCGATTAGTCAGAAAGCTTATAAAGTATATCTAATGTTAATATATTGATGTTGCAATGAATAATTGTTGTATATTTTTTTAAGTATATACATCATGATTTCTTGTCATTTTTTCTAGAATAATTCGTAGAACTATAAATGTATAATATTAATGTTTGTTACATATAGAATAAAAAAGTAGCTTGGAAAGACTAAAACTTAATTGATCAATCATAACAACAGGGGAATAAATGCTCAATATGTTCTTCAAATAGAAAACTAAACTTAAATTGCATATTCAAGTCTAAAGCACAGAAAATTGTACATCTGTTCTTCATCATAATCAAGTTTTTTGAAAAATGCATTTTCCAGGTAAGAGAATCTCATTTATGAGCTTCTCTAAATTCAAGGATGATGACCCTTTGGGACCAGTAGCCTCTTCTGCCATTTTTTTCCACTCCATCGCTGTGTTTTTCAGTTCCTTACCTTTCTCTCCTTCCATCAAATCTTTTACAAGCTTAGCCAAATCATCTCTCTTCACATCATTGTCAATCTCCATACCAATTCCCCATTCGGCGCATGAATATCTACAGTTGATAGGTTGATCGCCAATGAAAGGCCAACAAAGCATAGGCATCCCTGCAGAAATGCTCTCAATTGTTGAGCCCCACCCGCAGTGCGTAAGGAAACCTCCGACTGATGGGTGATTCAGGACTTCCTCTTGTGGACACCAACTAGCAATGAACCCCCTCTCTCGTGTTTCTTCAGTAAACTCTGGAGGTAATATTGCAGAACCACCAACTACCATATCAGGCCTTATTATCCACAGAAAAGGGTGGTTGCTTTTGGCCAGTCCCATCCCAAATTCTATGAATTGTTCGGTTGTCAACCATGTTATGCTTCCAAAATTTACATAAAGCACAGAATTATGTGTCCTGGAATCAAGCCACTGAAGACACTCGGGTTCTTCTTTCCATAGATTACATCCAATTGATCTCAGACCACTTTGCCGCATTTGATTGAGATGTAGTTGCAGAGGGCCAATGAAATACACAGCACGAAACATAGAGGATAATGTATCCAAAAGTTCATGTTCTAAAGCATCGAAAGTGTGCAAAATAAGAGCTGGAGCTTCACGTGATTTCTTTGTTGGCTCTGCTGCTATCCGAAACCCGATTTCATCAATATTTTTCGCTTTAATTGCGTTAGTTGAAAAATCCCTTAAACGCAGATTTTTCATTCCTGGAATGAAGTCTATAGCTTGGTCCAAGTAGCCATTTTTTTGAAAGATTTCATCTACTAAAAAAAAAAATAGTTGTTTAGATGAAAGACGTTAGTGAAGCAAATGGACAACGAAAACTCTATGCCCCCTCAGAAACTATGTAATTAAAGAGAAAATGACTCTTTTCTTGCATATACCTTTCAGGGGTATTAGACCTCTTTCTGCAAGTACCCGGATCTGATCGAAGCCCATGAAACCAGAGGCAGAGAGAGTAAAGAATATAGCAATTGGAAGTCCGTGTTCTTCCGCTGCTGCAATAGTGAAATTTGACAAGAATCCATCTGAAACTATGCAAGTCACTGGTGGAACATTGGAAGAACTGCTTTCATTGAGTTTTGAGATGATATCACTAAACGGTGCAAGGTAGTCCCCCTCCAGTATGGACTGACAGAGTAGCCCCAGATGCGGGCCGACAAGAGTATCTGTCGGAGGAAGGCCATCTGGAATGAATTCAAAGCGGAAATCCGGCAAGCCATCCATGGAGTTTGGACCTCTTGATTCAATTAAGCATCTATAGTTAATCTCAAAATGCACAAATGTTATGTGAAAACCTTTGTGGTGAAGTACCTTTGCTAGCTTAAACGTTGCTGTTATGTGGCTCTGAGCCGGTAGTGGGATGAAAACTGCATGAGGTTTATGCTGAGATGCAATAAATTCAGTACCCATCTCTGGACATAGATATTCACTTTGTGTTTCACAATGAATAAATAGCTCTCTGCTTTATAGCTTTTAGAATTTGGTTTCTGCTCGGGAGTTTTCGCTAAGGTTGGCATCTTATATTTGTTTTGCATCTATTGTGTGTTTGTACAAGGCAGATATGCTATCCAATTCCCTATCAAGACAACATCCAATACTTTCGAGTGGTTATTTTCTATGGTAAGGTGACAAATCATAAGATAGGATCGTAATATAAGGTCAGCATAGTATTGTTGTTATCACTATTCTTCTGTTGTGTATTGAGTAATCGTATTCTAACATTATGTGCATTAAGTTATTTGGAATGCCAAGGGACATCTCTATCGAGGAGTCGTTAATTCCTGACAGCATTGCAAATAATGTGATGAACTGGGTCATCATATGATTATTACAAGGCTCCCAATATTCTAAGAAATAATGAGTTTTTGAACTCCAACCTTTTAAAGATATATTTATTGTGTTTTTCATTCAAACGCTTGTTAATTAATCTTCCCAACGGACGTCGTGATGCTTTACAAACAAATAGGGATACGAGTTCATAAGCCGAAGAAAAAACAAACGGAATTCAAACATAAAAGACATCTTTTCGTATTTTTTAAGGCTAAATGATAACTTTCAGAAAGTTTTGTTGTCTGAATTTACCTCTACAATGTCTTTTTCTTTTTCTTTTTAAGATTTTGCGAAATTCACAACTTTTCTGTAATGGGATTTTTGTTTTTGTCCAATTGATCCTTTCTTTTTCCAGAAAGAGACAAATTAAACAAAATAATTTTGATAGAAACATTTGAACTCTTTTTTTCTGCTATGAAAAGGACTGATTCTAGAGCTGAAGAGATTAGCAAAGGTTTCAAATCATGTCATACCGTTGAAGTCTTGGCAATTGTCGTAACTTAATTATTGAGGTTGATTTGGGTCTATAACAGTTATTTAAGCAGCTGCAATACACGTAACTCACATTTCACAATGTCTCCAGAATAATAATATGTATACAAAGAGCTGGAAGGGATCCTATGCCGTATAAAAATATACCAACTGGCAATGCAGCCACATGGGGTTCTTCGATAGTCGCGCAAATGGACTGATATGGAATATGTTCTCTTTACAGTTAATATAGTCAAACAAAGCTCTGATGTTGACTAATTTCTTGCAGTTTAAAATTTATTAACAATAAAAGAGAATCACTTATTATTTTAATTTTTGTATGGAATCTTTAAATTCAGCATTTAATTGAAAACAATGTTTAGAATATTCCTCTTAATATTTTTCTCAAAGCTCCTTAAATAATGTAATTTATTAGTTTAGTTATTGCAATTTTTAATTCTATAGATACAAATTTTTAGCAACAAATTTTGTACTCTTTTTTTAAATTTAAATATAATTAAAATAAACTTAATTTTCTCTAATTTCTTCTGCTATCAAGATGCAAAATTGCTGGTCTTTTGTCAGTATATTTCTTCCGTCATCATCTTCCTTGAGGATGATGGAGTCTTCTTTTTTATATTTTATTTTCCTAAAACTCATGATTACAAAAACATTCATAGTCTTGACCCTCAGGATTGAGAATAAGGGAAGTCAAGTCTAGTTATCATACCAAAGCCACATTTGGTTTCCATTACCAATCTTGTGTTTAATATAAAGATAAACTAAGTCGTGCAGCTTCATCCTCTTAAGAAGAATCCACGAGAACTCCCTGGTACAAGAAGCTTGCCAAAAATTCACATTTTTTAGGTGAAACTGACCTATCCAATTGTCCTAGAGTGCATTATAACTACCAGAGCCTTTTGCAAATTAGGACTTTTTGCATAGTATAAATAGAAATGATCCCAAGGCCTCCAAGTTTCTTCGAAATAACAACCTCACTCTATTTTTCCTTTACATTCTTTGAGTTTTCATATATGCCATACCATAGGAATGCTTTCAAGATTCTATCAACCTTTTTAAGGACTTTACTAGACAAGGCAATGTGAGCAGTCCAGTATATATGTAAGCTGCTTAATATAATGATAATAAAGGTTATCCTAGCAGCATATGAAAGCAACCTATTTTGTCAAGCATTCACTCTTGCCTTTATTCTTGCTATAAAAGATAGACAATCATTAAACTTTGGTGAAGAAGTGATTGGGACTCCCAAATAACAAAAATGAGCATAATGAACATTTATCCTAACTATGCTCTGCACTTCAATAATATTTCTCACATCAATAGAGATATAAAGATAACTCTTCTCAAAGTTATGCTTTAAACCTAACCATTCAGTAAATAATTCCAAAGTATGCATCATAATGATAATAGAGTAAGGACCAGTTCCACAGAGGATCAGAAGATCATCAACATGCATAAGGTGAGTGAGATTGAGAGCATTACATTTGTAGTGAAATTGAAAGTTCCTGTTACAAGAGATCAGCTTACCTGTCAATCGAGAAAATCCTTCCATCATAAGAGTGAAAAATAAGGAGACAAAGGATCTCCTTGATGAATGCCTGTAGCAATCTTAAAAGGCTTGATAGGAATCCCATTCACCAGAATACTTATAGATGGAGTTTGAATGTATATCATGATCCAATTAATAAATCTAGATGGCAATTGTAGAGCTTTAAGACAAACTCGAACAAATCTCTAACTAACAGTGTCAAAAGCTTTGAAAAAATTAACTTTAATTAAACAACTTTTAAGATTCTTGCTTGAATTGTATTCCTTCAACTGTTCTTGAAGAAGAAGGATATTATCCATAATAATCCGATCAGGAATGATAGCTCCCTGAACAGAATTAATGATGCTAGAAATAGCCAACTTGAGTCTTTCAGCAAGGAGTTTGAAAATCACTTTATAAATTATGTTACCGTAAGAAATTGGCCTAAAATCATTCATACTTCGAGGGTTGTGTTTTTTAGGCACCAAGCATATGTATGTATGGTTCATTTCTTGAAGCATTTTTTAGGAAACAAAGAATTCTAGCACAACTTTTGTGAATAACTTACCTGTAATGTTCCTAATGTTTTGAAAAAAATAAAGCTATGAAACCATCCTACCCAGGAGCTTTAGATGATTTCATGTTGAATAAAACTCTCTTAACATCGTGCTTAGTGATTGGAGACACCACAATATCCTTGATACTCTGATCTATCAAACATTCAAACATTCTTAACACATGTGTACTGGAGACGACGTAAGTATCTAACCCCATCAGCTTGAGCAAATGATCTTTAGCAAGCTCATGCCAGTGTGTATGATCTAAACATTCTTTTCCCCTACTGTCTAGGAACACAGATATTTTGTTAGTATTCCTTTGTGCTAATAAGGATGAGTGGAAGAACTTGGTGTTTGAATCACCATCTTTTAGCTAGTTTAATCTAGATTTTTGCTTAAAAATAGAATTTTAGAGATTATGAGCTTCTATATATTCCTAGAGATAGATCACCTTGATAGTTCTAAGAACAGTATTACAGGGAGTGTCATAATAAGCTATTTGAGCTTGTATAAGCTTCTCTTTAAGAGATAAGAGGTTCTAGTTTTGGCTAGACATGAAACATTTAAGGGGTGCCTTCATCGTCTTTAATTTTTGTATAGACTGATATGATTTATAGCCAACGAATTTGTACTCCAACATCTGCTAACCAGAATAAAGAAACCATCTATTTGTGTTAAGCCATCAAAGAATAGAAAAGGATCTACTGCTGTTTTACATTCTATAAGCTTTTGGATCAACATATACAAATGGTCAGATAAGAGGTTTTTACCAAAATGAGCATACGAGTTTAGAGACACCACACTGAATTAAGTAGAGAACGATCTAGATTCTTCCAAATAAGCAGGTTACCATGCTGATTATTAGTCTATATAAGCATTCTTCCATGCTGATTATTAGTCTATGTAAGCATTCTTCTAGTATATTTGAGATCCACTAAGTCCATTATTGTTAAAAAAAATTAGACAATTCCATGGTCAGTCTAAGATTAAACTGCCTTCCTCCCTCCATTTCAGTTGAATTAAGAGAGCACTTATAATCTCTCACCATAAGCCAGGGGTTAGAAATTTGAGTTGAATATTTTCTAAGTCCATCTAGAGTTTATTTCTTTGAAAGTCAAATTTATTTCTTTGAAAGTCAAAATTTAAAGCATAAACAAGAGACAACCCAAAAATTGAACTTATACCTCTTAGCTGACATTGAAGATGAATAAACTAATCAGTATTTTCCACAGCCTAAACTCCAGTCATTTCCTTATTATATAGATAGATAATTCTATCATTAAAGTGCAAATTACGATTGGAGATGATCTCCTAATTTGCACCGAAAAACTTGAAAGCGGTGAGGGAGAGAGGGTCTTTTATTTTAGTCTCAAGAAGACCTATTAAGCAAGGCTTCTTATCCCTCACCATCTTTTTCACCAGTGACTTTTAAGAGGGTCATTTTACATTGTGAAGATATTCACAAGTTCTTCATAAATCCTCAATAAAGATTCATCAATCTGAGACAAATTTAGAGATTTAGGGTAAGGTGTGTAAGAGTGTGTGAGAAGTTTTTAGAAAAAAACGAAAAAGAAGAAGAAGGCTATCTGACTAAGGCATTAGGTCAAGATAGAAATAAGGCATGCGTATAAGTGAGCACGTGGAAGGCACATGAGGAGTACACGTCAGAAACACAAGCAGAAGAAATAAAGGCGTCAACTTATAAATAGAATGCATGTAACTTCTTCAATAGTCTATAAATACGCATATTCAGAGTCTTATAGACACATACAAAAATTATTATTTGATTCAAGAAAGAAAGTGAGTTTGAGAGTTGCTAGAGTACTCATCTAAGGGTACTAGAGAGTTTACGGAACTCTTAGAGGTGTTTCTAAAAACACTCCATCTCTTATAACTTGTTCTTTTCTTAAAGCTAGTGGAACCACAAATTATGAGATCCTTGGATGTAGTTACATTCTGCAAAATCAAAGCAATTGTCATTAGTCTTTTGTCATAAAATACAACTGAAAGATACAAATTTCCTAACATCAATGGTATCAAAGCCAATTCACAGCATTTTGAGCATTCAAGAATTAAAGACTTAGTAAAAAGGTAAAGGTAATATCATACTGGTAAACCTAAATCTTCATACCAGTCTTCTGATCTACCTATTGTAGTCAAGACACCATCAAGAATATTGTTTTCTTGTCTTCCTTTAATACTTGTAACAAAATGGTGGGAAAGAAATGGATGTGTTCATTGGTAAAGAAGATTTCACAATTTGGAAACTTTAAATGCAAGCCTTACTTCAATCTTATGATTGTTATAGTGCAGTTGAAGAATAGTATGATATAAAGACAGATCCTGTCAAAAATCTGAAGTTGCAAAGACTTGTACATTGCAAGTTAATGCTTCATTTATCACCTACTGTGATTAGAAAAGTGTAGAATTGTAACACTGCCAAGAAATTGTGGATGAAACTTGATGAAGTTTATGCTAAAAGATGTTTTCCTAATAAGATGACTATGTTGCATAATTTGGCCAATTATAAAATAAATACTACTATTTCTCTTAATGATAATCTGGATTACTTCCTTAAACTAGTGAAATATTTAAAAGCTACAGGTGAAAAGATTTCAGAAGATCACCAAGCAGTGGTAATTCTAAAAGCCCTACCATTAGACTTCAATTCCTTCAAGAAGGTGATTAAGCATTCCAGTGGAGAATCTCTCATTGTCAAAAGGGTGCTGGACTCACTAATGGAAGAAATCGTGGACAACAATCCATTCAAAAAGGATCCAAAAGTTATGTTTATAGATAATAAATAAGAAAAGAAGCATTAGCAAAAGAACAGTAAGAAAGGAAATTGGCAAAAAGGGAATGCCAAAAATAAGCAGTCAAAAGATAATGTAGAAAAAAAGAAAAAGACTAAAGGCAAGAAGTGCCTCTATTGTAACAAAAAGGGCCATTTTGCCTGACACTGCAGAAAGAAGAAAAGAGACAAGGCTACACAAGGTGGAAATGCTGGAAATGTGGAGAAACCTGAAGAATCTAGTGGTGATGAGCTACTGGAAGTTACAGAAGAGAGTGAAGATCTCAGCAGAGAGTGGATCTTTGACTCAGGTTGTACAATGCAAGTCACTCCCCACAGAGATTGGTTCACCACATTCGAACCAGTGAATGCTAAGGTAAAGATGGCAAACTCGGGACAACAACAGGTTAAAGGTATTGGAAATGTTTCCATCAATATGTTTGATGGAAAGAAAAGGACCTTAACCAATGTCAGATTTGTGCCTGGAGTAAGGAGAAATCTCATATCTGAAAGCATCTTTAATAAACAAGGTTTTCAGATTAGATCTAAGGATGGACTTAGAGAAATCCTAAAGGATGGAAGAGTGATCATAAGAGGAGTTGCAAGAGGTGGGCTCTACTATATAATAAGCACGACTAAAGTGAACCTGACTACTGAAAATGGAGAGCCTGATTCAACTAAGCAATGGCACTCAAGGTTAGGACATGGAGAGAACAAGAGTTCATTGCATCTTTCTAAGCAGGGACTGATTCCAGAAAAAGACATAAAGAAGATGGAATTCTGTGAATCATGTGTACTAGGAAAGCACTACAGAACCAGTTTCCAAAAAGGAGCAAAGAGGGCTAAAGAGATTATGGATCAAAATGATCTCTAGGGACCAGCTCAAGTGTCCACTATAGGAGGGAACAGATTTTTCATGTCCATTATAGATGATAAGTCTAGGAAATGTTGGGTCTATCATATAAAAAGGAAAAATGAAGCATTGGAAATCTTGATCAAGTGGCATACACTAATGGACAATCAAACAGTAAAGAAGTTGAGGTGCCTAAAGACAGATAATGGCCTTGAATAATGTAACAAAGAATTTGAAGACTACTGTAGTAAGAAAGGCATACAGAGGCATAAAATAGTTAGAGCAACACCTCAACAGAATGGTGTAGCTGAGAGGCTCAACAGAACAATCCTAGAAAAGACTAGATATATGTTACTATCATCAGGGTGTTCATAATCTCTATAGGGGGAAGCTATTAAGACTGCAGCCTACCTAGTAAACAGATTACCTACTTTTGCTCATAAGTACAAAACTCTACATGAAGTATGGAATGGGAAGAAGTGTAACATCCCATTACCATAGGGTACGTACTTAAGCTTTTAGGCACATAACCTACGATAATGGTATGTTAGAGCAATAACAAATCTAACTCACACATGGCATCGTTTAACATACTCAATATCCTTATCATTTCTCTTAAAACATTCACTTTATTCATTGATAAAATATACATCGTTGAGTATACAAGAAGTTCCAAATTAAATAATTTAATACAAGTTCAGAAAAATACAATGCAGACGCGAACTGATCCCGACCTCTATCCTTCACCTGTATGCTGTAGGTATACTCCCGTTAGCCTAACCGGGGTATTCTTCTGATCCTGAAAAATAATTGCAAATTTTGGGTGAGTTTTGCGAACTCAGTGAGTGAACCATCATT
>JAOQMS010000003.1:2393173-2407856 GCA_027563885.1 Erythroxylum longipes | reverse complement strand
TTACCGATTTATATTACTTGTCGACGGGGTGCGCTTGCCTCTAATTGGTCTAGATAGAATTTAATTTATATTGTTTTCTTTAGACCGCAACAGCTGCAAGCCAAATGAACTTCTGTTTGTGACCCTTTACACTTGCCATTGCCTTACCAACTAGAACCATCAAGAAGAGGCTCCAATACATCTTGCTTACCATTAATATAGAATTCAACAACTACTCTCATTCTAGGGAGCTTATCTGGGTGGTAATTTATATGAAAGATTACAGGCTTTATTTTCTTCAGTACGACATCTTTTCTTATTGTCTTGAAAAGTACCTTACTGTTCATGAACATTAAGAAATCCATAGTCCTCCTTATTGCATGAAGCCCGTCATACCCAGGATGCGAAGGAAAAAAGAGCTCCGCATTATATCTTAATAAATTCAAATAATATATTAAAAATAGTAATTAGAAGTTAGCAAAATTTCCCAGAAAATCCTGCATGATTGTGCTCTAAAGTTGTCCAAAATTTTGCTTGTTTCTCGAGAAAGTTGAATCCCATGATTCATTGACCATGTCGTAATCACAATCATGATGAAATAGAGCAAAACATTGGGGATTAGGACCATGAAGGCTGCTGATTTAGATGCTCCATAAGCCATAGCCTGGAGCTTAAAAGCAGGAAGAGAGAAAGAACTTGATACGTGTCAAAGTAAAAGAGGGATTTTTATGCAAGGTGAAGATATTTGGTTTCAAAGGAGCACCCTTCATTCTCAGAAGAAAAAGAAGGAATAAAGTGTTACATGTCATCCTCGATCTACTTTGAGATATTGTTAAAAAACGATTCGTTTTGGCTTCTGGACATATCATTGCCTTTAGAACAAGACATGCATGATTTGTCTAGTTCTAGTTAACAACTTATGATAAAACTTAATTCCAACTGCTGGATTTTTTTTATGGATGGAGATAATTTATGCTCCTTGATGGTATAGATGCACCTTTATCCAAAAAAAAGTGTCAATTTTTAGGAGAACCGAACTACATTTGGAATAAACTTCAAACATCCGAGCTTCAAGTTTATAGTTAAGAACATCAAGAATAAGCAGGTATATGATATTCTTGGAAAAACGGTTTAGGTAAAAGATTTTCAAGTGAAGATCACTAGAACATGGCTTCATTATGAGAATATAGAAGAGCTTAGGAGGTTGGATAGGTAGTTTCACAATTACCCTAAATGGTACAAGGCAAATAAGTGACATTTGACTGAACTGTCCATTAGTATACAGAGGCTGCCACAAGTAACAGACTTTATACTCTAATGTAGGCAAGAAATTTGATGCAAGTTTGGAACAGATTAGCTCTTTCAGAGAGCATTTAAATGTAAGAACTTAATTTTCATATTTCTATATATCTTAAGCAGTTTGAGGAGTTATTATATAAACCTAAGCTATAGCAACTATCCAATAAGCTACTTAAAAAGCAAATTCTCTAGGTCTGCCTAATAACTTCTCTATAAACAGAGGCAATGCAACATTCTTGTTACACAGAGGCAATGTGAACAGAGGCAATGCAACTAATAACCTCCTGGTGAAACCACAATAGCCCATGCTCCATGTTCTACACGATATATGCACTACTGGTTTCTCTCTAGTGTTAAAGACTTCATAATCTATGCAACTAAACGAATAACAGGAGAGAATGTTTTGACTCGGGTTATGTATGGTCACAACAGCGATTGTTAGTACTGGTACCATGAGTCGTCGTATCAGCAACACTCACTGGTGGATAGCTTTCCCCCATAAAAACACATACAAGCAAAGCAACCAAAGAAATCACAAAAACAATGAATAACAAGTAATGCTACAGTAACATGCATGAGTACTGTAGCATAATTAAAATAAATCCATTCATTCCTTTGTGCCGTATTCTCATCTTCTAAAGGACAAAAATGCAAGTAACGTGGCATATACGTGGAGAAATTACAAAAATAGAAAAATAATCAGATACAAAAGCAAGCGCAAATAACAAATACATGGAGATATCTTAGGAATAGAATAACAAAGATATAAGACAGTAACAAACAACAAAATCAAACATAAACCTGGAGCAATCGCTAGAAAAATTGTAGGAGGGCCCTAAAGACGTAGAAGGTAAGTCGACGAAAAAAAACTGTTTTAGAATACACGAAAACCTGTTGCGATATATTAGGGAAACATATTTTTCTGTTTCTGTGAAACGGTTGTGGTTTTTTTATTTTTAAAAACAGCACAATGCAACAATAACGAACCAAACATGTTTTAAGAGGAAGTTTTATTTTTTATAAAAACCACAACAAGAAATAGGGAAAAATGAAAACAAATACCCCTTAAGCCTATTTCCCAAAAGAGTTTTGTGTCACATGTATACGCCTATGGTATTAGATATCAAGGAGATTAGCTTTAGTGCAAATGGGAGTTTGTTAAAGAAGTGCTCTAAAGGCAATCACCTTTAACACTTATTGTACAAATCATTTTATGATTAATAAAGGCATTTTTCATTATTTTGATGTTCATACGTTTATGGATTTGATGTTGATCTTAAATTGATTTAATGAAGTCCTTGATACAAAACATAGCATGGAGGAAATCATGATGAGATCATGATAATGAGATTCCTATCATGTGTAATTATGTTAGTATCTAAACTTTCCCTAGTCATAGGATTAATGAGATGGGATATCATTAATCCGGATAGACTAGTGCATGTTATACTCCTTGATTAGATCAAGCAGTAGATCTCATAAACTGTAGACATAAGTTATTTAGAGTTAAAATATGGATACTTACTAAGGGTAGTAAGTACATTGTATTGACCTACTATGAGACAATCATATGGATATTCTATTTTAGTGCCAATGATAGTCTCATCATAGCAATGGTGAAAGGACCAACTGCATGGCATCATTGTGTGTGGAAAGGTTCGTATTTAAACCACTGATTTTTTGGTCAATTCGGGGTCATGAAGTGTTGCTAGATACCGCTCTTGATTTACTTGAATAAAGTGTTAATTTAAATGGACAACATAACTGGGAACCTAATGGGTAACACACATAGGAGATTCGAAGGATGAGTAAAATGGTCTTGAATGGTGATTCAAGATATGAGAGAGTGTTTCAGGATTGTATCGCGATGTGATTGTGGTAAAAGCGTTGTATGGAATGGATTAGAAACAAGTGTTGTTAGCGTCCACTAATGCATGCGATTCATGGTCATTAACTTCCCATAACTTCCATTAATTCATGTTATTCATAACCATTAACTTCCCATAACTTTTCATTAGTGATGGGGGTTATAGAAGGCCAAATGGTGCAGAAAATTAAGATGATTTTCATGCATCCGGTGTAAGACATAAAATGAAAAGGAGAGGTTCTTCTTCTTACACACACACTCTTTTTCTCTCTAACTCTCTCAAGAGTTCTTGTCTTTGCTAGCATAAAGAAAGAATTCTAGCCATCTCCTAGTGAGGTTTCATCCTTCTATCTTTATATGGACTTTGATTAGAGACAGTCTGCGTTGATCATTGTGGTCTATGACAACCCAACGTGGAGAAGATTAAAGAACGAATGAGATCGTCAGAAAGGTATGTAAACACCTTACATTTCATGTTTTTGTTTTTCTATATCTATATGCATGAGTAGATCTGGTTTTTGAGTTTCCGTTTTATTTATGCTATGTATATTTGATATATATTATGTTTGAGATGCATGATCGGAACCTAACAGGTGGTGTTGCACTAAATATTAATTATAATTAATCTATAGTGATATAAATAGTATTTTGAACAAGCTTCTTGTGCTTCTTCTTAACATTTGATCCTTGCTTCATTTCCCACATTATGTACTTAATTTTCACTTCTTTAATTCGAGTGATTTCATGGAAGCCTCTGAGGGAGGTTCCTCTCTTATATGGGAGTAGCTGAATCAATTCCCTACCATCAAAGAATCGTTGGATGCAAATATAGTGAAAGGTCATAAACATCAAAACACGGATGCTAATGGTGCAAGGAAATCTTAGAGTAATGTTGTATCTTTTTCTCCAGCTCAAGAGAAACTAAGACAATTTATTGAAGCTCTTATTAATGGCATTATTTCTCCTCCTCTTGAGATTTTTTAAGAGGGTGAGTAAGCATTGGAATTGTACTTTGTTCATTTTCTTTGTAAGCAAAAGACCAGCATATCCTGTCATGAATATTTGGGCTCAAAATAAATGGGGTAACAAAGGGTTAGATCTCATTCTAATCATTGAAGAGGATGCTTTTGTTTTCAAATTCACATATGGTGACAACATGAAGAAGATACAAGAATTTAGACCATGGCATATGGGAGGATAGCCATTCTCCATCCCAAAATGGACTCTAGGTATGGAACTTAACAGATCAAACATTGGAACATTTCCTTTGTAGATTAATTTCCATAATATTCCTCTTGAGTACTGGACTATGGATGGGCTAACTTATCTAGCTAGTTCTATTAGAAAACCTCTAGCCTTTGATTCTACCATAGCTAAGCTAGAGAAAGTTTATTATATAAGAATTTGTGTGGAAATCAATCCTAAGAATGGATTAACTGATACTTTACCTGTTATAAAGTTGGATTCTATCAATGAGTTGGTTAATGCTAAAATTCATTTGTCTTACATTTGAAAACCACAAATGGGTGAGCAAGTATGGAAACCTACAAGGAAGTTATTTAAAACAAGAAACTACTTGGAGCTTATAGGAGTGGATGATGAAGATGGCCTTTAGAATAAAGAAGCTAACTCCACTGATTTGAATTCTAGAAAACATCCTGAATTGGTAGAAAAAAAAAGATTTCTATAAACACAGGATAAGCCTACTGATGATGCTAATATCCTGAAGGAATCTAAAGAGAATAGAAATTCAGAAGCTAATTCCATCAATGGTGTTATTGAAGAAGGGGTAACCAACTACGAGGACGCTGAATTGAATCTGGAATCTTTAGAATTTACTCCTAGTTTTAGCCGAGGTATTATAGAAAAAGGAGAAATCCTAAGAGGATAGATAAATAATCCTTTAAACTACTTACATGATTTTTTGGAATATTAAAGGATTGAATGAACCTCATAAGAGACAGACAGTTAGGGATATTTTGATGGAAAAGAATCCTATTATCCTAGGATTGTTGGAAACTAGAGTCAAAGCTCACAACTTGTAGAATGTTATGAATTTTTTGGGAAGAGAATTAAGCTTTGGTTCCAACCATACCTATAATTTTAATAGAAGAATTGTATATGCTTTTAATAGAGAAAAGGTGCAGGTTTGAGTTACTAATAGTTCAGACCATCTCATACATCTTTCCTACTTTTAATCTGATTCCAATTCTTGATTTGAACTCTCTATAATCTATGCTTCAAATTTTAAATTTCAGAGAGTTCAACTTTAGGAGGATATGTCCTCAATTGATAGTTCTATAAACAAACCTTGGCTATTAGCTGGAGATGTAAATTATATACTCCACCCTTCTAAAGCCTTTAGAGATAGAGTTAACTTTACCAACCTTGGTAAAAAAACTGGAGAGTGTGCTTAATAAGCTGGAAGTGACAGATTTAAGATCAATGGGCAATTTATTCACTTAGAATAATAAAACAATCAAGAAGCTGCCTTATTACAAAAAAGCAAGACAGAACTCTTGTCAATCAACACTAAATGAATAATTTTCCTAGATCCTACTCATTCTTTGGTCCACCACTCTATTCAAATCACTCTTATATGGAAATCGAAGGCTGCCTCTCTTTTGATTCATTCAAAGAACCTTTTAGATTTGTCAGTTTCCTGACATGCAAAGAGGGTTTCATGGATCTGGTTTATAAGGTCTGGAATCATAATGTTGTTGGTTATAAAGCCTATCAATTCATGATGAAGCTTTGGATGTTCAGAACCAGACTTAAGATATTTCTCAAAGTTAGCAATTCCAGTTTTGTCTCAATCATCTAATATGCCAAAAATGAGCTGAGAAAAACATAAGAAGCTTGCAATCACAATCCTTACAATCTTGACTTAAAAAATATTGAATTAAGGAAACTGGAGATATATAATAATGCACTACTTGATTATAATTCCATGTTGATACAAAAAGTAAGAATTAATTGGCTAAAAGATGGGGATTTCAACTCCAAATTATTTTGTAACTTAATATTAACAAGGAGAAACTCCAATAAAATTACTTTTCTGCTAGATGAAAATGAACATTCACTGATAGATAAAGGCTCAATAGAAAATATGTTTTTTAGGTACATTGAAAACATACTTAGGAAGAATAAAACTCTTGGATTTTCCAATATGCAAGAACTTGAAAGGCTGATTGGTTCCCCTAATTCTTTAACTCAATAATCAGTACTGAAACTACAATAACCTCCTTCTTATTAGGAGACTAAGAATATTCTTTTAGCCTGAATCCAAGAAAGGCTCATAAGCCAAATGGGCTTAACGCTTATTTTCTCAAAACCACTTGGAATATAATTGGTAACCTCCTTGTGGAATCAGTTCTAGAATTCTTGAGTACTAAAAAACTACTAAGAGAAATTAACGCCACTCATATCTTTCTTATTCCAAAAATGACTAATGCAAATTGTTTTGAACATTTTAGATCCATTTCATGCTATAATATTGTTTACAAGGTGATCTCCAAGCTTCTTGCTAATATCTTAAAGGATTATCTGAATCAATTCATACATATTCTGAAGGCACTTTCATATCTGGCAGAAACATATCAAATACTGTCCTTTTGGTTTAAGAATTTCTTAGAGACTACAACACCAATAGATCTATAAAAAGCAATGCCATTAAAGTATACTTTTCCAAAACTTTTGACAGATTGCATTAGAATTTCATTACTCTAATCATAGAGTGGGTTGGCTTTCCCATGTCTTTTATCAAATTGATCAAGGTTTGTATATCAATTCCTTGATACAACATTTTGATTCATGGTGCTCCTTTTAAACAATTAGAGGCTCCGCAAGAATTAGGTAAGGAGATCCACTATCTCCTTACCTACTAGCCATCTCTATGGGATTTCACCATAAATGTAAGAAAATGTTTCTAACTCATGTTTTCTTTACAAATGACCTCTTAATACTATATGGTACTGGTCATTTCTCCATATCTTTATTGTATAACTATCTTTAAACATTTTGCAAGTTATCTGGTCTTTGTATTAACTCTTCAAAGAGCTCCATATATTTCTCCTCATACATCTCTAACACTGGAAACTAACAACAAACTTTGATTTGGAAGTGCATTACTTTCCTTTTAGGTATTTGGGAGTGCCAATTTCATCTAAAAAGTTGAGATATCAAGATTGTCTTTTGATTTTGCAGAAATATAAGAAAAGGATTAATGCATGGCAGAACTTAACGCTCTATCAAGCCAGTATAGTTCAGCTTATCCTTTCACTTTTAAACAATATCCATTTAAATTGGAGTTCTCTTCTTCTTATTCCTAAAAGGATCATTAAGCATATTAAGAAATACATAAAAAAAATTCTAAGGCTAGGAAAATATAGTAATCCTAAATGTGATAAGATTAAATGGGAACAACTCTACTGAAGAAAGCAAGAAGGCGGGCTTGGTTTATTCTTAATTTAGTTACGCCAGAAAACATGTATCGCTAAAATAATTTGGAGACTATTTAATGACAAAGAATCATTATGAAGAAAAAGTATGAATGAATTCTACTTAAATAATTCCATCTTGGGACAAATTTCTTAAAAATAAAAGCACTCTTAGCCCATAATTCACATCCTCATAATCAGGAAATGGTGTATCTATTCATCAAAATTTAAGTGGGGAATATGTTGAATACTTAGTTTTGTTCCAGTCGAAGCTTTTTATATTTGATGGATAATTTAACAACACTCTCAGCTAAAATATCAGTTGATACTCAGGTCAATAAGGTTATTTCTCTTTTTTTTTTCATTTCTCTAAAGGAGGGACTGATCCGATCCCAAATTACTATCCTAACTTGAAACGCCCCACTACCATAGAGTATATACCCAAACATCCAAAGGACATTCAAGTATATATCCTACGACAATGGTATGTTAGAGAAATCATAATCACTTATATGGCATCATACAGAATAACACGATACCTAAAAACTACTCCTCTTCATTTCATTAATTAATAAAAGTTACTTTGTAGCAGTACTTTTCATTAAAAAAAATAGTTACATTGTCAAAAGTATCTGAGATGTTTACTACTCTTTATACAAAAGATCTACATGAAGTGAAAACTACATAAACACAACTACAACTCCTCAGATGCTAGCTGACAGACCTTTGAGCCATATCTTAATCTAAATTGTTCTTCTAGAGAATCTTAGGAACTAGGTCTCCTCTCTCATATCTGAAAATCCATGTTGTAATTTTGATGAGTTTTATGAACTCAATGAGACAACTACCCTCGATGTGCTCACTCATTCAGCACATCAAACATATCAGATATAAATCAAATAAACAATAGTCTTCATTTTAACAAATCATATAATCTTTTCATAATAACATCATCATCTATCTCAGTTAATCATTTTATAAAAAATTCACAAATGAGGCATATCACAATATCATCACAATTCAGAAATATTTTCACAATCATATATGAGAAGATACAAATGCATATGAGACTCAACTTTTGTTATTATTTGCTATAACCAAGTTCCTTTCAAATACAGATATAGATACTGTCCGATATTGGGCTCATTCAAATACAAAAATCACGGAGCTAGGCTCTACGTGCAGATTACAAATTTCTAGGTTTAAAGCTCTTTCAGACTAGCTACTCCGATCACAACGCCTTTATCTAATCATGTATTTCATGTAATGCATCAAATCATAGAATACGCCATCAATAACATTTATTTATGATGCACAGACAGAATCTCATATTCATTGGACCTAAGTTTGGCATTCAACAATTATGTCGAGTATTTAGATATCTTTTAAAATTCAAAAGAAAATAGAACACTTCCAATGCATTCCCAAATATCAATCTCCTCAAACCTTAAAGTCCAGAATTATTACTATCACGATCAAATCATTAACAGTTTAATATTTGGGAATTAAACATAAATAAAATCAATCTTAGTGAGAACATCTAGGTTACTTATAGTACACTCCAATATACATTCCAATTTATGTTATTGCCCAGATGGTCCGGCAATGTTAAGATGATGGCGTTCAACTTGACACGTTCTAATATATGTTATTGCCTGGATGGTCCAGCAAAGTCAGGATGATGGCGTTCAACTTGAGAATCTATATACATATACATTGTACACATTACTAAAGTGATCAAACAAATACATATTCAATTATGCGCATATATATATGCCATGTTCAATACATGCTCAATGAGTTTTCTCGGGTATGTTTTCCTTAATCACAATTCATAATCTTTCAAACATTGTCACTTGAATATATCTTGTTTATACCTAGGTTTACATCTCAAAATAACCTGATTATCTTAATTTCATCTATCATTCATTCAACCAACTTATTCAACATCCAATTAGTTTCATTTCAAGCCCTAATTCATCGGAGGATAATATCCTTTTTTTACTTGCTTCAAACATCACTTAAAAGACAACATTCCATGTTCAAACCTTGCCCACGAACATTGTAGATCTTACCACGATCGTGACAGAACCATATGCAATAGGCCACGATCGTGCATTAATGGCCACAATTGTGACATAACTAAAATAATCAGGCGACGATCGTGCCCTACATATTTTCTTCCAATTCTCTACGAATTCATCAAACTTAGACACATCATTTACACTTCCAATTTTACAAATTTCATGCTCATTATGCAACCTCATTGAGGTCTGAATTATACTCCAAATTCTCACTAAAAATAGCTCACAAATCAAGGTGTTTCATGCATCAAAAATCAAACCAAAAACTAACTTACCTTTTCATGCATATAATCCCAATTCTTTCTTAATTTAAGAACACTATGCTATCATCTTACTTTAGCATAAATTCACTCTCATTATACATCAATCCAGACCTAATTCATCCATAATTCAACCTATAATGCCACGGTTTTCATACTCCAAAAACAAGCATAAAAACTTCCGAGTTCATGCAACATTTTTCCAACACATATCACCAGCAATATCTCATTCATTGCATTCCAATTCAATCATCATTCTCAATCTATTAATCATGCCATAAAGATAAAATGTTTACTTACTTAATAGACTTCCAGTTTAGCACAAAATAGCAAGATAACATATCACTCCAAGCCAGCAAAAATCAACATAACCTCAAGGTGAAAACAAGTTGATTTTTCAACAACAATATGAAGACCACTTTGAACTGGTTTCTTGGCTATTTTGTGGAAGGTAAAAAGTTGTTTTTAGTGCAAAAATTTGGCTAAGGTTTAAGAAAAATATAGAGAAGAAAGTAGGAGAAAATTTCGGTGAAGGAAACAAAGGAAAGAAGGAGCAAAACGTTGATGCAGAAACTTGCTACATCACATGCTAGGTGTCCTAACTTGGCCAAGGCATTTGTCCTAAGGCGTGCATACCATGTATCACCCTAACATGTTTCCATTTATCCACACATTAATGTGCCATATGTTACTAATTAATTAGTCCACATGTCACAAAATAATTGGTCCATTTGTCATTTGATTACTATTCTATTTGTCACATATTTAACTATGACAATGTCACTTAATTATAGACTTAGTGACCCTAATTTTTCATGTATCAATTTATCTTACCACTTGACATTTTTCCTAATCCAATTGTACATTTTAATTCATTAGTTTCCCAATTAATAACTATTAATTCCAATTTACTAATTGGAATCCAATCAAACTAAAATTCAAGACATAACAATTCACAATTCACATCATAGTCACTTTAAAATCTTTCATACCCCGGGACATGTCAATTGAGTGTATATGCTAACTTGTAATGTGTACAAATTATCAATATTCACAATGATTTAAGGTTAAACCTTACTTATGTTTCACAAAATCGAATATTACATAAGTACTTGCCTAATAGTACATGAATGGATAAACTTATCTAAATCCTCAAAAATAGTGATTTTTTCATTAATGACTTTTGTATTAAAGCTATCAGACCTCACAATCCTCCCATCCCTTGGTTTAACATTGAATGGAAGGAAACCTTGAGTCTTAAGGCCTTTTCCACCACTTCCTTGGCTGTAAAGAGAAGGCTAAAAACAAAAGATATGATCATTGGTTCTAATGATCTTCTACATGAATTAAGCTGCTTAGAGGCTGAATCTATTGATCATCTTTTCTTCAAATGTAATTGCACTACATCCATTTGGGCTAGAATGCAACACACAATGAACCTTACCTATTTAGAGAATGATATGTAAAATATTCTAATTTAGGCTGACAAACAATTTCTAAAGTTGGGGAAGGATTAACTATGTCTCAGTCTCAATTTAAATTGCTCAGTATATGTGATTTGAATGGAAAGAAACTAAAGTATGAATTAACATACAGAATTCAATGCTGAATTAACACACAGACTTCAATGCAGAATTGAATGGATAGGAAAACTGAGTGTTTCTGTCAGGAGAAGATGGACTCTTTAATTTATCATGTTTCTAGCTTTCCTTAGATAATAGCCTAATTTCAAGGTTTTTGTTCTATAATTCCAAACAGTTGGACACTGCCTTATAACCACTCTTTTAATGCCTTTCATGGTTCTCAATGACTTCATTATTTTTCAAAAAAAAATTCTATTGAACCAATCAAGATTATTGAAAACAATTTTTAATGAATTTTGAAAATATTTTTTAATTAACTTAAATTTTATTTGAAATAAATTTAATTCATTAAAGAATCAATAAGTTTAACCTAATCTATCTATCTAAGGAGTTAGAAATTTTATTTTAAATTTTAAAGATCAATAGAATCAAATATGGCTTGATTGTGTTTTTATGCATATAATTTGATTATGTGCTCGTAAATTGCATTTTTTTATATATTTGAATATTATATGTGAATTTGCATGTTACATATATATATAAAAAAAAGTATGCCAAGATTATTCTTCTTCTTATATAATTCTCATGTATATGAATATGAATTATTATTCTTTCTTCTCCTTATTTACGATCAATATTTTCTCGGCTCCTTCTTGAGTGGATAGATTTGTATAGAAAGATAGAACTACCTAATATAAAAGGTTTCAAAATCTTCACAAACCCCCTTGTTTTTTCTATATATATATATATATATATATCTGTGTGTGTGTATGTGTGTGTGTGTATGTGTGTGTGTGTGAGAGAGATAGAGAGAGAGAGATATTTATATGCATTTTTTTGTATTTAATGAGACCAAAAACATTAATCCTAATAAAATATTAAGTACACAATGAGACATGATTATTTTCTTTCATTGTTATAGAATAAATCAGGTTTATGTTTATTATTAAGCTTGCTAAGCAAACTCAAAGCCACTTTAACTCAAATATTTTTACTTTTATAAAAATAGGTACTATTTAACTAAATTTATGTTATTTGGATGAGCAAAATCATGATTATATGAATTTAGAGGTAGAATTAGAAATAATAGATATGTTTTGACAAGAGTTTGTCACCTAATAATTTTAGGGTCACATGAGATATGATTGATAAAATTATTATCTAACTAATTTAAGTGTAGTTGATTTGTTGAACAAACTCAAAGTCATCTAAATTTAAATAGGATCCTAGACCCGCTAAAGAGATTAGAATAATCCTTTTAGAATAGTAATGAAGGTTATTATTCCAAATAAAATGGTAAAAGTAACCAAATATATGATTTAAATAATGGTCTTATTTGCTTGTCATGACATATAACCTATTACTTACCTTTTTATATTTATTTTAATCTAAGTACAAATTAGATTTGTTTATTATAACTAATACAAAGTTTTAATGAACCAACTTTCTTAGCCATAGGGTAGGTTTAAAAAGAGTTCTCAAAGATAAAAAAAAATATATGTCCACTAATTTTGCTATTAATACATGTTGAGGATTTAATGACAAAGTTTTAGAGATAATTCAATATCATATAGATGATAAAATGTAAGGATGTTTTGAGTTAACTAAACTGTTATAAACTTCAATAGTAACATGGAAGATGTATATCAATACTATGATAGTACGATGCAAAAGGTTGCATAAAATAGAGTTGAAAGATATAGTATCTTGATGGAATTTTTTTCGTCTCAATTTAGATTACTAAAAGCATAGCATAGACTAAGCTATAATATAATAATAGTTGTTTTTATAAGAAATTTTGATTACATGATTTTTCTTGCAAATACATGATACAATAGAGATTATATATATATATATATATAGATATAAATATATATCATGTATGTTATATATCTAACTTATGATTTTAAGTTTCTGATACTCAATTTGGATTAAACATTACTATAATGTTCAATGCTTAATAAAAAATTGGTTATTGAATAGAGGTAGTTGATCCAAGTTTATGCAAATAGTTTGTATGTGCTAGATTCAAACAATAATTATGCTTAACATAATTGGTAAGAATATAAAGTTAGATAACAAAACTATCATTTTATGCCATTTTGGTTAAATTAACATAATGAGAATTATAAAGTTATATAATATATATTATCCTTTTGATTAAAAATCATATGAAATTTGTGAAACTTAAATAATAACCAAATTAACTTTTGGTGGAAGGATGGTGATGGTATTGAATTATTAGATTTTATACATATAATGTATTGGATATAATAAAAATTCATAAAAAGTTGATACTTGTATTTCATTCAATTTACTAATGACTTTATGTAATATGGTCATGTACAAGGTTTTAAAAACCAAACCGGACCAGCCAGTCTGACTGAAAAAAGTTTGAACCGATCAATGGTCTGGTTCGATTTTAACAAAAAATCTGTTAGTATGAAAACTGTTTGGAGAACCAGCTAGTTTTCATCAAACCGGTTACACCAGTTCGGTCACCCTTCTTCTCTCCCTGCTCGCTTCTCTCGCTTTCTCACACAAAAGAAGCACTCGTTGCTCTTGCATGTCCTAAGAAATGGAGAAATGGAGATTTGTTGGGCATTTTCATCTAAACATTGCTTTCTCAGCAGCTATGATAGCCAAGAAAGAAAGAAAATGAAGGAAAAGAGTATCACGACACATATATATATGTGAAAATGCCAAAGAAGGTCACTAGAAAGTTCGACATCAAAGTGATTCTTGTAAAAGTTGTGGCGAGCTTCTTCAACCTTAGGTCGTTCTTCAGGAGTGCCAGCTTCAACCATTGAGGCTCTGATAGTTTTTGTTTTTTTTTTTCAAAAGCCAATCTTTATTTGTAACATCCCGTTCTCATAGTAAAGGTTGGAACCCTAAAATTTGGTACTTGTGAGATCAAAGAGAGATTAAGGAAATTACATTTCATGCTCATGAATAATGTTAGCATACAAACATGTGAATTTGAATTTTTGAACTCATTACAATGGCTATATATGCACTCATTTGACATTTTCTGGGTATAATTGATATTTAATGTGATTATATTGGGAATTATGAATTATATGTGTTATCAATTAAGTTAGAGTGGATAAGTAGTGAATTATAATTTTTGACAAAATTCAGAAATTTTTTGGATTTAAGGATATTTTTGGAC
>JAOQMS010000003.1:2356813-2368502 GCA_027563885.1 Erythroxylum longipes | reverse complement strand
TCGGTGAATTTAGCTACGGCCGAATCTCCGACGTTTTTGACCGTCGGTTTATTCCATCGGTAATTTGGTATACCGACGGAATATTTGTCAATTCCGTCTGTAATTTCCGTCTGTAATTTGCTATTTTCTTGTAGTGTTGTAATGTGGACATAACTTTGCTATTGTTTATTAATTATTTCTAAACTTTCAAAAGAAAATAATTAGATTAAAATATAATAATACAGAAACTAAAAGAATAACTACACATAAAACTCTAATACCAACTTATATGAACCCTCCTAAGAATAAAATCTTAATTTACGAATAAGTTTTAATCATTAAGAAAGCTAGTTCAAAAGCATAAAGAGAATTAACTGTGACTAAAGAATAATTAAGAACCAAATTTATTAAGTAATTGAATGCCACAAAGAAAGAAACTTTTAACAAGTTTGAAGTTTGATGAATAAATGCAAAATTGAAATTGGAATTTTGACTGCAAATATGACTGTGGCATAAGTCGTGTGTGTGATAAAAATTTCAACGTCAGTTCTAATATATGGGCCTGTTAAAGGCCGTATCTTCACATCTTATTTTATTAAGAGTTATACAATCTAGAACACAATTGTCATTTTGATAAGGATACGGATTGGGACACTATCGTGTGTCAAATCATGTCCAACTAAAGATGGATCTTTTGTCACCAATTCTTCTTAAATTCCATCTTTTGTAATAGTCTCTACTAAATACGTGCAATATTGATTTCTTAATTGGGTAATTATCCTCACATTAACTACATGGGAATCTTCCATAATTGCGCCAAAGGGCTTGTCAAGAAATTTATTTATTTTACAATTAACGTTTTGTTTAGTCAGAGAGTAACCTCAGAAGTTAGTATCATAATCCCATATTAGAAATAATAGAAAATTGAAGTTTTTTATAAGTCTATGAACTTAGATAATTACTTTTGGATTTGTAGTCCTCTTAAACTTGAATATTGAAATTGTTTTCTTTTGAAAAGAAATTACTGTACAAATGGTATTGGACTGAAAAAACAATCACAGAAATTGATAAAATTTTGGATATTGGAATGAGATTTAATAAGAATATCAAGTGTTGAAAGAAGAGACATCATAATCCCACATGAGAAATATGCATAATATATACATATATATTTATAAAAGAAGAGGTACAAATTTTTATAAGGCTATAAAAAATACTAGTTAACTTGTACTAGTTTGTGATTCTCTTTAACAAGTAATAAACTTGAAGAATTACTTAATCAAAGACTGATTATGTCTAGAGTCCCTTTTAAATGATGCAATTTTTCAGTCATATGCATAATATGGAAAAAAAACTTGTATTTAAATCTCTAGAATTTAGATCCTGTGATTGAAAATATGAATTTAAATAAATTTCACGTCCTTTAGTTTAAATATTTCACATTACATCTAAAATGCTCTTTGCAAAATTACTGGTCGTTCGCAAGCACATTTCTTTTGTCATCTTCTTCTTCGAGAATGAGACAATCTACTTTTTTATATTTCTTTACCTAAAGCTCCTTGTTAAGATATTTATTATATATTTTTGTTTAATTTTGGCATTTTTTATTATTGGATATTCAGATAATGATTAAAAATATAAATTAAGAAGTCTTACTTGAATTGGCTTCTTGGATAGAGTTGTTGTCCAAATATAACTCTATCTTGGATGAAGATTCATGTGGATTATGTTTCTTCTAGAGATATGGATTAAGCAAGTGTGTGAGGACTGCGTGTAGGTTTTGTGGTCTTGAATTTTTACTGCGGTGTTACGTTGTTGATTGAAGGCGACATGTGAGTTGTTGGGTGATTTTTCTTCTATATGGATTTTGGCGTGAATTTCTGGGCGTTGGTCTTTTTGCGTCGGTCACTGAGTGCTGTTCTGTGGTGTTAGTCTTATTGCGTAGGTCACTGGGTGTTGTCCATGTTTTGTAGAAAATACATGAGTATTTTGATGAGGTTTTTCTGGTGAGTATTCACGGTGAATGGAAGAGCAAAAGGCGTGCTATTTGATCTGAATTTTTTATTGCTTCAAGGGTGGCTTGTGTGTAACGTTACCAAGTGTGAAGAAAACTAAAGACATCCAAAGGTGTTGTTGACGAATGCGTGACCCAACTCCTACACCTAAATCATGGCTGACTTGGTGAAGTTCTTACTGGGTGTTTCTACGTGATTATTTAGCTGCTCTTGATTTCGTGATTGTGCAGGAAATTATTTCTTGTCTTTTTGTCAAGTGCTTTTTGAGTGTTAAGTTGTTTGTTTAATAACTTGAGTGATTTATTCATTGTTTTTTTCAAAATATTGTTGAGAAAAATCCTCTGTTGAGGTTAGTACGAGACGGTAGTACTATTGGGAGTGAAATTCTTTCACGGGTAGTGAGGACGAGGGATAGTGTCTAGGGTTGAGTAGTGTTAGCTCAATAAAGCCTTGTATAAACTATTGTCATTAGTGAAAGAATTAAGTTGGGTAAGGGCCCCGCAGACGTAGGTAAGGTGTGCCGAACTGCGTTACCAAATTTTCATGTTGATCTGTTTAATTTTGTCTTTATTTTTCTGTTTTTGTTTGTCCTGAAAAATTAACAGTTGTTGATACAGTTACTTTATATCTAGTAATCGACAAATACAGTTACAAGTAACTACAGTCAAATTGAAGTTTTTGCGAAACTACACCCCTACGGTTCTTTCAATTGGTATCAGAATAGGTCACCGAATCAAAACTTGGTACATCAAGTCGGTGCAGATCCTTGTTTCGCAATTATGGTTATAAGAGAAGGGGCATCAACCATCAGGCCATCGTTGTTAGATGGTTCAAATTATCCTACATGGAAATCACGGATAAGAGTATTCATTCAGGCACAAGGAACAAGAGCATAGAACTCGGTTTAAAATAGTTGGACACATCCAGTGATGACTAATAAAAAGGGACAAGTAGTACTTAAAGATGCATCTGAGTGGACAAGAGTTGAAGAAGAGAGAGCGCTTGGAAATTTTCAAGCCTTACACACTATCTTTAGTGTTGTTAATGAAGGTCGCTTTTCAATGATATCAGCTTGTGAATCGGCAAAAGAAGTATGGGACATTTTGCAAACTATACATAAAGGATCGAAATTTATGATAGCCTAAAAACTTCAAATGTTAGTTGTGAGATTTGAAGAACTGAAGATGGATGAGAGTGAAACCATTGGAGACTTCCATGAGAGACTGCGTGACATAGCAAACCAAGCACATCAACTTGGGAAGAAGTACTTTAACCTAAAACTGGTTTAAAAAAACATTGAGATCGTTACCTCCAAGATTCATACCAAAAATTGCAGCCATAGAAAGAAGCCCATGATATCACTGAATTGTCTTTGAATAAGGTGATTGGGATTCTTACTAACTTTGAGATGAATTTGTTGAGGGATAATCGAGAGAAGAGCAAAGGATTGGCATTGCAAGTCGAGATTGGAAAAGCCGTGAATGACTTAGAAGATGAATCCGATGAGAATGAGGATATGGAGTTATTGACAATAAATTTCAGTAAGTGGCTAAAGAAAGTGAAGAAAGATAGATCTAATTTTAGGCAAAACAGTGGGAGCTCATCAAATAGTAATTTCAAACAACAAGGGAACACTCAAAAGGGTGAAAGAAAAGTGAAGAAATTTAATGTCATGAGTGTCAAGGTTTCGGACATGTGCAAACGGAATGTGCTAACACCTTGAAGAAGAGAAAAGAGAAGTCCTATACAAGTACTTAGAGTGAGAATGAATCCGGAAGTGAGTATAGTAGTGAAGAAGAAGCTGTGAATAGTGCTGCGTTGGTTACTTTATACAACAAAAGTCCAGTTGCTTGCTTAACAGCAACCAAGAAGGAAGTAACCAATGACGAAAACACGAGTAAAGCAGAAAATTTCAGGAAAAATGCAGACGAATAAGATCAAAGCTTAATCTCAGATTATGACAGTGATGACAATACTTCAGATGATAAAAAGAAAGGTATTTATGAAGCGTATGAGTTAATGTGTGATAAATGGGTCCAAACATGTAAGAAAAATGAGAAGTTGAAGGAAGAAAACTCTACCATGAAGAACACCATTCAAGACCTTGAGAAGAAGTTGTTATCTATAATAAATGAGTTTAATGGAACAAAGTTGAAGCTAGTTAGTATGGAAATGGGAATAAGAATGTTAAATGGAGGTAACGAAAAGCTAGAAAAGTTGTTAGAAATTGGTAAGACTAAAGAAGACCTTTAAAGCATTGGCTATAGAGATGAATGTTCCAAGTCGAATGATGAGAAAATTGGCATGACCAGATCTGTCCAAGAAGAATTCTCAAAGAAAAATCGAAGGTTCATACCTACATGTCACTTTTTTGGAATAATCGGACACATAAGATCGAAATGTTACAAGTTGTTACAAATGATGTTTCAAAGGAGTCAAAACAAAAAATCTAGATACTCTCCATTAAATTTCTAGCAACAACCCATGTTAGTGAAGTACTCTTAGGTTAGAAAGGGTTAAGTACAAGCACAAAGACGTAGTGAAGGAAAAACAAGAAATTGTCCAGATTCACAGTTAGTTACTGCTTTTGAAGAAATTGTTCAGACTGAAGATAAGTCAGTTGCTTTAGATGAAAAAATCAACCAGACAGTTGATGACTAGGATAATGTGACGAGGAATAAGCCCATATTTGAATTTCTTCGAGGGGCACAGGGACTGTGTGCTTTACATTTTTGAAGTATAGTTTGATGTTATTTATTAAAAAAAACAAAAAAGAGGTTCGAAGGAGTTATCTTTTAGGCTTTCTGAGTTTTTATTTATGAGTTTTCTAAGGTCTAGTTGATTGATGTGTACATGAGGCTATGCTTGATGAAGGGGTTTATGAACTTGATCAGCTATGAAGATGGAATTGACGTGATTCTTATGTTTCTTTATTTGCTAAGATTGATCAAATTAAAGGATTCTTGTTTTGGCATTGTTTTATCTTAAGGGGGAGACATCATATTCTTTTTTGTGACTGTTTAATTAAGGGGAAGATATTAAGGTATCTTCATGACTATTAGTCTCGCTTTTTGGCATTTTTTTGTCCCGAGGAGGGAGGTTAGAAATTTGGATGATTTTTCATTATTGTTTCTTTGGATATTTCTTGAACTTGAAGAATTTGATGGATATGTCTTTGGAATTTGATGTTGGATTAAGGGGGAATTTCTTATTTGTGACGAAAATGCCAAAGAAAGGGAGATTGTTAAGATATTTATTATATATCTTTTTGTCTAATTTTGACATTTTTTATTATTGGATATTCATATAATGATTAAAAATATAAATCAAGAAGTCTTACTTGAATTGAGTTATTAAGTAAATAGAACTCTATCTTGGATGAAGATTCATGTGGATTACGTTTCTTTTGGAGATATGGATTAAGTTCATTATTGTTTCTTTGGATGTTTCTTGAATTTGAAGAATTTGATGGATGTTCTTTGGAATTCGATGTTGGATTAAAGGGGAGTTTCTTATTTGTGACAAAAATGCCAAAAATGGGGAGATTATTAAGATATTTATTATATATCTTTTTGTCTAATTTTGGCATTTTTATTATTGGATATTCAGATAATGATTAAAAATATATATCAAGAAGTCTTACTTGAATTGACTTCTTGGATTGAGTTGTTCTGCAAATAAGACTCTATCTTGGATGTAGATTCATGTGGCTTACGTTTCTTCTGGAGATATGGATTAAGCAAGGTGACATGTGTGTGAGCTGCGTGCAGGTTTTGTGGTCTTGAATTTTTGCTGCGGTGTTACGCTGTTGATTGAAGGGTACACGTGAAGTGTTGGGTGATTTTTCTTCTATGTGGATATTAGTGTGAATTTCTAGGTGTTGGTCTTTTTGCGTCGGTCACTGGGTGTTGTTCTGTGGTATTAGTCTTATTCGTGGTTCACTAGGTGCTGTCCATGTTTTGAAGAAAATACATGAGTGTTTTGATGAGTTTTTTTCTGGTGAGTATTCACGGTGAATGGAAGAGCAAAAGGTGTGTTGTTTGCTCTGAATGTTTTTATTGCTTCAAGGGTGGCTTGTGTGTAACGTTATCAAGTGTGAAGAAAACTGAAGACATCCAAAGGTGTTGTTGACGAATACATGACCCAACTCGTACACCTAAATCATGGCTGATTTGGTGAAGTTCTTGCTGGGTGTTTCTACGTGATTATTTAGCTGCTCTTGATTTCGTGATTGTGCAGGAAATTATTTCTTGTCTTTTTGTCAAAGTGTTTTCTTGAGTGTTGAGTTGTTTGTTTAATAACTTGAGTGATTTATTCATTGTTTTTGTTTCAAAAGATTGTTGAGAAAAATCCTCTATTAAAGTTAGTACGAGACGGTAGTACTATTGGGAGTGAAATTCTTTCACGGGTAGTAAGGACGAGGGATAATGTCAAGGGTTTAGTGGTGTCAGCTCAGTAAAGCCTTGTATAAAACTATTGTCATTACTGAAAGAATTAAGTTGGGTAAGGGCCCCGCAGACGTAAGCAAGGTGTGTCAAACTGCATTACCAAAATTTTATGTTGATCTGTTTAATTTTGTATTTATTTTTCTGTTTTCGTTTGTGCTGAAAAATTAACAGTTGCTGATATAGTTACTTTACATCTAGTAACCAACTAATATAGTTATAAATAACTACGAAAAAACCTTACAAATAACTGCAGTCAAATCGGAGTCTTTCAATCCCTCTACGTACGGTTCTTTCAATCCGGAACCACAAAATAATTTCTGGTCTTCTAGAAGGACGCGTCTATCAAAGATGATAAAAGCTAAGCCCACAGAAACATTTCTGGTCTAGAAGGAAGCGTCTATCAAAGATGATAAAATCTAAGCCTTTGGGACAATGTAAATGTGTGGTGCCAAAAGATTATCATATAAACTTGTCCTGCTATTATTTGAATGGAAAAGGTAGACACTAGACACCAAAGCAGCCAGCTAATGATGCCCATGCCGATGTCCAGTATTTTTTAACCCGTAGCAATCACTTGGGACACATTTTCTAGAAACCTTGAAGAGCAAGGCGGCAGATTCTTCGAAACTCGCAAAACCGAAAGATGCCAATCAGTTAGGTACGAGTCAACCATAGCAACTAGAGTACCTTTAAACATCAGCCACTAGTGTCTTAATGTTCTTATCAAACATAGAGGACATAACGATCGTCACAAGTGAATGAATAAGTTTCTCTCCAAGTCTTACTCATCTTACTGTATTAGCGACTCCAATCATTCATGACTTCATTTTTAAGAACACAAATTATTTTTCGTAAGTATTAAAATACAGATGAATACGTTTCAGTTGGCATTAATTTCCATATTAAGGTAAGGAGTCTGGTTAGATGATCAAACCTTAGTGACTTGATTTTTAGAAAAGAATGAAAATCATCAATTTTCAAAATACAAAAGCATGGGGATTAGAAAGAAATAGAGAAGGGCGAGGGGAGAGTAGGCTCTGGGAAGATTTACAACATTCTTAGTGAATTTTTCTTAGCTTTAACACGTTTAAGGGAGTGCTTGATTGATTATTTTCCTTCAAAAATAATTTAAGATACTTTTCATAAGAAAATTGATAATATATGTTAATTGTGGTTTTGTAGATTAATTGTTTTGTTGTTTATGTATTTTAAATACTTTATTGAGTGTTATTTAATTATTTGTATACTTTATTTTTAAATTTACGGTAGATTTATAGGGAACCCTAATGCAGAGGAAAGGCAGAATTTATATTTTTGCTTAATTATTGGGTTTTAGAGATTTCTAAACATGCTTCGTGCATTAAATGCTTTATTTTTCTTGTATTTAGTGCTTTCACGGTGCTTGGAGAAACTATTTGGTATTTTCAACCATATTGAATGTAACTTTTCAGTTAATTGCCCATGTTTGAGAACGGTGTATTTGTACTATATTAAGATAATTTGTGGGGTTAAAGTGTATTTTAAAATTTAACATTTACAACATAATATAACTTAAATATTAACGTTTTGAAGTGTTCAAATTGAATACTAACATTTTCTTAAATATTTAAAACAGATTCTAAATGGACGAAAAATTTGACATGATTAATTCTTTGTCAGTTAAATGTCACGTTAATATTGAGTTGTCATTATTTTTAATTATATATTAAATAATAAATAATAAAAAGTGGTATTACTAATACGTAATTAATTTTTTAAATTAACCGGAAAGTGAACCTCATTATCACACGATGAAGTTCACCTTTTGTTCAAAAATAATAATAAATTATTAACATGACATTTAATATCCTTCAGTTTTCCATCTATATATGATTTAAAATTGTTAGAGTTCAATTTGAATATTTTAAAATATTAGTATCTATAATCCATTCTGTTATAAACATTTAAAACCGTGATCTGTGGTGATTAATCAAGACCCACATTCGGCATCAACATATATCATTTAGTTGGTTGGGATTAATATCTGGCATTGGGATAAATTCATTTAATTGATCAGGAACTATATATTGTGCTTACCCAAGCAGATGTAAGACGACAGTGACATGTGAATGTTGCAATGAATAATTGTTGTGTATTTTATGAGATACAAGCATTATGACTTGTTTGACAATTGCAGTAGTGTTATTAGAAACTGTGTTGATTTAGAATAACTGATTTTTTATTTACTTTTTAAAAATAATTTTTCCCTATTTGATGTGTGCTAGCTGTATGATTTTATATATTTTTAAGTGAAAAATGTGCAAAAGTGTAGACATCGATACGAATTTTAAGCATACTTTCATAAAGTTAAATTTAATAGAGATGTTAGATAAAGAATTATTTATAAGATTTCCAACTATTTTAGAATTATTAAAATATTATTTTAGCATGTGTGTTAACTTTAGCCTGATCTCAAGTGATCGAATCTTTTCATTGAATGGTGTCCAATCATACTATTAATATAATTAACTTGGGCTAGGGACGTGAAAGAACTAATTTGCTAAGTCAGATATATTAGTTTAAAAACCATACATCAGCTTCTTAAGATCTTCCCAAAAGAAGCTACATCTCACTTTCTTTACGACTATATTTATGACTATTACGGGGAAACTATATGATGTCAGATTGAGTAATTGGATGTCATCTTAACTAGCATCATATTACACTTAACCATTAGCTTGGAAATTAGTTGAATATTCAAGTCTAAAGCAAAGAAAATTGTGCAGCTGTTATTGGTCACAATCAAGTTTCTTAAAACATGGATTTTCCTGATAAAAGAATGTCATTTATAAGCTTTTCTATATTCAATGATGATGACCCTTTGGGACTCGTAGCCTCTTCTGCCAATATCTTCCACTCCATTGATTTGTTTTTCAGTTCCTTAAATTTCTTTCCTTCCATGAACTCTCTTACAAGCTCAGCCAAATCATCCCTGTTCACATCATTATCAATCTCCATGCCAACTCCCCATTCAACGCAAGCATATCTACAGTTGGTAGGTTGATCGCCAATGAACGGCCAACAAAGCATCGGCACGCCTGCAGAAATGCTCTCAATAGTTGAGCCCCACCCGCAGTGTGTAAGGAAACCTCCGACTGAAGGGTGTTTGAGCACTTCCTCTTGGGGACACCAACTAGCTATGAACCCCCTCTCTCGTGTTTCTTCAGTAAACTCTGGAGGTAACATTGCAGAACCACCAACTACCATACCAGGCCTTATTATCCACAGAAAAGGGTGGTTGCTTTTGGCCAGTCCCATCCCGAATTCTATGAGCTGTTCAGTTGTTAACCATGTTACGCTTCCAAAATTTACATAAAGCACCGAATTAAGTCCCCTGGAATTAAGCCACTGAAGACACTCGGTTTCTTCTTTCCATAGATTACATCCAATTGATCTCAGACCATTTTGCTGTATTTGATTGAGATGTAGTTGCAGAGGGCCAATGAAATATACAGCACGAAACATAGAGGATATTGTATCCAAAAGTTCAGGTTCTAAGGCATCAAATGTGTGCAAAATGAGAACTGGAGCTTCACGTGATTTCTTAGTTGGCTCTTCTGCTATCCGAAACCCGAGTTCATCAGTGCTTGTCGCTCGAGTTCCGCATGTTGAAAAATCCCTCAAACGCATATTTTTCATTCCTGGAATGAAGTCTATGACTTGGTCCAAGTAGCCATTTTTCTGAAAGCTTTCATCTGCCAAATAAATAAATAAATAAACAGTTGTTTAGTTGTTTAGATGAAAGAACTTACTGAATATCATGGACCACAAAATAATAAGCACAACGAATAGCCAACTCATAACATCAACATGGAAGTTATTCCACCATGAGAGGCAAATTACATGAACTTGTTCTCGTTAACAAAAACTTTCTAATTAAGAAGCTCTCTTAGAAAAGTCAGTTTGACTAGTTTCAAGACTTGTATGCTTTGTAGATCTTATATGCGACCCAAACTTCACTATCCAAATTTTGCAAGTTCATGGTAATCAATATAGTTTCTTTATGTCCCATAAGAAATATGCAACTGAATATGAGATAATGACAGTTTTCTTACATATACCTTTCAAGGGTAGTAGACCTCTTTCTGCGAGTACACGAATCTGATCGAAGCCCATGAAGCCAGATGCAGAGACAGTAAAGAATATTGCAATAGGAAGTCCATGTTCTTCAGCTGCTTCAATAGTGAAAGTTGACAAGAATCCGTCTGAAACTATGCAAGTAACCGGTGGAACATTGGAAGAACTGCTGTCATTGAGTTTTGCAATGAGATCACTAAACGGTGCAAGGTGGTCACCCTCCAATATGGATTTACAGAGTTGCCCCATATAAGGCCCAACTGTATTATCTGTCGAAGGAAGGCCATCCGGAATGAATTCAAAGCGGAAATCCGGCAAGCCATCCATGGAGTTTGGACCTCTTGATTCAAGTAAGCATCTATAATTAATCTCAAAGTGCACAAATGTTATGTGAAAACCTTTGTAGTGAAGTACCTTTGCCAGCTTTAGCATTGCTTTTATGTGGCTCTGAGCTGGGAATGGGATGAAAACTGCATGAGGTTTGTTCTGACGTGCAATAAATTCAGTACCCATCTCAGGAGCTAGAGCTACACTTAATGTGTTTCACAATGTATCGTTCTGCTTTATAGGTATTAGAATTTGGTTTCTACACGGTAGTTCTCGCCAAGAGTGGCGTCTTATATTTGTTTGTATATGGCAGTGCAGGGACAGGCAACCAATGGCAGATATTATCCATTTCCCTATCAAGACGACTAGTAATTTTCTATAATAAAGTAACAATCGTTAGGTTGGTCAGCATATTATTGCTAGTAGAAAGCAGTCACTATTATTTTATTGTGTAATGAGCAAATCTTTGACAATATGCAATAATCATTAAATCACTTCATAATATAAGAGATGCCTGGATTAATTGAAAAGTCGTTAAAAAATAGAAATGACAATCTGTCGAGTTGCCAAGTTTAAAGGAAGCTCGAATAAGTCCAAACTTAACCAAAACATACCCAATTAACTTCATTAGAAATACAAGGTTTTAGTCAGCAATATATCTCAGACCAGGCTTGCTAAAGCATTTTTGTCTTTCCTCCTCGTGGGAGTTGAATTCATGACCGCATTGTGATACGCGTATTCTAGGTATAGAAAAATTATATCCAACACGTACAAAGAATACCTAAAATTACCGCAGTGACACAA
>JAOQMS010000003.1:2345056-2356713 GCA_027563885.1 Erythroxylum longipes | reverse complement strand
TGGTATTTATTATGCTTTATCATCATTAAATGGAGTAATGATCTTACCATTAAATGGTTTAATGGTTGTCTTTTAATTATGGCATGTAATGTAACCTTTTAGCATTCATTTGATTAAAGATGAAAGAGGTGCATTTGATGGATCATCTTCCTTCCTTCATCAATAAAACCGAAATTGACATGTCATTTTAGATTATTGGTCTTTTCATATAGCCATCTTAAAACAAACAAAAAGAGTCTCATTTAATGGCTTCATTATGTTTGATTAAAGAATGAAGTGATGCAATGGATGCTCTCCACTTCTTCTTTCTTTTCATGCATAACCGAAATTGACAAGGTGAAAGAGAGGGGTTCTTGCATTTTTTGGACTCTCTCTCCTTTCTTGCATGTGTTAGCCAAAATTTTCATGAGAGGTGTCTCAACTTTGGCTTCTTTCTTTTAAGAAAAATCTCCTCCAAATATTTCTTCTTTCTCACCAAAGGATCTTGTTAACCAAGTTGTCCAAGACGAACAAGTGGTAGATTGGATTGGTTAAGGATACAACAATAAGGAAAGGATACATTGACAAAGGAAAGGATTCAAAAGCAAGGCTAAAGAAGGAGAGGATAGCATAGCGAGAGTTAAAGATGTAGCAAAAGGAGTTGGTAATATAATCTCCATCTTGTTCTTATGATAATTATTTTTCCATATACCGTATCATGTATGGCTTGGCATGTTGATTTGGTTAACTTGCTTCCGCTGTGTTTTGATTTCTAAAAAGTTTTGAAATCTACCATTTGAGCCAAATCTTGCATGTTTTATTTTCCGATCCAACAGCCACATAATTAAATCTCTACCACTGGTTTTGTTGATTTTATAATTTTTATTTTCGAAAGAGTTATATGTACTATTTTCATATTACATCTCCAATTCAAAACTTTAAAGTTAACTTTTTCTTATATTTTACACTAGTATTTATCCATTAGCCTTTGTAAAATTTTAAAATTTGAGGACATAGCGGGGGTATCTTACCAATGGAAATCATCACTAGCAAATTAAGGCAAACAATGGACACTAATAAGTAGAACAATTGTTAAAGAAGATTATAAGAAACTTATGGGGCTGACAAAGCATAAATTTGAGAAGCAAGTTAATATTCTTGAATCAGATCTTCAAAAACAAAAAAATGCCAATCAAAATTTGAATGAGCTTATTTATAGTCTAGCTTTAGCTGGTAATTTGACAAGTGACAATATGACAGAATCTAGTAACACGAAGGAGAATATTTTTGACGATGTGGGAAATGAAACCTCTCAAAAAGTTGATTAACGGATGAAGGGAGGATCAACTTAGGTGAAGAGTACCATATGATCCTCAGAGATAAATCAACTAGAAAGTATGGAACGTGAGGAATTCAAAAGGGATAATGAAGGAAATCTGGTAGAAAAATAGGGCCAAAAGGACCAAACAAAAAAGTATCCCCTTATATCCATAGTCTCTTACAATGTCATGGATATTAACAATGTAAAGAGATAATAGTCTCTTATGCAGTTTTTGCAAGAACGTAAAAGTTATGATAATTGTTATTTTGGAAACTAAAATATGGAAAAACTCCTAAAGTTGAATTTTTTAGGAAAGTAGTGGTTTTTTGTCTCAAACCATGACAATTATGGTTGAATAATAGTGGGATACGACACTAAGCTAATAAGTATTAATGTCTTACAAACTAGTGACCACTTGATTCATTTATCATTTTTATCCATTATAGGTAATGTCAAGATTGAAATAAATTTTATTTATGGCTCCAACCTTGCTTTTAAAGAAAGGATCTGTAGATGTTATTACAAAAAATTCACTAAGCTTTGGATAATATTGGGTGATTTCAATGGCACCCTATATAGTTCAAAAATTAGGGAACACTTTAATTGTAGAAACTTCTCTGGTGATTTCAAAGATTGTACTAAAAAAATATTGGAATTATAGATTTAAGATTTGAAGGTTGCTTTTATACTTGAAGTAACAAATAGACATCAATATTGTCTCTCAATAAGAAATTGGATAGACCCTTAGCGGATGAAAGGTGGCTCTCTTGTTTCCCTAAAAGTAAAGATAGGTTTATAAGCCCCTTATTCTCTGATCATTCCCCCATGTTTTATACAGGATATGTTCCTAATTAAAAGATTAAATCCCCATTTAGATTTAATAATCTCGTAGCTTATATGGAGGGTTTTTCTAAGGCATTGGCAAGAGGACTAACTAAACCTATGGAGGGATACAAAGCATACATTTGTCCTTGGAGATTAAATTTGATCAAGGAAGAGATGAACCAATTTAGACTGACAATTAACAAGTGTACCTTCTAAGATTTGTAAAGTAATAAATATAAACTAACTAAGGTGTAGGAGTAGTTACTTGCAAAGCCAAGAGATTACTGATGGATAATTACTTGTCTATATTTCATACTCATATTTAATGTGTTTTGCATGCTATTTACGAGTTTTATAGTAGTTTTAGTACTTATTTTGCTTCAGGTATGTTTTTAGGTGATAATTGCTTTCATAAACCCAAAGGAGAAGTATTCAGGTTAATAATGGCAGGGAATGGAAGAATTAGAGCAATTTTGTAGATACACGGTCGTGTATAATGACCGTGTAAGTCACTGTAAATGTATGGAACTTCAAAGACAGTTCCTGCCTGTGTGAAGTTAAGCAATTGAATTCAGAGAAAGGAAATTAGAGTCACCGGAGTCACCTAAAAAGGAAGGGGGAAAAAACACAAAAATAGGCTACATATCATTAGAAAGAAGATAAAAAATTATAAACATCAAGATCAATTCAATCTTTCCAGAATTTCCAAATCAAGGCTTTCAAACTAATTTATTATTTTCTTATTCTGTTTTATTGTGTTGTATGCTAAATCTCGACGATTGTGTTTTGAACATGATTATGGATTGCTAAATCTGTATTAGGGTTTATTTTTAAATTTTTATTTAATTTTTATTTTATTGAATGTAATATTACTATTTGTGATATTTTTGCGCTCATACTTGATAAGAAATCAAGAGATTGAATGAATGCATTTGTGCTATGTTGTGCAATAATAGTTGGTACCTTAATAGACTTACAAATATCATGCTGATAAAAATTGAAGAGAGAACTTAATTGTGAGTTAATCATCCTTAGGATTGTTTCAAATCCAGTTGAGTAGTTAGGATTAGTTTTGAGAATCAAGAGATTTCAACTCAACTATTACATATTTCAATTGAGATTACTTGACTAAAACTTGATAAAGGGTAATTAAAATCTTTGGATATCTAGGAATAAGAATAATTGAATTTTGCAAGGTAAAGGGAAGACAAAACAAGGATATAATAATCCCTATGTTTCCATAATTAAGTAATTTCAATTTTATTGTTATCTTTACTGGTTCAATTGCCAACTTTTATTAGTTAATTTTAATTTTAGTTAATTCATTTTTTTATTACCTTAAACAAAGTACATTCAAATTGGTAACTATATCCAATCCTTATGGGATCGATATCAGTTATATTACAATATACAACTCGTATACTTGTGATATAACATAAAATTAAAAAAGAAATTTTTGGTGTCATTGCCAAAATTGAGTTTTAACATCTTATTCAATTTGAATTCATTTAATTTAAGCAGTTTGATACCATTTTCTTATGTGATTGTAGGTGCATAAAGTGTTGCCCACATTATAACTTGCTGAAGGAGTCCCTTCTGTAAACGTTTTACAATGAAGTGAATCCATCCACGCAAGACACCATTGATATAGCAACTGGCGGCTCTTTAATGAGGAAAATGATTAAGGCAGCATATGATCTGTTAGAAGAGATGGTAAACAATAATTGTCTATGGACATTAAAAAGAAGTAAACAATAGTCACCTTTAGAGATCAAAAGGGAGTGCATGCTGTAGATTCAGTGACAACATTATAGGCTGAAGTAGTAACCTTCCAAACAATTGAACAACATGAAAGCCACATCTTTTAGCCCACTTAAGGCAATTCAGTATGGATGTGAACTATGCGGACAAGAAATTCATATCACAACTGATTTCTTCCTAATGAAAAACAACAATATGGAGCAACTCGACTTTATAGGAGCACAATATGGTTAGGGAGGGAATAATCTCTACTATAATAGTTATACTCTTGGGTGAAGAAGCACCTGAATTTTTCTTGATCTAACAGTGCAGGAAATCAAACGAGAACTTAAGACCACCAAGATTTCAAAATAATAGGGTCGGTTCAATCAAAGTGAAGATCAATAAGTTAACAAATGTGTTGATTTTCAAGTTCATGAGCCAAAATGAGACATAGAAGAGGATGGAAGCTAAGTTCAACAAAATTTTGAAGAATCATGCATCTTCCATTCACAATATGGAGGTTCAAGTGGGCCAATTAGCCGATTCATTATCTACAAAAAGTGTGGGAGTCTTCTGGGCAACACAGAATCAAATCCAAGGAGCAACTGATAGCCATCACACTTAAGAGTGGGAAAGAGTTGGAAGAACCATCCAAAAAACAACTTGGATCTCACCACGCAGAAGAGCAAGAGAAAGAGGAAAGGGATGAAGAGAAGAAAAAGGATACTCCTCATGTTCCTCCTCCCCTATATTCACCAAAGATTCCATTCCCACAAAGGCTATAAAAGAACAAATTAGATGTTGATTGACTCTGTATAGTGTGTCAATATTGAATTAATCGCAAGTACACAAGCAATTATAAATCGAATCCCACGAAGATACTGAATACTAGTAATTACCATTATCCTATTATCTAGTTTACAATTTGAGTGTTATTTTGTAACAAAAATAATACTTAATCAAATAAAATAAAGTAGGAAACAATAATGAGCAAAGAACAAAGAAAATCACTTAGGACATACTTGGTTCATGGTTTGAAAGACGTCAATGGGTTTGGGAATGAAAAACATCGGTTGGTTATATATTATCATTGCATGAACAACATTTTGATATATGAGTTTTAAGGATTCCTTCATACCTCCCAAATATTGAGAAGAATGAAAGTCATTCCTAAGAAAGACGTTAGTGACACGGGCGTGACAGATCACTGTCACAACCGTGAGAAAAGTGTCACAGGCGTGACGCAGGAGTGCATGACACTTATTTTTGCTTTATTCTTTTTTTAGTAAAATAATATAATTAATTAAAATATATTAAAATTAAATACAATTAATTAGAATATATTAAATTTTGATATAAAATTTAAAAACTTTTTTAGGAAAACAATATAATTAATTAAATATCATAATAAGAATATATTAAAATTAAATATAATTAATTGGAATGTATTAAATTTTGATATAAAATTTAAAATTTTTAGCAAAACAATATAATTAATTAAATATCATTAATAAGAATATATTAAAATTAAATATAATTAATTAAAATTTATTAAAATTTGATGTAAAAGAAAACTTTAAAAAATTTTATTTTTATTTTTTAGCAAAACAATATAATTAATTAAATACAATTAATTATAATATATTAAATTTTGATATAAAATATTTAACAAATTTTTTTCCTTTTTTAGCAAAACAATATAATTATTTAAATATCATTAATTAGAATATATTAAAATTAAATATAATTAATTATAATATATTAACTTTTGATATGACAAATTTAACAATTTTTCCTTAATTAGCAATATATTAAAATTAAATATAATTAATTAGAATATATTAAAAATTGATATAAAATTTAAAATTTTCTTTTTAGCAAAACAATATAAAAATATTGTTAATTAGAATATATTAAAATTTGATGTAAAATAATTTTTAATTTTTAATTTTTTTTCTTTCTAGCAAAACAATATAATTATTTAAATATAACAATTAGAATATGTTAAGATTAATTATAATTAATTAGAATATATTAAACTTTAGTATAAAAATTTAACAAAATTTTTATTTTCTTCATTTTTAGCAATATATTAATATTAAATATAATTAATTATAATATATTAAAAATTGATATAAAAATTTAACAAATTTTTATTTTTCCTTTTTAGCAAAACAATATAAAAATATAATTAATTAGAATATATTAAATTCTAATATCAAAATATAACAATTTTTCCTTTTTTTAGCAAAACAATATAATTAATTAGAATATATTAAAATTTTATATAATTAATTAGAATATATTAAACTTTAATATAAAAATTTAACAAAATTTTATTTTTCCTTTTTAGCAAAACAATATAAAAATATAATTAATTAGAATATATTAAAATTTGATATAAAAATGTAACATTTTTTTCTTTTTTAGCAAAACAATATAATTAATTAGAATATATTAAATTTTTATGTAAAAAATTTTAAAAAATTTTATGTTTTCCTCTTTTCAGAATATATTAACATGAAATATAACTAATTAGAATATATTGAAAATTAATATAAAAATTTAACAAATTTTTATTTTTTTTAGCAAAACAATATAAAAGTATAATTAATTAGAATATATTAAATTTTGACTTAAAATAAGAATTAAACAAAATTTTCTTTTTCTTTTTTAGCAAAATAATGTAATTAATTACATATAATTAATTAGAATATATTAATATTAAATATAATTAATTAGAAGGTATTAAAACTTGATATAAAAATTTGACAATTTTTATTTTTTCCTTTTTAACTAATCAATATAATTAATTAAATAGCATTAATTAAACTATATTATAATTAAATATAAATAATTAAAATTTGAAAATTTTGAAAAAATTTATTTTTCCGTTTTATTGATTTATCATAATTATAATTATACTCATTCTCCTCCCTCTTCCAAAATTTTTAGCTTTTTTTGTGTGAATTTTGAACAGCTTAGTCTATCTAATTATATCCTAAACTTATCCTTTCTCAGCTTTCCAGCCGCTTTACTGTAACTTCCATTGAAAGGTGAAAGATCCCAAATCTTCCAATTCCCATCAGACCATTGACGTCACGATCAAGGTTTCAAATCATGCTACAGTGTTGAAGTCTTGGCAATTGTCGGGGCTCAATTATCGAGGTTTACTTGGATCTATTATTGTTATTTTATTTAAGCTGCAATGCACACAATTCACATTTCACAATGTTTCAGGAATAAGAATAATGTATATACAAAGATCTTGCAGGGATCTTACGCCCTATAAAAAATTTTACGGAACTATAGGCTCTCGATAGTCGCGCCAAAGGGCTGTCCCGGAGTATAATTTCTTTACAATTAATGTTCTAGACTGTCAAACAAATGCGATGATGGTGACTACAAATAAATTAGTTTACAATTACTATTCATCTTACAAACATAAAATAAAATAAGAATCAAGTAAATAACGAGAGTTTCGTCTAATGTGATAATTTTTTACACGCATTAAGCATAGGATTCACTTTTTTAAAAATTGAGTAAAATTAAACTATGATTTACTCTTTTATCATTGTATCGATTCAGGATGCGGGGCACCTAGAATAAGTGAATCCACCTTTTTGAATGCAAGAATTGAGTAAATGACACAAAAAATCTTATTCAATAGAAATGTATCACTTACTTTATTTAATATTTTAGATAATATATTTAATATAATTAATACAACTTCAACTATATAATTTTTAATCAAATTTTATATAAACATATGGAAAAAAATTTTATAAGTTAAAAATTATCTATGAATATATTTCTCGCTTCTTTTTTAATTTTAAAAACTCATACTATAATTAAAATGTTTAAGTATATTATTAATAACCTCTAAACTTGATTATCTCTAATTTCTTGTCATTAAGATGCAAAAGTACTAGTTGTTTACAAGTCTTAAGTACTAGTTGTTTTCAAGTCTTGTTCAAAGAATGATACAATCTACCTTCTCATACTTCTTTCCCTAAAGCTCCAGAACCACGAAAACATTTATAATCTTCTAGAAGGACATGTCTTACCGTAGATGAAGATAAACTCCAGGTCTTAATGAACAATGTAAATCTATGGTGCCAAAAATAATTTCGTCTTGTCGTGATTTGAATGTAGGAGATAGACACCACGGTCGAAAGCAGCTAGCTAGTGACGGCCGTGTCCACATGTCCATTATCTTTTTAGCTGGTAGCGATCACTTGGGATACATTGTCTAGAAACCTTGAAGAACATGACAAGCAGAATCTTACAGACTCGCAAAATCTTCAACACATACCCCAAATTGTCAAATAGTGTTTAGTGTGAGTCCAACATGGCAACTAAGAGTATCTCGAAACATAAGTCACTAGTGTCTTAATGTTCTTTGTCATTTGTTTGTGGTCGTTTTCGAAAATAATTGCACATGGACGAGATAAGGAGTGTTACAAGTGAGTGAATACGCTTGGCCTTAATCATCTTACCGTGGGACCTTGTTATTGACTCCATTGTCCCTTTTCATTTTCTGGGAGTATCGCCCCAGAGGACAAGTAGGCAAGTGTTTCAATTGAAATTTTCTTGAATTCATCATTAATTTACTATTTAGACTAAGATAGATCCAGAATTTTGATCGAGTAAATGTACTTTACACGTGTATGAAGTCTGGCTAGATTAAAATAATTTTATTTTTTAAGTTAAAAGTGTATTTTAAATTATAACAATTATAACAAAATATAAAATAGACCATAATATTTTGAAGTATTGAAATTGAATTTAAACATTTTAAAATGTTCAAAACAAATCCTAATTGAATAGAAAACTTAATAAAGTGTTACGTCAATATTAATATGATATTTTTTTTATTTGAAAATCCCGAAAAGATGTTTCACAAAAATCTAGTTTAGTCGCTGTTGATTTGAAATATATATGTATTTGCTTGATTTAAAGCAATTGAGTCAGGAACTTTAAATTTTTTAGTAAAAACGAAAATTGAAAATTTGAAAATAAAATAAATAAATCAACACCCAAAATTTGTTAATGATGTTCAGTACACCTTGCTTACGTCTGTGAGGATCTCACTCAACTTAATACTTTCACTAACGACAATAATTTTATACAAGGCTTTATTGAGTCGACTTACTCAACTCTTGGTACTATCCCTCCTCCTCATAGCTTGTGAAAGTAAATCACACCCAATAGCATGATCATCTCGTACTAACGTCAACTGAGGATTTTCTTAATAATATTTGATAATAAAAGGATGAAATAAAATAACTCAAGTTATAGAAATAATAATGAACATAAACAAAGACAACACTTGAGATAAAAAAACAACTCCCGTAAATATACCGCTTTATCAACAAAAGAACGGTAAGTTATCCACCAAGAATGTTGTTGTAGTTTTTCGATATTATCACCGGATCACCTCACACAATACAACAGAAAAATCACCAATAAACATGAACGTTTCTTCACCGAAATGTCACAAACATCAGAGTTCCAAAATCCATGACACCTATTGAAATTTTACTCACCCCACCACCATTATCGATAGCAACTAAAAGCATACATGATTAAAACCCAATCAGCCAAACAATAAACACACCATCGACCATAAGTGACAACTTCAACAATAACAAAAACTTGTAAATTTTTCGCACCCCACTAATCACAACCAAGAACCACAAATTAACACAACATAAAAACGATTTACAACCACCAAAGATTCATGCAAAACACAAGATAAAAACCAGCTATCAAAATTGCCCTCAATAGTCGTTCAAAATAGAAGAAAAAAACTCAGTTGTCAAAATCACACAAAATTGACAATTACACAACCCATAAAAGTCATGTAACTATTGACCAAAAATTTTACACCACTTCAGAATCATATCCTATAAAATCAGCTACAGAATATTATACAAGATAACCCTAAAAATTCTAGTTCCAATTCACCATATGCCTATCGTTCCTCCACCCAAAAATGACAACAATATAGTCCCACACACCACGTGAAACACAACACAAAGACAACTGCAAAATATTCAAAGAATCTCCGAAAATCCAACTACCAAGTCACCATGACCATATCGATTTTTCCCACAAAAGTAACAACAAAACAGCCCCAATAAATCACACAATCAGCTATTAAAAATCAACTATCCAATGTAGATAATATCACCAAAGAAATCAACTGCCTTAGATAGCCACTATTCCCAAAATAGGCATTCAAATAAGAGTACAAAAATCCCAAACATCTACACCTTATCTTCGTCAAAATATGGTGATTTGATTCCAATTAATTCCTATCATAACTAGGATTTTTATCCCAAATAAACCGCATCTTCAAAGAGCCCCACATAAGATAGAATATTCATCATAATAATATTCTTCAAATAATTAAAGATGTTCAATTACAAATAATGCTTAAAATGTCATAAATGTCATAACACATATCTTAACAATCTTCCCTTTTTTGACATTATTTGTCACATATCGAAGCTCCCCCTTAGAAAGATAATTGGACACACAACATCAAATGCACATACCACATAGAAACTCTCCCTTAATCGAACACGAGGTTCCCAATAACTTCCAAATAAGCATTTAGCAAATATCTGAATAAAAAATAATCTGAAGTTAATAAAAATAACCAAGTTTTTTAGGTAAACACAATAGCCACAGCCACTACATCATTCATTTTTTCCCTTAGGACAAAAAGATGCTAAAAAGCTTACGAAGATACCTTAAAATCTCCCCCTAAATTGAATAGTCATATCAGATGAAAATAAACAATTATATATCTCCCCCTTAGGATAAAACAATGCCAAAACGAAGAATGCCATCAATACGATCAATCTTAACAAATAAAGAAGCATAAAAATCAGCAATGGGTACAACGAAAGAATCATAAGTGTGCCAAGATGACAATTTACCGCCAGTCAAAACGCCAACATATCATTACTTACGTCAAAGTCATTCGCATACGAATGATTAAATTTAGAAACCTCAAAAACGTATTCAACAAATCATAATCAAACTTAATCAATCTCCTCCTCACATAAACTATATGAACACAAGTTGCCCAAATTCATACAGCCCACGATATAGAGAAATCAAGATAAAAGTTGAAAAGCTCGAATTATAGAAAACTTGAATCTTCATATAAGTCTCTAACCAAACATCAACATTTTCTTAACATAACTCCATAAATCAAGATCCAAAAGCAAACTCTCAAATCATCAAGCAGAGCCTTATTTTCACATATAATATTCAACAAATAAGAGAAAGCCTAATACATACCAATCACTTGAACCTTAGAAAACACATAAATCAAAAGCTCAAAAAGTCTAGATGTTAACTGTAACACCCCACTCCCGCTGGACCCGAACCCGATACCAATGGTGATATCCGAATCCGTGCCCCTTGAGGGTGGCGTGTCATATCACTTAACATTTAAAAACTCGATATAATTTTTTTTTGAATCTCACAATGTACCATGTTCAGATTTGCTACGCTCCAAATTTCATTTGATCAAGCTATGATTTATTCTGACATTTAACCCTAATCGGTCCATTTTAGGGTTTAAAATTCAATTTCTCCTATGATCATTGAAAAATCCTAAATTTGGTATGGAGAGGTAGAGAATAATTTTAGAAAGCCAACGCTTTGAAAATCGGTTCAATCGGAGGTCAGATGGCCAAATTAAACACAAAAAGGTGTATAGGGGTCGGATTAAAAACCAAATAAAAGAAAAATTGCAGTTTCTCCCTCA
>JAOQMS010000003.1:2315743-2334193 GCA_027563885.1 Erythroxylum longipes | reverse complement strand
TCAACTTGACCAACCTTAAAACCAACTCTCTCATGCATCATTTTTTGAGTCATTTATATGCAAACATGTTCAAATTTCCATATCAATTTAACCCTCTTCAACGCTTCCTTCTGCTCTGGTTAGGGAATATGAACAGCTAACTTTAGATCCAACAACAATGGCACAATGCATACACATTATGGAACCTAAAGCGTAAAACTACTACAGATGCTGGCAACTAACAAATTTCTCACCTATTTTGCATACAACCAAATCCTCAAAACAGATCAGTCTATCCTCACAATCCCCTCTGACATTCGTGCGTCATCAAAACAGAGAAAATTTAATAAATCTCCCAACCAAAATCCTTCTTTCCGAAAGCAAAAACAACAAGCTTGAAACGTGCAGAGATGAAGGAAACTCAACAACATCATTTCCAGCAAAAAATAAAAAACTTACTTGACCCTGGAGAGACGAACGTGTTGGGGAAGAAGGGCAGCGTGCGAGAGAGAAGCTAGGAGAGTTGTGGGTCGGCAGAGAGGACTGATTTTGTGAGGGAGAAGGGGGCGAAATGTTGGGGATTCACAGAGCCGAAGAAGAGAGTTGGACGTGGGAGGGCTTTTCGTGTCTTTTGTGTTTTGGAGACAAGGACAGGCGTTTCTGTCCTTCGATTTTCGGAGGCACAAAAACGCTTGTCCCTTTCCTCCAGGGACGGAGGACAAAATCACGGGGACAGTAACCAAACATGGGTTGAAGACAGGATTTTTATGTTTTGTCCACTTTCCCCATTAACGGGGACAGGAACCAAACATAACGTAAGTTCGAGATTGTCGATACAAGAAAGCAAAAAGAAATATCGAGACATCCTCATGCTCCCAAAAAAAAAGAACGGGACTTCCAGGCTTCATGTGCTATTACAGCCGATAATTAGTAAATGTGATCCATTCACATCCTCCAAAGCCAAAGTGAAAAAGATCGATTGCTTTTGATAGTGAGTGATAAATGTATTAATTATAACAAAGATTAGATAGTAAAATTTTGGTGTTCTAATCATACGATAGGAGATAAAGAAAATTTATCGAGTATGATGGAGTACAAAGGGGACCAAGTTGTTTTCACTATAAACAACTCAAAGCTAATTGTCGCTCATATTGGATAGTGGTGATGCCTCAATATAATTAAAAACAATTGCAATTAGAGAATGGGTTTCATGTACCTAGGATAAATAAGAATTTGATATCAGTATTGCAACTAATATTTTTAGGTAACTATATAATATTTCAACCTAAAGACAAAGTTTATATAATTTTGAGACCAATGAGCAAATTACTCATGGAGGGACAAAAGCTAGAGCCTTTCTATATTGTATTTGGATAAATAGCTTATATAAACAAAACTAGAAAGAAAGAGATAGAAAATCTGTGGCAAGTACGCCTAATGTTGATTATTGTCTCAAACAATAGTCAAGCAAAACTTTCGGTGAATGCACAACAAATTAGCCAGCTGTTTCTTTATAACTGGCTTCAGTAAGCATTGGATTCTCTATACAAAGAGAAGCATTGTAGCAACTAAAAAGAGAGAAGAAAAAAAAGAGTCGCACCAAAAGGAGAGGGAGAGAAAAAATAGCAAGGAGCAATTGTTTTATATTTTTCAATTTTCTCTTCACAGTAGGAGTGTGTGAGCTTGAGTTAATTTGGGGTCTTTGAAAAATTGAGTGATAAATACTATTGTATGCTTTCATTGATTATAGTGAAATACTCCGTCGTCTCCAACTAGACGTAGGCATTGCCGAACCAGTATAAATCTTGGTGTTCTTGTTGGTGTTGTGGTTTGGTTTACTTTTCTATCAATTGTTGTTTTATTTTTCACTCCAAATTGATTAACGTTTCTGCACAACAAGTGGTATTAGAGCACCAGTTTTTTCGACTGGGGTGTTGTAGGAGTGAAAATATGTTGGAGCTATAATGTCGATGCTAAAGTTCCCCGAGATTAGTGTCGGTGCTACAGTTTCGTGAATAGTGCAGTGCTATAGTGCTGTGAAAAGTGTCAGTGAACAGTGACTGTGAACAGTACGTATTTGTGAATAGTGCGAGTAGATGGCTGGAGATAAAGACGAGCTTGTTAAGAGGGAGTTGATATCATCATCGTCCACACCTACATCCAATTGACATCCAATCACTACTACAAGGTTAGAAGTTGATAAATTCAATGGCTGTAATAATTTTGGTATGTGGCAATGTGAAGTTATGGATATGTTGTATCAACAAGAGTTGGACGTGGTTTTGGAAGATAAACCTAAAGATATGGATGACAAGCAGTGGACATAGATTAATCTCCATACTTGTGCCTCTATTCGATCATTCCTCGATAAGGAGCTGAAATACCCATATATGAAGGAAACTTCTACTAAAGAGTTATGGACGAAACTGGAGGAAAATTATATGAACAAGCACGTAGAAAATCGACTCTTCTTGAAGAAGCAACTCTTCCGATTTCAATATCGTCCAGGTATTTCTATGCACGAACACCTAAATGATTATAATAAAATACTTACTGATTTAGCAAACCTTGATGTGAAAATTCCTGACGAGGATAAGGCACTATGTTTGTTAAATTCATTGCCTGATGATTATGATCATTTGACAACTACTTTTTTGTATGAAAAATCTTAGGTGAAACTTAATGAGGATTCTGCGGCATCAGTGAATCATGAGTCTTGCAAGAAGGAACAGAAGACTCACAATTCACAAACTGAGGCTCTCACTGCAAGGGGACGAACAAAGGAAAGAAAACATGGGAAGTGAGGAAATTTCTCTCAAAATCACGAGAGAAGTTTCCTGCTAAAGATGAATGTGCCTTTTTTCGCTTAAAGGGTCATTGGAAAAAAGACTGCCCCAAATTGAAGAACAAAGAGAAGGAGAAAGTGAGTTCTGTAGCAAATGTTGCAAAATTTGGAGATGATGATTTCGAGTTTGCTTTGGCTAGTTCATCTGCTGATGGTCATTCAAAGGAGTGGATTTTGGATTTAGGTTACACCTATCACATGTGTCCCATTCGGGAATGGTTCTCTAGCTTCCAGGAGTCAGATGGTGGAGTTATTTTGATGGGAAATAAAAATGCCTGCAAAACACAAGGAATAGGCAAAATCTGTTTGAAGATGCATGATGGAATAGTCAGAGAATTGAGTGATGTTCGATATATACTAGATATGAAGAAGAATCTTATCTTATTGGGAGCATTGGAATCCAAGGGTATCAAGATCACTAAGGAGGGTGGAATTCTTAAAGCTGTGTACGGGGCACTAGTGGTGATGAAAGGTACAAGACGAAATAACTTGTGTTTCTTGTAAGGGAGTATAGTTATTGGTGGAGTAGCTATCACTGAAGTTGATGACGTAGATAACTCAGACACTACGAGGTTATGGCATATATGTCTTAGGCATGCTAGTGAAAAAGCGTTGCAAGGTTGGCGAAGCAAGGCTTATTGAAAGGTGCAAAGGCATGTAAATTGAAATTCTGTGAACACTGTGTGCTGGGTAAGCAAACTAGAGTGAAATTTGGCACTGCTATTCACCACACTAAAAGCATTCTAGATTATGTTCACACTGATGTTTGGGGACCTTCCAAGAATGCATCTTGGGGAGGTAGCCATTATTTTGTCTCCTTTATTGATGACTTCTCTAGAAGAGTATGGGTGTACACCATGAAGCATAAAGATGAAGTCTTGAAGATATTATTGAAATGGAAAAAGATGATTGAAATGCAAAGTGGTCGAAAGATCAAGACTCTCAGATGATCAGACAATGGTGGTGAATATAAGTCTGATCCTTTTTTGAAAATTTGTCAAGATGAGGGTATTATGAGGCATTTCACAGTTAGGGAGACACCGTAATAAAATGGGTTGGCAGAGCTCATGAATCATACTTTGCTAAAGAAAGTCCGGTGTATATTGTCTAATGTTGGTTTAGGCAAGGTGTTTTGGGCTGAGGCAATTACTTATGCAAGCCATCTTATTAATCGGTTGCCTACTGCTACGAACAAGGGCAAAACACCCATGGAGGTATGGTCTAGTAAAACTTATACTGATTACAAGTATTTACATATATTTGGTTGTCATGCTTACTATCATGTCAGGGAAAGCAAGTTGGATATAAAAGTAAAGAAAGCTCTATTTATGGGCTTTACCACTAGCATGAAGGGATGCCGACTCTGGTGTCCAGATGAGAAGAAATTTATTGTAAGCAGAGATGTGACTTTTGATGAGGCTGTTATAGTTAATCAGAACAAGCATGAATGGGAAATTAAAGTAACCAAGACCATGAGTAGTTCAAAGCAAGTGGGGTTATTGAAGACTCTAGTTGTTCCAGTAAAGTTCAATGTTACAAACACTAGTCCTATAGTTGATTCTAGTGATGAGGACGAGGATAATAAAGAGGAGGTACCTACCCAAGAGCCTCCACAATAACAAGATTCTATTGCAACCAGAAGATCAAGAAGGGAAATTCGAAAGCTTGCTTGGTTTACTAATATTATGGCATATGCACTTCTTGTTATTGAAGATGATATTCCATCCACTTATAAAGAAGCTATCAGGAGTTCAGAAATCTCTTCATGAAAATGAGACTTGGGAAGCTGGTTCAGTTACCAAAAGGAAAGAAAGAAATTGGTTGTAAATAGGTGTATGTTAAGAAGATGAAATCTTTGGGAAAAGACAATGTAAGATTCAAAGCCAAATTAGTAGCTAAAGGCTATGCTTAAAAGGAAGGCATTGGCTACAATGAGGTATTTCTCCTGTAGTAAAACATTCTTCTATTCGTATTTTGTTGGCTTTGTCTGTGCAGTTTGACCTTGATTTAGCTCAACTTGATGTCAAGACGGCATTCTTACACGGTGATTTGGAGGAAGATATTTTTATGTCTCAGCCAGAAGGGTTTACGGTTGCTGGCAAAGAAAATTAGGTTTGCAAATTGTAAAAATCATTGTATGGTTTGAAGCAGTGTCCAAGACAATGGTACAAGCGATTTGATAGGTTTATGATCGAGCAGAAGTGCACAAGAAGTCACTATGACCATTGTGTATACTTTCGCAAGCTACAAGATGGAACCTTTATTTATCTGCTTTTATACGTTGATGATATGCTTATAGCTTGTAAAAGCAAAGTGGAGACTAAAAGATTGAATACTCAACTGAGTAATGAATTTGAGATGAAGGACTTGGGAGAAGCTCGAAAGATACTAGGTATGGAAATTGAAAGAGATAGCACAAAAGGTAAGATTGGTCTGTGTCGGAAGCAGTATTTGAAGAAGTTACTATAATGTTTCGGCATGAATGAAAATTCAAAACTGGTTAGTACACCTCTTGCCCCTCATTTCAAACTTAGTGCTTCTATATCTCCTAACACAAATGAGGAGAGTCATTACATGGCTCAAATTTCATATGCAAGTGCTGTTGGTAGTTTGATGTATGCCATGGTGTGTACTAAGCCTGATATTTGACAAGTTGTTAGTATTGTCAATATATATATGCATAATCCAGGAAAAGGGCATTGGCAAGCTGTGAAATGGATTCTACGGTATATTCTGGGTATTGTGGACGTTGGTTTATTGTTTCAGCAAGATGAAGTTATTGATCAATGTGTTGTTGGATATGTGGATTCTGATTACACAAGTGATTTGGACAAGCATAGGTCCATTACTGGTTTTGTATTCACTCTTGCTGGAGGCCAGTGAGTTGGAGATCAGTTACTTTGTCGGCTACTGAGGTGGAATACATGGCAATAACAGAAGCTATTAAAAAATCTATTTGGCTTATTGCTTGATGACTTAGGGGTCCAAAAGGACCATGTGGATGTTCATTGCGACAGTCAGAGCGCTATTTATTTAGCAAAGAATCAAGTTCATCATGCACATACGAAACACAATGATGTGAGGTTCCATTTCGTTCGTGAAATTATTGATGAGGGAATATTGTTCTTCAGAAGATTGGGACCACGGACAATCCTGCTGATATGTTGACAAAACTAATTTTGTTGCTCAAGTTTAAGAGTTGCTTAGACTTACTTGACATTTGTAAAATTTGTTGATTGCCCCATAGGGGATTGGGAGATGACTATTGAGAGTTCCACTTCGAGGGTTTGAGTCAAGGTAAAGATTGTTGATTATTGTCTCAAACAATAGTCAAACAAAACTTTCGGTAAATGCACAACAAATTGGCTAGCTGTTTCTTTATAGCTAGCCTCAGTAACTGTTGGCTTCTCTATAAAAGGAGAAGCATTGCAGTAGCTAAAGAGAGAGAAGAAAAAAATCCGCACCAAAAGGAGAGGGAGAGAGAAATTAGGAATGAGCAATTATTTTGTATTTTTCAGTTTTCTCTTCCTAGTAGGAGTGTGTGAGCTTGGGTTAATTTGGGGTCTTTAGGAAATTGAGTAAGAAATACTATTCTATTCTCTCATTGATTATAGTGAAATACTCCGTCATCTCCAAATTAGACGTCGGCATTACCAAACCAATATAAATCTTGGTATTCTTGTTAGTGTTGTGGTTTGGTTACTTTTTTATCAATTGCTGTTTTATTTTTTACTCCAAATTTATTAACGTTTCTGCATAACACGTAATACACCTGCACCATCACAAATTAAAGGTGATGATGAAGTCTATTCTCAAGGACTTCTATAAATATTGGATATCTTAGAAGATGTCGTATACGTTGGATGCTAGTATATAGGAAAGCACACCAACTACCGTATGAAGATTCTAAGTACTAAGCGTGGAGTCTCTCGAGCTAGTGACATTCTGATGTATTTAGTTATATGTTAAGAAACCATCAATTAGTGGTTATCAATATATGATAACTTTTATTGATTACTTCTCAAGGAACATATGGGTGCTTTAAAGAGAAATCAAAAGCATTAAGCAAGTTCAAAGAGTTCAAATAGAGAGTTGAGAAAGAACTTGAATCGAAAATTCGATGCCTTCATATTTACAATAGAGGCGAGTATACTTCAAACGAGTTCTTAAGGTACTTATATGAGTGTAAGATACAATGTTAGTTTAATTTCTCTAATACTCCGTAAAAAAATAGGGTAGCAAAAAGGAGGAAGAGATACCTTGTTGAGATAAATAGAATCATGCTATATGCAAAGAATGTTCCTAAAACACTCGAAGGTTGTAGTTCTTCAATATGTATGTTCTGCACAGTTGCTTCAAACTGAAACTGTTGATTGCTTCTCAGAAAGCAACTGGATTAGCAACTGTGAATTTTCCAGAAATTAATCACAAGTAGAAAAACTTAATATGCAACAAATAAATCAACACACGAAATTTGTTAACAGAGTTCGATACACACGGCCTATGTCTGTGGGACCCTCACCTAGATTAATCAACTTTACCTAAGTACAATAGTCTTACATAAGGCTTTACTGAGCTGACACCACTCACCCTTTGATGCTACCCACTCGTACTTAAACCCTGTGAAAGTATTTCACACTCAATAGTATGATGACGCACATTTACAAAAACACAGCTGCAAAAATCAATTAACCATCTACTATGAAACTTTTTAATCTCTCGCTCAAAGCACATGAAAACACATACAGTAGCCCAAAAAGTCGATAGATGGATTTCATATGATAAACTCCTTATACAAACAAAAGTTTACAGTGAAAACATTTAAGTTTTATCTTCAAAACCTCCCAAAATGCGACAGATCCAAAATCCACGATAATCTCACCTAAGTTGCTTATTAGATAAAATATGACAAGTCCTTCCTCCTTTAAGATTATATCTCATGATAAATGTACTACTTGTTTATCTCCAACAAATCCTATCTTCTTCAAGATTCTATCACATGTAGGATTTCTTCTTTCCATACGATTTTATCTTCCAAAAATACTACATACTCCAAGATAGTGAAATCCTATACCAAGTCAACTTCTTATCATAAAAGATATACCAAATATATCAAACTACAAATAACGCCCAAAATAATAAATAAAATAGCTTAACAATCTCCTCCTTTTTCACATTATTTGTCAGATGAAGAACTCCTCTTGAACATGAGAAATTTGGAACTCCCCCTGAATAACAAAATTGGGAACCCCCATGAAATAAACAACCATAATAATGAATGTCCAAAATTAAATAATCTCCCCCTCGGGACAAAACAATGCCAAAAAAAAGTTTAAAAGCGTCTGGATACAAAGCCTTTTCCATAACTAGCACTTGGACGCAAAAGTGTAAGAAAAGCAACAGGATCATGCAAAGAGCAACCCATCTCACGGCACAAGTAGTTTGTCAACTATCATTTCAGACTACAGACATTTGAGAAACTAATCCCATCACTGAGAAGACAATCAAATAGTTCCTGCAATTATGTACTAGTGCCATGTAAGTGAACAAAGATTTTCACACATAAAGCATTCTTTGCAAATCCTATTTCATGAGCAAATTCCAAGTAAAAGCATATTGTCCAAGCTCATATAGCCTACGATGTAGAGAGAAACGAAGATAAAACTTGAAAAATCCAAATAATAGAAAACCTTAATCTTCCTATAAGTCTCTAACCAAACTTCAACATTTTCCTCGACATAACTCCATAAATCAAAATCATCAAGCAGAGCCTTATTTTCACATCAAATTTACTATTCAACAAGTAAGGAAAAGCCAAACATACACCAATCAACTGAACCTTAGAAAATCCATAAATTAAAAACCTAGAAGGCCTAGACATTAACTCATTTGAACCTTTTTTGTAATAACTAAATCAATATACTTTAAAATTGTAATGCACACAATCCTAGTGCTCTACAAAGAAGTTCAAACATGATGGATTCAAGATATTTCATAAAAATATCGGCCAGTTACTTCTTAGTTGTGACATAGAAAAGAACTGCAATTTTAGTCTCCACTAGCTCTCGAATGAAATGATACTTCAAATCGATGCCTTCTATTTAATAGTATCCTTAAGCAATTAACTTGGCCTTATTCCTCATCACATTACCTCTGTCATCATTTTTGTTGTGAAACATCCATTTTGTTCCAATTATGTTCACATTGGATGGCCTTGGCACCAATTTCCATATATAATTTCGAGCAAACTGTGCCAACTCCTCTTGCATTACAGCTGTCTAGAATTCATCTTGCAATGCTTCTTTCACATTATTTGGTTCAAACGAAGAAATGTAACATATAAGCCCTGCAAGTTCCCTATAATCTATCCTTTTTCTTTCTCTAGTTCTTCTTCTATCACTAATCTCACCAATTACGTTCTCAATAGGATGACTCCGTCTGATTTGTGATGGAGAATCTTTGTTCAAATTGTGTTCCCTTGAGTTTTTGTTATCCACCAAGTATGTTTCTGCATCAGATGTTTAGTTAGGTTCTTACTTAGAAGCAACTAACTATTCCTCTGTCTGGTTGGTTTCTTTTCTGGAAATAACTAATTGTGACTCAGAATGTTCTCTTCTTTTAACTTTGTTGCCCCTTTGATCTAATGTGAGAAGCAGATTTGGAAGATTCTATTCTACCACCTTATCAATCAATTGGTGCCATAGAGTCATATTATCATATGTTGTTGAATTACAAGAAGTAATAACCTGTAATATAGAGCAATTATCCACCGATCTTCTGTCACTTACTAAACACTTTCCTTGTTTGTTCAACAACTTGCCTTCATCATTAGTAAATTTAACTAACAACCCATCATCACAGAGTGGACTAATACTTACCAAGTTGGTTTTTAAACCTTCCATATGAAGCACATTTTTGAAGTAAGACAGTCCTTCCACGTAAAGAGTTCCTCTATCAATCACCTTTCCTTTCTTCTCATCACCAAAAGTGTCATGACCATCCACAAAAATTTGAAATCCATCAAGAGGCTTCTTTCACGTATCATATGCCATAAACATCCACTATCAAAATACCATTCATTGTGAGGAGCGGCACATATGGATTTAAGAGCCATAAGTGCTTGTAGTTGATTTTTTCTAACTTAAATTTGCTTTGGTAACATTTTCTACTGAAAATTCTTCCAAGAATGTCTAGATTTTATATTTTGAGCATTATGAAATTGAATTTGCAGTAGCTTGTAACAATTTGGCCTTATATGATCGTTTACACCACAAAAATGACATGTAGGCACAACCTTTCAGCTTCTTTTTGAGGTCTCTCCTTTAACAAATCTAACTTCACCATTTTGCTCATTATTCATCTGTGAACATTCACCTTTATAACCAACACCTTAAAGTTCCCTTTTGTTTTTACTAACTTCCAACAACTTGTCTAGCTTCTCGGTATCACCATTCAACATTCTTATTCCTTTTTTTATATTGACCAACCTTAGCCTTGTTTCATCAAGTTCATCTAATGTTGACAATAACTTCATTTGTAGAATTTGAATGACATATTTTATGGTTGAATTCTCTCTCTTTACCTTCTCATTCAACTTACACGTTTTCACACATTTAGCATAGAATAATTCATAGGCCCTATAGATGTCTTCCTTTTTAAATTTTGAGTCACTGTCGTCACTGTCACAATTTGAATTAGAGTTTAGAAATGAAACATCTGTATCTTCACTGGTTGCTACTAAGCAAGCAATTAGACTTTTACTATATAAAGCAACCAACACAGCATGATTACTCACGGTTTCTTCTTCACTATCGTACTCACTTTCAGATTCATTTTCACTCCAAGTACTTGTATAAAAATTCCCTTTTCTCCTTTTAAAAGTGTTAGCACATTCCGATTGCATATGTCCAAAACCTTAACATTCATGAAATTGTATCTTATCTGTCTTTCTTTAGCATTTTTTATTTTTTTCTTGCTATTTGAAATTGTTATTTGATGAACTCCCACCATTCTTTAGCCATTTATTGAAATTTCTAGTCAGCAATACTAGATCATCGTTTTCATCAGGGTCGTCTCCTGAATCATTCATAGATTTAACGACTTCAGCTTGTAATGCCATTCCTTTGTTCTTATCATGTTTGTCTCTTAATATGTTCATCTCAAAGTTTATGAGAATTCCAGTTATCTTGTCCAACGATAACTCATTAATATCAGGAGCTGCAATCTTTAGTATGAATCTGGGAGGCAATGATCTCAAGGTTTTCTTGAAAAGTTTCAGATTTGAATACTTCTTCCCAAGATGATGTTCTTGATTTGCAATATCACGCTCATGAAAATCTCCAATAATTTCACTTTCCTCCATTTTAAGCTCTTCAAATCTAGTAGCCAACATTTGAAGTTTTGAAGTTATCATCGATCCTAGCCCCTTATGTATTGTCTGTAATGTATCCCACACTTGTTTTGCTAATTCACACGTTGACACCATACTGAAACGTCTTTCATCCACAGCACTGAAAATTGCATGCATCGCTTAAGATTTACCAAGTGCTCCATTTTCTTCAGCTCTTCTCCATTCAGATGGATCTTTAGGTATCACTTCATTCTTTTCATCAGTTGTTATAGGATGAGTTCAGCTATTAAACACAGAAGTTGATGCTTTAGTTCCTTGTACTTGAATAAATACTTTCAATCTTGACTTCTAAGAAGGATAATTGGAATCGTCTAGTAGCGGTGGACTTGTAATCAATGCTCTTTCTTTAGTGACCATACGTGCAAAACACTGATCTACACCAACTTGACACTCCAGGCTTTGATGAGTTGAATCAAGCTCCGATACCAATTGAAAACCCAAAGGTTGTAGTTTTGCAATATGTATGTTATGCCACAATTGCTTCAAACTGAAAATGTCGGTTGCTTCTTAGAAGACAACTGTGAATTTTCCAGAAATTAATCACAAGCAGAAAATTTTAATATACAATAAATAAATCAACACGTGAAATTTGTCAACACAGTTCGACACACACACTTACGTTTGTGAGGCCTTCACCCAGATTAATCAATTTTCACCTAAGTATAATAATCTTATACAAGACTTTACTAAGCTGACACTACTCACTCCTTGACGGTACCCACTCGTACTCACACCCCGTGAAAGTATTTCACACCTAATAGTATTATCATCTCATGCTAACCTTGACAGAGGAATTTTCTAATAACGAATGATAATAAAGATGAAAAAATATCTCAAGTGATTAAATCAATAAAGACAAACAAAGAAACACTTGAGTCAAAAGACACTCTCCTATATGTGTAGCCTCGTGAAGCTAAAATCATAGGAAGTTGTCCAACTAAAATTTGTTGTGAACATTTCAAATTGTGCACTTAACAGCCACAAATATCATTCAATCGGACATATGTTTCATCACCAAAACAAGCCAAAAACATAGCTGCAAATATTTATTAATTGACTGCTTTTTTTTTCTCTCACAAAATCTATTAAAAACGGTGCAATAGTTCACCCACATTTACAAAAATGTAGCTGCAAAAATCAATCAACCATCTACTGTGAAACTTTTTAATCTCTCGCTCAAAGCACACAAAAACATATACGGCAGCCCAAAAAGTAGCTATATGGATTTCAGAGGCTAGACTTCTTATATAAACAAAATTCTTCTGCCGAACATGTAAGTTACAGCAGCACCAAAATCCGTAACAATCTCACAATGAATTGCTTGTTAAATAAAATATGATAAGTCCCTCCTTTAGGATTTTATTTCATGATAGATGTACTGCATATTTATCTCCAACAAATCCTATCTTCTTTAGGATTCTATCACATGTAGGATTTCTTCTTTCCACACTATTTTATCTTCTAAAAAAACTACATAATCCAAAATAGTGAAATCCTATACCCAGTCAACTTCTTATCGTAAAAGATGTACCAAATATATCAAACTATAAATAATGCCCAAAATAATAAATAAAATAGCTTAAAAGTTCCACCTTAGTTCTAGGCAAAGTGTATACAATTTTCACACCGTCATTGATAGGTTACCACTAGCAATACCTGGATCGATTCCAATATTTAAGAAGCTATGGAACATAAAACCTATTATAAGTTAGTTTCAAGTTTTTTTTGGCTATATTTGTTATGTTTTCATCTATGTTATTTATGTAACAATTTTAGATAAGAAAGCAATAAGGTGCAGCTCTCTTCCAAAAAAACACAGCTGCAAATATTGATCAATTGATTGCTTTTTTTTTTCTCTCACAAAATCTATTAACAATGGTGCAATAGTTCACCCACATTTAAAAAAATGTAGCTGAAAAAATCAATCAACCATCTACTGTGAAACTTTTTAATCTCTTGCTCAAAGCACACAAAAACACATACGGCAGCCTAAAAAGTCGATAGATGGATTTCACAGACATGTAAGTTATCTCTTCAAAACCTCCCCAAAAATGCAGCAGCACCAAAATCCATGACAATCACACCATGAATTGCTTGTTAGATAAAATATGATAAGTCCTTCCTCCTTTAGGATTTTATCTCATGATAGATGTACTGCATATTTATCTCCAACAAATCCTATCTTCTTTAGGATTCTATCTTATTTATGTAACAATTTTAGATAAGAAAGCAATAAGGTGCATCTTTTTAGGTTATGACAATCAAAGAAAATGTTATGATCCAATAACAGGAAGGTGTCATATTTCAAGAAATGTAATAATTGATAAGGTTTCATCTTGATGGTCTTCTCATGAATTGGTTCTACCTGATTTAAAGGAAATTGAGGAGAAGTTACAAGAAAGGCTTGAAGGAGATGAAGTGATTAAAGAAATTACATAAGAGGCGGAACAAATAGAAGAAAAATATCAATAGCGAGTCATATAAAAAGACTCAGTCTCAGTAGTGCACATAAGTGCATTATCAAACGCATGAAGAAGCACAACAAAGCCAACATGAAGAGATTTAAGAAGTTGCGGAAGCTGTAGAATAAGTGCCTCATTTATGATGGATGGAAAGAAAATACAAGAAAAAAACTTAAATATGCCAATACAGCCCTTGTTGAGGATGATAATACAAAAGAATCTACGACTAGTGAAGGGGCATCCATAAGCAAGAAGTGGAGGAAGGCTGTGGAAAAAGAAAATAATAGATGCCTTAAAGTAAAATGGGACTCGATATTTAGTGCCCAAACCTAAAGACATGCAGTCAATTTTTTGCAAATGGATTTATAAAGCAGAGGGGTATCTTGATAGATCGGTTGAAAGATATAAAACTCGATTGGTGGCTCAAAGATTCTCGTAAAAGTATGGTCTGGACTATGACAAGATATCTAGTCCAATGGCAAAGATTACGATACATGTTTTTTTTTGCCTTAGCTGCTTATAAGGATTGGAAGCTTTGGAAGATAGACGTTAAGAATACTTTCCGGCATGGTGAGTTCGATCAAGATACATACGTAATCAAGGGTTTGAAAGCAACGCTCGTCCTAGTTACATGTGCAAGCTAAAGACTGCACTCGATAGATTGAAGCAAGCAGTGAGAGTTTGACAGCGGAGTTTTTGATATAGAGTAGTTAGACGATGGCACCAAATGACTCCACCTTGTTTACGAATGTACAAGGTGAACAGTTGGCTATAGTTTTGGTCTATATAGATGACCTTATCATCACAGGTGATGAAGTTGCTGAGGTTGATCAAAACATTTCCAAATGAATGCTTTAGGAGAGTTAAACCATGAGCGCACAAAGGATGTATTTTTCTTATTTCAGCACAAGTATACTACGGATTTGTTGAAGTGTAGGATCGTAGAATGCAAGCTTATTGCAACAAACTTAACACTACACATTTCAGTCTAAACTCTAAATCAAAGAAAGGTGTAAAGTTGGTTCTTGATATTATTAATCAATTTTTTTCAACCATGCATTTTCCTGATAAAGTCAAGTCATTTACGAGCTTCTCAATATTCAAGGACGATGACCCTTTAGGACCAGTAGCCTCTGCTGCCAATTTTTTCCACTCCATCGCTCTGTTTCTCAGTTCCTTACCTTTCTGTCCTTCCATCAACTCTCTCACAAGATTAGCCACATCATCTCTCTTCATATCATTGTCAATCTCCATACCAATTCCCCATTCAGCGCAAACATACCTGGCTACAGTAGGTTGATCGCCAATGAACTGCCAACAGAGCATGGGCACTCCTGCAGAAATACTCTCAATAGCTGAGCCCCACCCGCAGTGTGTAAAAAAACCTCCCACTGATGGATGGTTGAGGACTTCCTCTTGTGGACACCAACTAGCTATAAAGCTCCTTTCTCTTGTTTCTTCACTAAATTCTTGCGGCAATATTGCAGAACCACCAACAATCATATCAGGTCTTATTATCCATAGAAAAGGGTGGTTGCTTTTGGCCAGTCCCATCCCGAATTCTAAGAGTTGTTCAGTCGTCAAAGATGCTATGCTTCCAAAATTTACATAAAGCACTGAGTTGGGTTCCCTGGAATCGAGCCATTGAAGACACTCGGGTTCTTCTTTCCACAGATTACAGCCAATTGAATTCAGATCACTGTCCTGAATTTGATTGAGATGCAGTTGCAGAGGACCAATGAAATAAACAGCACGATACATAGAGGATATAGCATCTAAAAGTTCAGGTTCTAACGCATCAAACGTATGCAAGATGATTGCTGGAGCTTCGCGTGCTTTCTTAGTTGGCTCTGCCGCAATCCGGTATTCGAACTGATCAGTACTTTTCATTTGTGTTCCGTTAGTTGGAAAGTCCCTTAAACGCATATTTTTCAATCCTGGAATGAAATCTATGACTTGGTCCAAGTAGCCATTTTTTCGGAAGCTTTCGTCTGCAAAAAGACATGATAATAGCTTAGACGAAAAGGTTATAAAGATGCACAACTTAAAAAATCGAAATGAAAGTTAAATCCACCTTGAGAGTTTATTAGGTACATGAATTTGTTCTGTTTAATGAAAAGTACTAATTAAGAAGGTCTCTTAGATAAGTGATCATTTTGACAAATTTACCAAGTATTAGTTCACGGTAATCAATAGCTAGCTTTCTTACCCATATGGAAAAATGACTTCTTTCCTGAACATAACATACCTTTCAAGGGTAGTAGACCTCTTTCTACAAGTACAGACAGCTGATCAAAGGCCACGAAGCCAGAAGCAGAGAGAGTAAAGAAAACTGCAACAGGAACTCCATGTTCTTCAGCAGCTGGAATAGTGCAGTTTGACATGAATCCATCCGAAACAATGCAGGTCACTGGTGGAACATTGGCAGACATACTGTTATTGAGTGTTGCAATGAGCTCAGAAAATTTTCCAACGTATTCTCCGAACACTATCGAATCACAGATTGCCCCAGAATTTGGATTTATAGTATCATGACCGTCTGCAATGAACTCAAAGCGGAAGTCCGGCAAGCCATCCTTGGAGTTAGAACCTCTTGATTCACGTAAGAGTCTATGATTACTCTCGAAATTCACAAATGTTATATGAAAACCTTTGTGGTGCAGTACCTTTGCTAGCTTAAGCATTGATTTCATGTGGCTCTGAGCAGGGAATGGGATGAACACTACATGAGGTTTATGTTGAAGTGCCATAAATTCAGTAGCCATTTCTGGACCTCTAGCTACACTATGGATTTCTCAATGTGTAGCTCTGCTTAATTTATAATTATAAGAATTTAGTTTGTACACGGAGGTTGTAGGTCAGGATATTATTATTTAAAGTTTCCCCGCTTTCCAAGAAGAAGTGACCTTGCTTTGTAGTTACCTTTAGAACAGTACTATCAAAAAATGTCACACTTTTTATTGCTACTTCCTTGTTGGTGACTTTGACTGTAATGATATCACCACTTCAGCAGCGGCCGGTCCGAATTCGGTTAGGTTTAACCTGAGTTTAAGTAGCACTAGAACATGTTATTTCCTAACCTGAGTTTAAGTAACAGTAGAATTTTTAAATTAATTTTTAATTTCAAGATTGACTAATACAAATTTAACATATTAATTCTAAATCAAACCAAACCGACCAATATTGCCAACCTTTAAAGCGTCTCGTAAGGTTTTACAAACAAGTAAAAACAAGAGAGAAGGCTAGACGGTCGAATAAAAGTCTCCCTTTTGCTTCTGCTTTCCTGGAAAGGAGAGGTCGAATAAATTGAATAGGGATGTCATGACATACCTAAAATTGAACTTGGATTGACCAACTCTTCCATCAGACTACTGGCGTGACGGTCAAGCTTTCAAAGAAGTGACGGCCAAGGGGTTCTTGTCATCCGCCGCCATGAAGTTGTCGTTAGGAAGGAAAATTTCTCCAATCCACATGTTTTTTTCTTTAAAAAGTTAAATGAATTGTATTAATAAAGAAATGTACAATAGAGTACGTGACTAATAAAGCCAAAGACAAAAGTCTCCTCTTTACACATCGACATCGTATGAACCAAACAAGCCTACATTAGCAAAATGTCTCGACGATTCTTCATTTAGGGTAGTTGGCACCGGGTAGTTACAGGCAATTCGAAACAGACATCTCAAGCCGCAGTGACAATCAGTTGTAGTTGCTTCTTCTTCTTTCCCCTTCTTCTTGATTAGAACAACGGATTACTGAGGATCTTTTCTTGGTAAAGTTTACTTGAATTCCGCTTGAAAATTTCCTTAAACACATATTTTTCATTCCTGCAAACAAATAAATCATTAGTTATTTGTTACAAAGCTTCAATTGCAAATCATAAAAACTGGCTCAGGTGAAAATTGTTTTTTTTCATTTTCCTTTCAACAGCTACAGTTGAAAACTGTTTGTGATGAAACAAATGTGCAGTAAAACACGAACAAATATAGAAATTATAATAACACGTTTTTTTTCATTTCCAGAACAAAATCATCCATGAGGTGGCGGACATTTAGGTTAGGGATTTGATCTGAATATTTAGAATATAACGGTCGGATTTAGATGACTTATATCTCACGAGAATCTATACAATAAATTAGTTTAAACTTAAAATTTGATATAGTTTTAGCCCTTTCCAAATATTTTTAGTATTGTAATTTAGATTAAGACATTTAACTTACTTGTCAAAATTACCAACCCATATACATCAACATGGGAGTTATCATATTACACTTATTCATTACCTAATCTTTCATGAGATAATAAATTATCAACTTGAATTTTTTTATAATTGGCTAATCTTTCATGTATATAATAAATTATCAACTTAAATTTTTATAATTTTTTATCTTCTTAATTAAATGATACTAATTGTCAAAATATTGATAAACTTGGAATAGATAACTAAACTTATTTTAATTAGTATAAAGCTCTAAACAGCTAAAGACAAACCCTCTCTAAGTGCATATTTGGATGAACTTATATCAATAGAGCTTTTGTTAGTAGAGCTTTTGTCAGTAGAGCTTTTCTGAGAAGAATTTTTTTAAAAAGGTAGTTGACTATTTTGCTGTCATTTAAAAAAGAGCTTTTTTGAAAGAGCTTAATATAATAGACTGTTTGGCAACATAAAAATAAAAAATATTTTAATTTTAATTATATTTTATTTTGTAATAAAAATTATTTATGCATATAAATATTATTTAAAATATATTAAACAA
>JAOQMS010000003.1:2269969-2301434 GCA_027563885.1 Erythroxylum longipes | reverse complement strand
GATCTCTATGTTGTCAACCTTTTCCTTCTTGTTTCTCGTCTTCTTTTCCTTTGTCAATAGAGGAGTAATGAAAAGCTACTACAAATGGAATGTGAGTAACGAAAAGTTAATAGAGGAGGGCGGCAATATTATTTTTCCAGCTCAAACGACGACATTTTCAGAAGATGAGTAAGAAGCGACGACGTGTCCTGGCAATCGAGCGAGTCAACAGGTAAAGCATCTGTACTTAACATTGTTGTTTGAATTAAAGATGAGGACTTTTGGGCTACCGAATAAAATATTTTAAGAAAGAACAAAGAGACATGAGAAGGAATACTAATAAGTGGTTGAATTCTCCGATGCTTTTGTGACGATTTTAATTGTATTTAATATATTGAACTTGATAATCAATATTATCTTATTGAAATTTTAAACTATTGAAATTACTTCTTAAAATTTTACGGAAAATACTTTAAGAGTAGTTTCTTCCAAGCAATATTTGCAGAAAATCGTCGAGGTCGTAAATGATAACAGTCATCCTTTGCCGTTATCGAGAGGGGTAATTTTATTTATTTTCAATTTAGTTTTTAATAATAAAATGTTGTATTGAAATAAATGAAATTTGTATTAGTAATTATTATTATGACAAAGTAAATCAAAATTTAAATTTAAATTTAAATTAATTTATTATATTATTGATAATGACAAATCTAAGTTTTGGACACTTTTTTAGCATATTTTTTAGACAACTTTTAATATCTTAACTAAGTGTCTAAAAATTCTACCAATTTTTATATTATTTTAGACACTTATTAGATACGTCTAAGCATTAGCATCTAAAACTTCCTTATTTTGTTGTTGTGAAACTATAACAAACTTTTGTATATATATACTTGTTTGTCATAAAGAATAAAACGACAGAGTATTCATTAAACTTATCATCACTCTATCATTTTTGAAAATTCACTGTTCACATTCATCCTCTATTCTTCATTTTTTTCTAGAAAAATATTGTTTACGTCCATCCTCTGTTCATCGTTATTTAACATCTATTCATCTTGATTTAAGTTTGAGTCAATAATAACTAAAATATGATATATCAAAATTTAAGATATAAGGTAAAAATAAGTACTTCCAGTCTTTAACTTTATCAAGAAATTTTTTACAATTTTTATTTTTTTAAAAATTCTTTCTCTTAAATTTTCATAAAAAACAATGGTAAAATATATGTAGTATTAACATTACAAGTATATCAATTAAATATTATTGACACGATGTCTCAAATTAATTCTTAAACTCTACTCAAACTAATTAAAATTGACTCAAATCAATAATCTATTGTAGTTATCTTAAATTATTAGTTTGAGTTGATTTTAATTGGTTCGAATGATATTTAAGAGCTGAGTTGGAAACATTTAATTGGTTGCCTTGTATTTTTCATGTCACATATAATTCGAGGAATGATGAGAGACGTTTGCAGCATAACAAGTATGAACAGAACTTTACAGCATTTCTAATTATTTTTTTCTTATATATATATATATATATATATACTTTTAAACTTGTATCTACTAACGACGATTTTGGTCACCATATCAGTTATTTTATTTGGTTTTGTTTTATTTTATTTATTTATGTACTTATTTAATTTTATTTTCCTACACTCTTAGCATATCAATTTTTATCTGCATCACTTTTTATTGTCACATCTGCACTTGGGTTTACCGGAAACAGTCTCTCTACTATGTAAGGGTAAGGTTGCGTACTATCAGACCTCCCCAAATCCCACTTCATTGCGAGATTTCAAACTGGGTGATGATGATGATGATGACGACATATATTTTACTATTATTCGTAATAAAAATCTAAGAGTAGTTTCTCTAATTTCAAACCACATAAAAAATCATGAAATCTAAAAATTAGACATTTTCTAAAATTAAGGAAAAATTAGACATTTTCTAAAATTATACTAAACTATAATTTGTACAAAATTAAATATGTTTTTCACTATTCTTAACTAGTGATGTTAGAAATTTCAAAAAGTTATATCATATTTTTTTCTTCTCTAAGTAATGTAGAAAAACTACTATTAAAGAGCTTATAATTATTAGATGGTATTCAAGTAATATTTTTATTATTATTTTAATACAAAATAAGAAATATAAAATAAATAGTCTTTTAACTAATTAAGAATTCACTACAGATATCTTTAAAAAAATTCTCAAGCAAACTTTTCAAGAAAATCGAATTCAGGGTATGTACTAATTTTTTTAACTTATTGTAAAAGCATGATCTTTAATTAGTACATAATTACATATTTTATCATCATTATTAAATTTCAGTTGTGATATATACACTTAGTTTAAATATGAATAGACATTAAATAGAATAAACTGACTTCTTTTTCGCACTTTTTTTTTTCATTGTAGACTTATCTGAATGGTTAAGTTATTAAAATCGAGTCTTCTAGGCCTAATGAAAAAAAGAGGTGATCACAGACCTACCCATCACCCTCAAATCTAGGTCCTGAGTTAGACACTAAATTATAAATAATAATTTTGGTAAGGAGCAAATTTTTATTAATTTTCATCAAAAAAATTCAATAAATTTAGACCATCTTTAAATAAAAATCAAAATTTAATCTTAATCACTAAAGTTCAATTGACTTTGTCAGTGAGTCATAATTAAACAACAATTTACCTGAGCTGATTGGAAACAAACTTAAACATACATTAAACTAATAGAGTTTAAGGAAAAGTTCCTTGCTTAAGCATATAATTAAGAGAATTTTTATAATATAAAAATTATGCTAATGTAAAAATTTTAAAATTTGAAATTTAAACTTATTAAATCACATATAAAAAATTAACTTTTATTTTTTTGGTTATCTATTTTAAAATTTATTTAAATAAATTAATAGTTTGATCTGAAAGATCAAAAATCACTAATTCGATCATTAGATCTTGATCAACAAAATGTTTATCAAAATTTCCTATATACATTTATCAAATACCCTAAATCTAGTAATGTGACTAGGCCTGTATCTCAAATCTGTTGACCAAAAAATGATATAACATTTGTTTTTACTCCTTTTTGTCTCTGTATTTGGTTTCTTTCATTTGGTATTTGATTAACCAAAAATCATCAGATGAAAAGTTAATAAATGCTTTTGAAAGACATTTGAAATAAAATTTGGTATTACAAAATTTTATTTTGGGCAACAAAATGTGGTGAAATGAATTGCTTTAAATTGTATACCTTCCATACAAACATCACCACGTTGAAAGCACCATATACATAGGAGCTCTTATTGCAACTCGCATCGTACAATACCAGCAATAGCCCTTTCTCATTGCAAGAATTATTATCTCTTGCCTATGGTTAGTGCTTCCATCCCTAATCCTCAATATCTTTCCTCTTTCCAATTTTTCCTGTTAGTGTGAGAGTGAAATGTTGGTATATTCTTCTCTTCATATCTATAGTTTGTTAAAATGCATAAATATTGAAACCTTCTTTCAGCTTTGTTTTATTTTCTCTGTCACAGAAGAGTGAGCTTTTGTAATGCTTTTTATATGATTTCGTATGATTGTTCCTTTCTTCTTAAATGGTGTTACTTCGAAATTCCTATACATAAATACATGTCTTACGTGATTCATTTAGTTATGTATTTATCTTCATTTTTTAATTTGTTTAGAGTGCTCTTTTTTTTTTTTCCTTTCCATCTCTCTTTGTTTTTATCTTCTGTTCTTGGCAATCTCTCCACCTTTTCTTTTCTAGTTAGTGTTTTTAATTGTTATGATCTCTCCACCTTTTCTTTTCTAGTTAGTGTTTTCAATTGTCATGTAATTAATCTGAAAATTTTCTGTTAAAACCCTATATATACAAACTCATGAATCTAACAATATGCAGTTGTTTGCTTTTATATGTCATCATTTTCTTCAACGATGACTTCTATTTCTACTTTGTTTAACAATTCTTTATAAGCAGGTCACAATTGTACGAGGAAAACAACAATTTCTCTTTCAGAAATCACAATCTCTAGTGTAATTTTTTTGGATAATTTAATTTTCTGATGATTATTATTAAATCTATAAACTAACAATAATTTTGGTTTAACATGGATATATAGCTGAAAATAGTTTATTTATCATCTATGGCTTCTGAACGATCGAATCAAGGAGACAATCAATCGAATGCTGGAAGCTATCAGAGTATTACAGTGGACCTGACTCTTACTTTGGGATTACCATATCAAAATAATGCTCCATATGAAGATAACCAACTTGCAAGAGAAAATGCTAACTCTATCCTCAGTGTCACCACTGATCATCATCAACCTGCTATCAATCAAACCCTTCTTCTTGATTCCCAACCTCAGGTATATATATATATACAGACATATGCATATATGTTCGTATTTGTTTCTGGTTTTTATTTTTTTGCTCCACTTCTATGATATTTAGGCATATTTATTGAATGCATGTGTGGATTAATGATTAGAATTTTCAATACTTATTATGACATCACATATATACCATTTCTTTTGGTGAACAATTTCACATTTTTCTCATTTTTGATCAATTATTTCAAAATTATTTAAATTTTATTCATCTTGATACAGAAGACTTGTGGTTTTGTTGTGTCATTTTATTGTGGACCTGACTTACCAAAGAAGCGGTGGAGGGAGTACTAAAACTTGGTAATACGAATCATTATTGAGAAGTATTAATATTATATAGTTGTGATAATTGATTAGGCAGTTGTTGTTACCAAACAAGGTATTCGAGAAACGATAAATAGTATACTGGACTCGTTAGTTAGAGTTACTAATACAGTGCGTATCTTATTTGATAATAGAGTTATTATGCTAACAAAATCCCAAAAAAAAAAAGAGAAAAGAGAGGAAAAAAAAACCAAGAATATAGGATGTTAGACTCATTGGTTCTAACTACTAATACATTGCTCCATTGTTTTAACTTTTTAAGTATAATGTAATCCTTACGAGCAAGTGGTTACGGAAGTAAAGCTAATGCATAGTATCTAGGTCTAAACTGCAAAAATACATAAATGTGGTATTAAAAAATAAAAGCATTAAACAAACAACAAAAACATTTCAGTGAAAGTGCTGCTGATATACAGAGCCTAGAAATGTTCAGTAACATATGACTTTTTTCCTATATGGTAGAGATATTGTTTCCCATAGATTACATAAATATATATATATATGATTATTTTGATTATATGTTTATTTTTAATTATTATTACTTATTATTTCAATATATATAAGTGAATAAACATAAAATATAATAATAAAATACAAATAAATAAATATAAATATATAAAAATAAGTAATACAATAAATATAAAACAAGGTAAAGAATAAAAATAAAAAATAAAAAAGTAAATAAGTATCCAAATAAAAAAGAAGAAAAGTAAATAAATAAATCAAATAAGCTATTTTAAGAAAATATTTAAGTAAAGTAAAAAAATGTTCAGCCAAATACTAAGATGAAAATACTATATATTAAATGGAAAAAACACTGACTCCCAAAATAAATTTTAAAAAATAAAATGCGAGAAAATCCATATATGACATTTACCCGGTACAACTAAAAAGAAGGAGAAGGAAGTAACTTTAACTGAAAAAAAAGGAGAAATGAAGAGTCTAACTTGAAACAAAGATATAAGGTAAAGTGAAAGACAATATTTATGTTTAGGCTTGAATTTATTCAGATTTACTTATCTTATTAAATAATTTAATAATTCAATAATTTTAAAAGTGATAGGTTTATTTGAGTTAAGAGTGAGTTTTGAATATTTTTAAAAAAATAAATCACAAAAATATTATAAAAATCGAATATAAATTGAAATCGACATTTTTATTTATTATTCTCTCAACTTTTCGAATTTTATATTTTAGATAAATTTATCTCATATATATCTTCTAAAAAAACAATTATATGACACACAATGTATTCCCCAATTCTAGTTTAAAGAATTTTAAAATCTTTAATTCTTTAGAAGATATATGCTTTGTCACACATATCATAGCAAGACAGCTACTTGCTTGAACAGGAAGTTGTCTACGATGAACCAACAAATATGGCAGCTAATCATAGCACGAACCTCCACGGAATGGTTAGAGGAGTAGGTACGAACCAGGCTGCGGGAAGAATTACCGTAGAAGGGATGAGGGCTATGCCCCATTTTAACATGAACCCAAATGGGATGAATACAGCCACCGCAGGCTTTATGGTGGGAGTTCCTGTTCCCAATCAGAACAATCTCAGTTATTACCATGGTAACTTAGTCCCTCTGATGCCAAACGTGAACAACAATGGTGCCCTTCTCGGTTATGCCACAAGAAACATCATCGGCGATCTTGTGACCGGAGCCTCCGTTGGTTTACGTCCAGGTGGAGGAACAAGGCAACCAAGTGAAGAGTACCTATACAATGATCCTAGCAGGCGGTGCACCCTTTGCAACTGCACCACTTTTCAAACTCCTATGTGGCGTAGAGGCCCCCATGGCCCTAGGGTATGTATGATTCAATTTTATTTTTATATTTTTTGCTTCAAAAGTTTGTTTAATTTCGATTACTTTGGTATGATTCTATGCTTGGTTAGGAATTCTATGATTTTAATGTTATTTTAGTTTACAATTTCATATTTAAAAAAAAAAGGATAGGTGAAAGTTCTCTCCTTTTTTCCCCTATAATTTAAAATAATTAAGAATAAATTAAAAAAGTAAAGAAAGGCATCAAATTTTTTTTGTGAAATATCTTTTAATATGAAGAAAAAATACAAGGTCCGAAAATTTTTTAATATAGTATAATCATATTGTAACAATTTCTTCTGTATCTTAAATTAGAGGCTAACTTAAATTCGTAATCTATTTAGAATAAATTATAACCCTCAAATATCTCACTAATTTACAATTGATTCCTTATATAATCAAATTTGAGAAATTGTGAATTTTCTCAATATTTTCACAATTTAAGAAGACTCACTTATATTATAAATGCTAAAGGTCTCTCCAAATACTCTTATTTATAGTGAATTTGATTGCATTTCTTAAGGACTTTTACAATTTTTTAGTGTATTTCTAACAAATCATCGTTTAAATGACCTATTTTCGGTACTTTTTTAATGTTAAATTTTTTTATTAACATTATTAAGTTGTTCCCCATATTTTTGTGACATTAATACATTTTTGCTAATATTATTAATTGACTTATAGTGTCTCATTAATTATAAAGAACCCTAACACCTTGATATGCTTATTGCTTACTATGTTAAATATGTTTCTTGTTTGTGTGTTTCACTTTCAGACACTGTGTAATGCTTGTGGCATAAGGTACAGAAGAGAAGAAGAGAGAAGGATGCGCAGGGAAGCAGGCAACAACAATAATCCCTAGAATGGAAACAGAAGATAGATGAAGAATGAGAGATAGATAGAATTTGTTGATGTTGATTATGGAACTAACGTTATATCGCAGGAGGACGTTCAGAAGAAATAGTTTGATAGGCATATTTACAGTGTTGTTCATTCCGAAGTAATTTTGGAGAATGAGTTTATGAATAATACAGTTTTCAAAATATCGAAATAAATGAGTTTGCTTCTTAAAATTGTCCTTTTCGTTTTAATATTGGACAAATTTGTAATCATTATTTTTAATGTATATCAAATAAAATTTTGAGTATATGTAATGATTTTTAAATTACAAATTTTAAAACATTATCTAATAAATTAATAATTTAAAATCAAATTAATTTAATTTAAATAGTTAATCATATACTTTTTTTTGAAAAATGAATAAACTATTATATAGATGAAACTAATACCACATTACAATGAGTTCAAGGTTGATCGCCTTTGCTCTTAAGGAGAACTAGTTATATATAGCAAAGCTAAAAAAATAGCCTTAGTATGAAAATGTACAAATTACAAGCCCCACGTCTTCTTCATATCTGTAGTCAAAAGCTCCTACAACTGTTTAGCATAGATGCAAGCTCTGATACTATTGATAACTCTATCACCCAACAGGTATTTCTCTATCTTCTTTCAATAAACCATCTGTTATCGTGCTCTTTCCATATGACATATATGGGAATCGTAAATGATGCTTTGAAGAGAGAAGTGTTGGGTTTCCTCCATGCCGAATTGTCAATGATCCAAGGTAAAATTTGGTCCCAATTATAACCATAAAAATTATAAGGTAACATGTGCAAGATTCTACTCCAGATAACCTTAATATAGGAACATTGGAAGAACAAGTTATCCATGTCCTCAATAGCAATAGTACATAATAAACAAGTTGTCTCAATATTGCCATACTACTGGCTCTTGGTTTGAAGTCTATTCTTGATTGCCAACCAAGTGATAAAAGAAGCCCTTGGACACACTACCTTTCCCCATAGGAGATCAGACCATGGCACATCAGGTAGTATATCTGTAAATAATTGATAGTAAGAGTGATTAGAGAAATTATCATTCCAGTTTAGAGACCAAGATGTTGCATTCTGAAGATCATTCAGACATGGAAGGTGATTCAGCATATTATGGAATCCTCTAAAATCCCCATACCATTCACCATTCAAGATTAGAGATGAAACTCAAGAGTTCAAAGGCAATATGTTCCTTAAGTGTTAAAGTCTGGTTGGTAAGCTAAAGGGCTTATGTCAAGCCATTTGTTATACCAAATCCAAGTCATATCCCCATTGCCAATTTTATGTTGTATGCAAGGATAAATAAGCTCTCGCAACATCGTCATTACGTGACCCAGCTCTAGAGCAGTCCAGCTGCCAGAAATTCATATGTTTCAGATAATGTTCATATACCTACTTGATCCATAATGTATTTTGGTCGGTGTACAGTCTTCATAACCTCTTACACATCAGAACCTTTTGCATTGTGGAGATATGAATGATACTAAGCCCTCCCTTCCTTTTCGATATAGTAACATCACTCCATTTAATTCTAGCTTTCCTGGAATTATCAATTTTACCATACCTAAGGAATGCCTTTATAATTCTATCCATCTCTTTGATCGCCTTCTGAGGAAGAGCTCTACGTGATGTCAAATGGATATGTAAACTACTAAGAACTAAAATAATGAGGGTTAGTCTGGTAGCATAAGATAAGAACCTGTTTTGCCATGCCAGAATTCTAGACTTCAGTCGTTCAATGATGGGTATATAGTTCGGATATCTAAGCTTGGAACTTATAATAAGAACACCCAAATAAGTAAAGGCATGAGAAACTTTAGTGAAACCAGTGAATCATCTTAGTTCATTCATTCTGCACATCACCAGATAGATATAAGTAGCTTTTGTTAAGAGTTAAACTTGAGGTCAAACCATTAAACAAATAAGTTGAGAGCATTCATCATAATGTTAATAGAAGGGACATTCGCTTTGCATAGAAGTAAAAGATCATCAGCATATATAATATGAGTGAGATTAGTTGCTTTACAAAGATGATGATATTTGAATCCCACGTTAGATGTTATGAGCTCAGTGAAAATATGGGAAAATCCTTCCATAACTAAAGTGAACAAGTAAGGGGATAACGGATCTCCTTGTCGATTGCCTCTAGCTGGTTTAAATGGTTTGGTAGGGATATCATTAACAAGAACACTCAATGAGGAAGATTGTAGATAAGTCATGATCAATTGCAATAAATGAGAAGAGAAGTGAATAGCCTCAAGACATATACTTTTGAAATCCCAACATATGCTATCAAATGCTTTAAAGAAATCAATCTTTAATAAGGAACTTTTGACTTTTTTACCTGCGTTTTAATGTTTTAGCAACTCTTAAACCAGCATTATATGATCTCCAATATGTCTATTAGGTATAAAAGCTCCTTGAGCAGGGTTGATAATGTTTGATAAGGCCAATTTAATTTTTTTTTAGCAAGAAGTTTCGATATCACCTTATAGATAGTGTTACAACAGGATATTGGCCAAAAGTCACTCATAGTAGAGGGTCTCTGCTTCTTGGGGACTAGACAGATGTAACTATGATTAATTTCCTGCAGAAGTATAACTGACTTAAAGAATTCCTGAACATTCTCAGTAAGTAGCTCACCAGTAATGTCCCAAGTACGTTGAAAAAACAACACCGTAAAACCACCAGGACTAGGGGATTTAGATAGATGTAGACTGAATATGACCTTTTTGATATCATGAATCGTGATAGGCGAGAGAATAGCATTCGCAGTATCCTGTTTAAGATTGCATTCAAACAGGCTGCAAACATTAGGGCTTGGTGAAATAGTATCTGTAGTACTCATACTAAATCCAAAAAATATTGTCGTGCTAGTTCCTTGAGGCTATTTTAATCTGTACATTCTCGCCCGCTACCATCAAGAAGCATGGGAATCTGATTAACATTACTGCGATCTAGCAAGGAGGCATGAAAATATTTAGTACTGGAATCCCCATCTTGCAACCAGTGTAATCTATCTTTCTATACTAAGATTGAATTATGAAACTGGAGGGCTTCTTGATAGGATTGTAGAGAGTGAACCTCCGTCTGTCGATATACAAGATTGTGGGGATTTAAATAACAATTGTGACGTTTTTAATATACAAAATTTAATTTATAATATACAAAATTATAAATTAAATTCATAAAGCATTGACATTTTTAGTTATTATTTTAAAAAAGTTAAAAAAATTTTAAAGTACATAGAAAACGTATTAGCATGCTGTTTATAAATTATATAATTTATACAAACAAAATTGTATGATTTAAATAAAGAAATATTTAAAAATAAAGTTATTAATAATTTACAATTTATCTATTATGATAAAACATTGAAGAGTTAAGTTACAATACTCTAATATTTTAAAAACTAAAATATGCAGATTTATAATTAAATTCATAAAACATTGATATTATAATTATTATTTGAAAGGCCAATTAAAATAAATATTCTTTTTCTCCGAAAACTTTATAGTGTCTTTAATTGATTAACTAGTCCTCATTCTAAGGCTATGAGGACGGCCGCACTTGAACTATATGAAGTCCATTCCATAGACAACTGCAAGAACGACGACGGCGTCGTCAACTCTGCTCCCCCCCTCCGTCTCTCTCGTCCGTTCTTTCCGGTAACTTTATTCTTCCCTTGTATTTCGAATCTTTCTCTTTCTTCTTTTTTCCTCTAAGTAGAAATTTCTCTTGCTTGTTCTACGTATGATTTCACTGTTTATTGAAAATAAAAAGATAAAAAAGATTGGTTCTTTCCGTCAAATGCAATTCCTTTGATCGACCTCAGTTGGGTAGATAAATTCTTTCATAACGTTTCTAGTGTGATTGCGTTGATTGCTTGCAGTGTTTTGGTGGGATGTGAGATCATTAGAAAGGATTTGATTTTGAGGGATTTAATTATGTTCTTTGCTTTTGGTGATGAAATTGTAATTGGAGATGGTTTGATTTTGTTGCAGTTGAGTGGTTAATTTGATTGTTCATTGTGTGGAGAGAAAAGGGTAAGTGAAAGATGGGACTGAAACAGGCAGTAAAGAGCCTGGATGCTTTTCCTCGTGCAGAGGAGCACTTGCTGCAGAAAACACGATCTGGTGCTCTTGGTAATGCAATTTTTCGCTTTTCCCTCTTCCCTCTTTTATATTTTGTTTTATAACTTAAAGCTATACGTTTTTTCTTTTCAACTTTAGGTTGAAGAATCCATGCACTAGCATTGTTTATAGGTCTGGATTAGCTGAAAGCTTCCAAGCTAGTACTTTTATATTGACTGCAATTTTATTCGTATCTAACTGTTAAACATTTTGTTGAATTTTTCCCATTTCGTTTAGTCTCCGTAGTTGGCCTGGTGATAATGGGTACGCTGTTCTTTCACGAGCTGACATATTATCTTAGCACATACACTGTTCATCAGGTTGGTGTTGAATCTTTATCCCTTTTGTTGCCTATGTACTTTTCTGATTGAGATCGACTAGCTATGAAAAATGAAACCTGCAGAGTTTAGCATCCTGAGAAAAATGGTAAAAATGAGGCGTCGGAAATCAGTCTGGCAAATTTATTATATTTGTTTGTTTATTAATTAAACACACTCCTTGTAGGCTGTAAAACACTGTAGTTGGAATGAGGAATGTTATTGCTCTGTGATTTTCTTAGAATTATTGCCTTTTCATTTTCCAGCTAAATGGTGACAACTGGAAGTAAAATTTTATTTATGTTTTCTGTTGCTCTTTTAGGGCAGCAGATTGTTATTATACTACTGTAAAACAAATAAATGTTTTCTGTTGCTCTATTAGGCAGCAGATTTTTATTACTATTTGAAAAGCAAATACTGCATCACAAACATTCTTACAAGCTCGATTCAAGTATAACTCATCATCTATGGAATCTATATGTTAGGAATGGATGAAATAACTATATAAGATGTAAAGTACTGGGGTTATAGGGAAATGATTTCTATCATTTGGGTTTGACTTCCTAATAATTCTGTCCAAAGCCTAGTTGATGGAGAACCATCCAGGATGCCTGTTCACCTTACAATTGGATATGCCTATATCTCCCATGACATAATATTGGTTGGTGGTACCTTTGCTTGAGCAGACTTTGTAAACAGAATATGGATACACCATAGCTTTGTTGGTCTTGTGATTGCATATCTAAGCTTATATATAAATTCAGCATATTCTGTCATTTATGCCTAAAAAGTATGTATGTGAACTGACGTTGCTTGTGTTTTCTAGATGGCTGTAGACGTGAAACGAGGAGATACTCTTCCAATTCACATAAATATGACGTTTCCATCATTACCATGTGATGGTTAGCCATTCTTTTCAACTAACTTCAAGTTTGAATTTCAATCCTTTGTTCACCTCACCTTTCATGATGATGCAGTGCTTGGTTATTTGTTTTCAGTTATTTATTTTGTACACTTATGAATTAATAAATGTAGTCTTAAGTGTGGATGCTATTGACCTGTCGGGAAAGCACGAAGTGGATCTTGATACAAACATATGGAAAGTAAGATTCCTCTTTCTTGTTAAAAGAATAGATGAGCACTTCTGCATGATGAATTGCTTTGAGTACTACACATTGTAAACTATTCATTTGCTTTGCTGGCTCCTTTTGAAACGTTGGAAGATGTTAGTTACCCATTTCTTCTTCTTTTTTTTTTACTTTTTGTTCATGCCCACAGGGAAGCCATATTTGTGTAACTTATATGTTACCCACACTCTTGCGCACAAATATATATATATATATATATACTCTTAGTTGTTGGTAACAAGTATATTTTCGATACCCGGAACCTCTATTAATTGCCTTGTCTTTATTATTTTTTCAAAAAACAAACCATGTCTTTATGGAAAAAATTAAATGAAGTTTGTGCATGGTTTCCCTTTGTAATCCATCCATGCACGTTGATTTCTGGAGGTTTTTGTTCTTATTTATATTGTTCTCTTCTCAAAGAGGGTATGGTGGGATGGTAATGCTGAAGGAAATGTCGTCTTAGTCCTCTTTTACCTAAACTAAATGCTTACATCTTTAGTGCTAGTTGTTTAAAAAAAAGGTTTTCCTATTTTGTCTTTTTCCGTCTGCATGCCAATGTAAAGCTAGTATATTAGTATGTGTTAAAGCTTGTATATTAGTATGTGTTAAGCTAACCAGGTCAAAAGTTTTGCAGATTGGTCTGGACAGACATGGTCATGTCATTGGCACTGAGTATTTGTCAGACCTTGTGGAAAAGGAGCATGAGGGTCATAAACATGGTATGCTTATGAAAAATTATACATTTTTATTCTGATTAATTTAATAGATAAATTCTTTATAATCCTTTTCTATAATTGTTTACACACTTAAGAGTTTGTTAATTCTATAGGAATTTATGGGCATGGATTTATCTTGCATATTTTCGATCATTTTTTTCTTTTCTATTTTTGTCTGGTTGATTATCTGATACTTTTAATGTCCATTAAGTTTTTAAAATGCAATAGATGTTTTGTTTGAGACTTTGTTTACCAATTACTGTGATCAGATCATCAAGGTGATGGTGATTCCAAACATCATACTCATGGCTTTGATCAGGATGCTGAAACTTTTGTCAAGAAGGTGAAGCAATCATTGTCAAATGGAGAAGGATGTCGGGTATTCAGCTTTTAACTCCTCAGTTATTGTCTGAAGCTAACCTCACTATTGATCCAACAATGATGGAAGACATGGTATATCTGTTGGCTTAATTTCTTTTGCAGGTGTATGGTTTTCTAGATGTCCAAAGGGTTGCTGGGAATTTTCATCTCTCAGTTCATGGTCTAAATATCTTCGTTGCCCAAATGGTCAGAACTATAGCGCTCTGAGTGTATTATTTACTTTTCTGTTTATATGTTGTAAGCTTATTCTTCTTCTTCTTTTTTCTATGGATCATATTTCTTTTGTTATAATGGAAAGTATAAAGTGCACCAAGATTAAATCCTGGTAGGGAGGAGGAGGCGTTTGACCTCCTTACCCTTTGAGCCATATGGCATAATCTTTGATGGTATTATGTTGTGGTTGCTTGTGCATTAACTTTATAAATCAGTTCCATTCAGATGATTTGTTCAATTTGTACTACAGATTTTTGAAGGAGCTACACATGTAAATGTAAGCCACATTATTCATGATTTATCCTTTGGACCAAAATATCCGGGAATTCACAACCCTCTCGACGGGACAGTGCGAATTCTGCATCAAACAAGTGGAATTTTCAAATATTATATTAAGGTTAAGCCTGAGATTACTTTCTTTTTTCTAACAGATCTATATTTATGGTATCTGCCTCTTGACATGGGGCATGATATTGTATTCCTTATGCAACAAGTTTGTCAAGCCTATGTTTTCTAGGGTTAAGCCAAAGTGATACCTCTTCAACTATGAACTCATGAAGGAAACAGAATTATGGCCATTCCTAGAAAGCCTGACCTTAAAATGACTTCCTTCTTGAATTAGCATGCCTCTCTCTTCTTGTCATGCAGTAGAAATACCAAGTTTTCAACCTTCATCAAACCTTACTGTTAAGTTGGATACATTTATGCCTCCATTATCGTCTATAATATTTGATGATAAAGATACCAGTAGTTCAGTTTAGAGGATGGCTTAATTCCAGAGGAGCTTTGGTAATTTTCCAGTTTCTTAAATTATAAATTCCCCTGTAAATATTCATAGTTGATTTTTGCTTCAAAGGATCTGAAAGATTGTTGGTTTTGACTGAAGGTTACCCTTGATTGATATGGCCTACATTTGTGACTGCAATTTTTGCGTTATATCTCACAGATTGTTCCAACTGAATACCGATACCTCTCAAAACAAGTTTTGCCTACAAATCAATTCTCTGTCACTGAGTACTTAACTCCTATGACTGAATTTGATAGGTCATGGCCAGGTTGGATTTACTATCTCCCAACATCATTTTCCCTGCTTTAACCTTGGTTGGCTGCTAATTGCTTGATTATTGTCTATTTATGCAGCTGTTTACTTCTTGTATGATTTATCCCCCATCACTGTAACAATCAAAGAGGAGCGACGTAGTTTTCTCCATTTCATTACTCGTCTTTGTGCAGTTCTAGGTGGCACATTTGCTTTAACAGGTTAGTTCACAATTTCTGATGGTATGCTTTAAATTTGACAAAAGTTGGGTAGATTCGAGCAAATTTGGTTCGCAGCAGGGTGTTGATCCTACATCGGACAAGCATTACTAGTCTTTGAGGAGATGAATAATTATACCAAACTTAGTCACATTTTTGCTGATCCTTCTGTACGGGATCGACGGTACCAATTCTAGGAAACAGTGTATACATATCAATCCTGGTTGCAGTTTAAGGCATGAGCTTCGGTTTCCGTGGTGAATGAAATGAAATTAAATTACTAAAAACTTGGTATTAAACTGATATTCGCAAGCCAACATTCGTATGCAGCAACTAGCTATTCATATTCGCAATTTGTTTCCATCTTTTCTGACACCTTATGGTAATAACTTTGGTGCTCTCACAGGAATGCTGGATAGATGGATGTTCAGGTTTCTCGAAGCACTAACAAAACCTAGCCCAAGAAGTGTTCTCCGGTGAACTTAGGTCGTAGACTAATTGGTTTTACTGCATATCAGCATCTATCAGGAATCTTTCATGCAGATGAATTGCAGTGAAGAAGGCTAAACTGCGTTTTCTTATGGTAGTAGCATCCATGTCAACTTTTTCCACAGTTGGTAGTGAAAATTGAAAGATTGGTCATTGCAACTCTGGGTAATAATATTCATTGAATGTTTTGTCACGTCATGGAGAGGTGTGACAGTCAAAATAGCTGCTGTACATTTAACATTCTTTCTGTAGACAACAATTTTGATCCTACTTCATCTACATAAGCTCATTAATGGTTGCTATGGTTTTTACCAGATCAAGTTCGGCTATATGGGTTGCTTTAACATGTATGCATACCAGAAGAACATCACTTGTATGTCTAAATTAAAATTCTAAAAGCTTGGAAATAAATGAGCATGTCTTAAATAAAAAGAATAGCTTGACCATGTATACGTGTGTTTACCTTGGATACCTCCCCATGCATAAGCACATCTGGACTTTCTTACGCTATCACTCTCAACCTTATGCCAGTTATTTGATGAATGACCTCAGAATATAATATTTTACAATTTTCCTTTTCCACATTATTTAAACTATTCATTCTCCTTTTTTCCAGAGAAAACAATATGTCCTGACAAGAGATGCATTACCTTTTTTTTGAATGGACTCGCAATTGTTATCCTTTGGATATATACTGAGTAAAATTTTGGATTGGCGCAATAATTTGTAAATCACGTCAATCAGGTATTTCACACAAGACAAGTCCTGTACGATAGACTCAATCAAGAGAATGTAAGTAGGAGGATTCAAATAAACGATCTTTTAACCCTATGTCTCTCTACTCTACCAACTCGACCACCTACTAGAGGGAAATGTATTACATCATAATTATCAGTAAATTAAATATAAAATAATATTTTATTATTTATGAATTTAATGGCTATTCATGCCTATTAATTATTTGCATACTAAAATTTTTTAGTATATTGTTACATAATAATAAAAAATTTTAAATTTTAAATTGATGTAAATATTTTATTTCTTTGATGCAAGGATCAACAATATGATGATTTAATAGCTTTTCATGACTATCATTATTAATAAATAAAATTTATTTATAAAAATAATTTATTATTTATAAAATTCCTTTTTTAATGTAATTTCTCTTTTGTAACCTTTCTTTACACAATTAAAGAATTCCAGAGGACAAGAAAGTAACTATTCTTACTCTATCTTTGTCTCTTTGCTATGCTCAAACCAAATAATATTACGTAGCTTGAAGTCTCTTATTCTTTGCTTTCGTAAGAGCACTCAACTTGTTGAAACACATACAGAAATGAACAAGAACACCATCTTCCTCGCATTAAATTTGACCCCAACAACCAACCAACCCTCCTTCCCTATGTTCACATTCTCCTTCTCTTCTATATAAACGTCACAAGCTTAGCCTATACAGCGACAATCACTTTTATATCATCTTAGTTTGCAGTACATATTGCCTGTCTCTTTGTAGTCCATCACTTAACCAGAGTCAGGAACATGGCTTGCCTCAAGTTGGTCTGCTTGGTGCTAGCGTGCATGCTGGTGGCTGCACCAGTGACCGTGCAAGCGGTCATAACCTGCAATACTGTGTCAAGCAAGTTGGCTCCGTGCATTAACTTCCTGAAGAACGGTGGCACGGTCCCCGCAACTTGCTGTAGCGGTGTTACTGGCGTCCAAAGCTCCGCCCGGACAACCGCAGACCGTCAACAAGTTTGCGAGTGCTTGAAACAAGCTGCCGGCAGAATCACGGGACTTGACACCAGGAACGCAAATGCCCTTCCCAAGATCTGCAAAGTTAACATTCCCTACCAGATCAGCACCAGCACCAACTGCAAGACGTATGCGTCTTTATACACCAACATTATGAATGCTTAAAGTCTTAGGATGATTATTCACTCCAAAACATTGGTAAAAAAAAAAAAAATTATACTTGAGGTAATTCTTAACGTTTGACTGGTTCTTTTTTGCTTTGCTTGTGTGATTGCAGTGTTAAATGAAGTTCGAAGAGCGGCCATTTCGTCGTGATCCACTATGTATCGAGTGAGGAATAAAATGGGTGGTGATTTCTGCTCGAGTCTCCTGATCAGAGACTTTCTTTTTCTTAGTTCTATAATTTGGGTTTTAGAGTCTTGTAATGTAACTACTGTGTCTGAGTCGGTGTTTCAGGCTATATGAATACATAACAATGTGATCACAATCAGTGTTGGTGGGTGATCCGCAAAATATGGCTCCTACCTTTCTCCTTCCTTTGCAACTTTAATTATTTGATATAGATGCTAATTAACTTTGGAATTGATATGATAATACTAAAATTATTAAATAATACTGTCTAATATTAAAAGTTTTAGCATTTTAAATTACCGAAGAATAAAATTAAAATTGACTTCTTGAATTTAAATTTGAGTATTTAAATTTGATTTAAAAAATTGAGTTTAAATATAAGAAAATTATTCCATCGAGTCAAGCTAAACTCAAGTATTAGAGTACTAATGAGAGATACAACCCTTACTTTTTTTTTGAAATTTTAAAAGAAATTATATTACTAAAGTTGAAAACTATATACAATTCTTTGTACAAGGAGAAGAACAACACAGAAACACAGCTCCTACGCTACACAAAGATCACTGTCCACATAACAAGCATTAAAGAAACCACCTCATATGAATATCTTGGCTGATCGTATCTTGTCTTCCTTTGGCTATGAATAATTCTCGGATCATATTGACAATGGTATGTGTAAGTTCATTGGGATTTTGCTCCACTCCTTGATAAATTCGTCGGTTCCTCTCCCTCCAAATGAGATAGATCATGAGATGAAAAGTTGTCCTGATAAGGAGAACATTTCTCTACCTATGTTTGGAAACCCGTATAACATCATTCAACACCTCTAACCATTCAAAAGACACACTTTGTATCCCTACCAACCGTCCGAGACAGCTCCACACCTCTTTGGTTTAGCAGCAAAGAAAAAACAGATGGTTTCGGCTCTCATTTGCTTGGTTACACAACAAGCATAGAGGATCATACATCCCAAACCAACGATCTTTTGTGCACAATCTATTTTGAACAACCAACCATAAGAAGATGGTAGCCTTTGGACTAAGTACTTGTCACCAAACCAAATTAGCACATGGAACTATTGGAGGTAGTCCCCTAACAATCCTATGCGCCGATTTAGTTGAAAAATCCCCTCCATTATTAGGCAACCAAATCAGAGTATCCTGCTGATTACAAAGAGATAAACCACACAAATAGGATTCAAGCAATTGGCCAAATCGACCTCCCACTAACCTTGACCTCCCACTATATATCCAGGCAACCGTAGCAGTTGGAGGAATGTGATTTTTGAGAGCAATCAAATGGGGTTACAACCACGAAGGACTATCATCATGCCAATTATCAAACCAAAAGAAAGTGTGCTCACCATTCCCCAATCTATGTTTTATGAATGGGTAGATATGATCATGTGTATGCAACATGCTTTTAAAGAACCAAGAGTGATCATACCTCAATTGAATGTGCCAAAAACTTTGCCCTTGAGGATTATAAGTCTACACCCACTCGACCCACTACTCTTCTTTATCCATGAAAAGTCTCCAAATTCTCTTCATGAGTAAGACACGTTGCATTTGTTTGATTGACGTAATGCCCAAACCCCCATGTTTTTTCGGCACCACAATATCGCTCCATTTAATTCGTGCTCCTCTACAATTATCATGCTTACCAGTTCATAAGAAGGATTTAAAGATCCGCTCCATTTCCTTAATGACCCTTTGAGGAATAACCATATGTGCAGCCTAGTGGATATGTATACTATGCAACACTGAAATGATTAGGGTCACCCAAGCAGCCAAAGATAAAAATCGGTTTTGCCAGGCATTGATCCTCGCTTTCAGCTTTTCAAGTAAGGGTAGGAATTGAAAATACATGGGCTTACTCGGGGTGATCGGTACTCCCAAATACCTGAAAGGGGCCTATTGAATCTGCAACCCAACCAATCTTGCAATCCACTCCGGATTTCGAACATTGGAAGAAACAAACAACGTACTTTTCTGAAGATTCATTGTCAACCCCGACCAGTTAGAAAACACATGCAGTAAATTCATCAACATCGATAATGCATGAGGGTTAGCCTTGTAAAATAAGATCACGTCATCCGCATATAGAAGGTGAGATAGTTGCAATTCTCTACATCAGTAATGGTATTGAAATAAGCCGTTATAACTCACCATACGTGTCATCAATCTAGAAAGACCCTCCATCGCCAAAATGAAGAGATACGAGGATAAAGGATCGCCCTGCCGAATCCCTCTCATGATAAGAAACTGTGTCGTCAGTATACCATTGATCAGAACACTTATGGATGGAGTTTGGATACATTGAAGTATCCGGTGACAAAACTGACTAGGGAGTCCTATTCCTTCTAAACAAGACCGCAAGTAATCCCACCCTATTGTATCATAAGCTTTATAGAGATCAAAGCACAACTGTTGATCTGTTTGCTAAATTGGTAATCTCCCAACAGCTCTTGCAACAGCAGAATGTTATCCCCTATACTCCTAGACGGAAGGAAAGCCCCTTGAGCTCTACTAACCACCTCAACCAAAACTGCTTTTAACCTTTCAGCTAGGATAGAAGCGATGATTTTATAGACCGTGGTGCAACATGAGATAGGATGATAATCAGTAATTCTTTCGGGTCGGTCATTCTTGGGAATCAAACATAGATAGGTAAAATTTATCTCCTTCAATAATTTGCCAGAAGAGAAGAACTCAAGAACCGCATCTGTTAGGAGTTGACCCGTAATGCTCTAAGTGTGCTAAAAAAACCCAGTCGAGTACCCATCAGGCCCAGGAGCTTTGGAAGTATGCATTCAAAACAATACCTGCTTTACATGTTGGGCTATAACTGGAGCTACCAGTAGCTGCATTTGTTCGGGGCTGGGAGAAAAATTCAGAAGATCCTTAACTCTGAAACCGTAACCTGCATCTACAGCCTTGCCCATAAGATCAGAAAAATAATTTCTAATATGCGTAGCAAGGGCCTGATTACCACTGATCACGTCTCCCCTATCATTCTTCAACTCAGTAATAGTGTTAACATTGCGCCTTGCCATGATAGAAGCTTGGAAAAACTTGGTATTGATATCCTCCTCCCGTAACCAACATTGTCGCGCCTTCTGTTGAATAATGGAATCATGCAATTTCAATGCTTCTTGATATTTTCTTAATCTATCCACTTCAATCCCACGCAACTGGTCATTAAGGCGATCTCTATAGCACTCCTGCTGTATATCATACAACTCAGTACATAACACATGGAGATTACACAACCTCTGCATACTAAATACTTTGATGGCCCTTTTAGCCACTTTCAATTTTTGCATTAATTGATAAGCCTTATATCCATTGACTTCAGTCCGCCAGGCAAAGGATAGCATCTCCATACAACCGTCAGCCTGGAGTAAGCCATTAAAAAACCAAAAAGGAGCACCAATCTTAGGCCCATCTCATATCTGCTGTATGAGAATAGAAGCATGATCAGATAGTTCAGGCTCCCCAAAAACCACTGAAGCACAAAGGAATATGCTGAGCCATTGTTGATTAACCATTGCTCTATCAAGTTTCTTCCGAATGAACATGTTTCCTTTCTGCTTATTTCCCCATGTGAACCATCTTCCGAGACCTCTAAGAACAACCAAATCAGTGTGAGGAAAGAGATGAATGAGTTCATTTCTAGAACCACATGGAACCTAGCACCACCCTTCATTTCCGTAGAACTATAGGAACAGTTGAAATCCCCTATGATTAGCTATAGTTTTTGCATGCCCTGGGGTATCTCCACTAGAGCTGCCCATAAGCTGGCTCTTTGGAAGGCAAAATTTGATGCATAAATTAAGGTTACCTCAAACTGAAACTTCCCAATGACCTCACACAATAATTGCATATATTGGTCCCCCATCTTGAGTACACTAACTCTCAACAAATCAGCATTATACCAGCAAATGATTCAACCATTATAATGATGTTGATGGTTGGAAACAAACCTCCATTTTGGCCCCAAAAAATCTAATCCCTTCCGATCAGCATTAACCTTTATTTTAGTTTCTAAAAGTCCTACCAAAATCAGTTGATCCTACACAACCCTTTGCTGCACCATCCACTTTTTCAGGGGGGGTCATTTAAGCCCCTCGTATTCCATACAAGTAAGGACATAGATAAATTAGAAGAGACACTCCGGGGATATGAGCCCCTTATGCTTCTTTTTCTTACCTTTCTTTCTTCGTACACTTGGTTTTTCCACCCCCCGCAAAATCTGACCACTTACCCTAGTGGTCTTAACTGAATCGTCTCCAAGCCCTGTACTAATATTAAGCACTAAGTCAGTACCCTCTAGCTGATTAGTCTGCTGGGACTCTATATAAGAGTCAACCTTCAGTCCATTGGAGTGAGACAACCCATCATGGAGAGCGTGTTCCTGTGATCCCGAAGGACATAAATGGGAAGATTCCCCAACCTCGTGCATCTGACTACCAAGAAGCTGGCCCTCACAATTCTACATAGACTCAGCCTGTTTATCAAGATCACCAACCATTGCTACCAGACCCGATCCCAATGGCGTTCGGCATTCAATAACTTAACCACCCGAAGCAACTATATCAGCCGTGTTTCCAGGTACTCCCACCCCAGTTAGCACACCTTCCATAGCCTGATTCATAGACTCATCCGAGGTCCCCTTATCGGGACTAGTATTCAGTACGTCCTGCATCATCACTCCCGGATCTAAATCCGCAGCCCACCCAAATGGCAATATACATCCAGTAGCTACCCACTTCTTCCATCCCAAACTCGGTTTCCATGGATAAGATAGTGTAATCTCATCCTTCACCATCTCACCATTATCTCCAAGACGAATCAATGGCAAAGTATTAGGCAGTATAGCACTCTTTGGGACTTCAACACAAATCTTGGCATACCGGATTCGATCCATGTTGGCAGTTTGTGAATCCATGCATATAGGTTTACCCAAGACACTAGCTAAATAGCTTAGCCCCTCCACCATCCAATATTCCATCGGCAAGTTATGGAATTGAACCCATAACGGAAGAACTTCAATGTAGCCCCTGTGATACGGAAACCCCAAGAAAACTAGGTTCTTGAAACCCCGTAATCCTATTGAATCAAAACCGTAATCCTTCTATTCTAAGAACATGCTAGATCAAACCCCAAATCATAAGTTTGAGACCCAATTCTAAAGAAGTCAGAAATCAATTTACGTTGCAAGTACTTACTTATTGATGCAAATCAATTTTTTTAAGTAACCATGAAGACAATCACGCCTCACTTGAAGAACTCAATTCTGAAATTTTTATTGATTATTCAAATATGGGGTTACAAAGATATAATAAGGTATAAATACCTTGACCAAGTCCTAACCCTAATAGGAATGGGTTTGCAAGCCCATTTAATGAAAACTAAGCTAATCCTAACAAATTTAGGAGCGTCTAGCCCATTGAACATAATCGAATCCAAGTCCTTTTAGGAATGGGCTAAACATATTAAAATAAATAAGTCTCAAAATAACCCAGACAAATAAAGCACATGCTACTAACTAAAAGAACAGCCCATAAATAAATCCTTGGGCCTAAAATAAGAGATAATAAATAATAAGCCCAAAGTATAAAAAAAATGGGCATAAATGGCTAAGTGTTAGCCTCTTCCAACGCCTCCTCTAATAAAGTCACAAGCTTGGGTGTGCCTTGGTGTTCCTTTATAGATGTTTCGGCCTCCTCATGTACTTGACTTGTGATTTGGGCTTGAACAAAAGCTTGCATTGCTTGTTTAAGCCTTGAAGCTTGTTGCATTGTAATTGGACCACTTGGCATGTGTAGCTTGTCAGGTTGATGTGTAAGGCATGGAACTCCATTGCTAAGTCCATGCATGGATGCCATTGCCTCAAAAACAGAGGTTGATCTCCAACATGCCATGGCCCTTGCTCAATAATGTCTCTGATATTAGCTCTATCAGAAAATTTGAAGAGGATCGTCCCTCCCTCCATGAGCATAGCTTTCTCAAATCCTTTATGACTCCATCTAGCTTTGGCCCAGGCATTTACAGCTGGAAGCGCCACCCTCTTGGACTAGAAGAAACCCACCAGCGCTTGGGACCAGGCACGTGCACCAGCTTGCAACAATTCCTTGGGCGGAGAAACCACCCCATCATGGAGGGCATTGGGATAGTAATGAAGCTTAACTTTGTGGTGAGAATGGCCAGGTTGTCTCTGCCACGCTCCTCGTGCGTCACTTCTTTGCGGGCTCGCTGGATCAGCATCGTTGGTCACCACAACAAGGGGCGGTGACTGACCCCTACCCTGTGCTCCAGACAGTGGGGGAAACTCGTCAAGTGAAGGTGGTTGGTCCTCCCGGAGTGCCGGAGAGTTATCAGTAGCCATCACCGTTGTCCTCGAAATGACGAACCACTCCTCAGTTCAGCGTCTTGGGGTGGGCGGGAGAATAGAAAATAGGGACAGAAAGGTAAATGGTTCAAAGGGCGGGAAAAAAACAAGAGAGAGGTTAGAGCATTTTAAAACAAGAGAGAGGTTAGAGCCCGTATAATCTAACCCTTGTTATTGTTACGACTATTTAATAATTTTGTTAATTTTGATAGACACATTTTCTATACATATAAGCTATAATCTCTCTAATTTAGAAGAGATTGTATCTAAGCTCCACATGTCTTGTCTAATTAATAACAACATTATAAAAGGGGAAACATATATAACAAAAAGAAAAGAGAACTAAGAAGAGCATAAGGTTTTTTTTTTGCTATTATCATTATTTTAACCAATGAGTACATAACCAAGCATCCTACGTAGAACTTGAGGAGAGTTAGAGATAAAGATTCATTCTTTTAACCATTATTGCTTTTGAAGGAACATACAGAGACAACAAGAACGGGAATAGAATATGAACATCAGAACAAAAAATCCAGAAGAGCTAACTAAGAATAATCGCCTCCATCATTCATGTAGTTTCTTTCTGCAAATCCTGCTTGATGCACGAAGGGTTCTCTGAATCTACCTTATTTGATACTGCAGAAACAACCGAGGACAAATAAGATTCTGATACTACAAGGGTTTTGGCTGGCTAATACAGATATAATCAATTAATCATAATATTTAGATGATGGACTGAAGCAAACCTTTTACAATCAGTGGAGGAACTGATATTGTATGGCATGTTAATCCCACAAACTGTGGGAAGTTGAACAGTGCGATTCACGCTGATGGTACCAGGAAATGGGAACTCCTTGGCTTCTTCTTTTACGCACTTGCATGTCATTTGTCTGTCATCTTTGGTTTTAGCATCATTTATGATGGTCTTAACTCCATTGCAGCAACTTGGAGACGGGACTGAGCTAACACCCTGAACGTAACTGAGGCATGGTTCCAACTTGAGAAGCACGCTTTCACAAGTTCTTAAGTCTGCTCTTACTGTAATAGTAGCAATAGCTACTGCCAAAATGCACAATATAGTCAAGCAAAGCAGCTTTACACAAGCCATCCTCACGACTAAAATTACTGAAGAGTCAGGAAGGTTTTAAGTTGGAAAGTGACTTGGAAGATTATTTACAAGCTCCAGGGCGGTGACATATAGAAGATTAGTGACTGGAAACAAAATTTAGCATCCAAAACAGTACATCGCTGGTCCCAGTTCAATGGTTTTGATGCTAGACTTTACTCTTTCGTGTCTTTTCTTGCTTAGATTGATTTTGTTGTATGTACCTAAACGAAGGGACAAGAGCCAGAATATCCACTTGACTATAGGCTGAGTTTCAGAATTTTGGTACGCTATTGTGTCTGTTATTCTTTCAGGAAAAAACATCAAAACCTTCACCTACACACATATACGTGCTCCATTGTTATACTTATATTGGAAAATACTTTAAGAAAACTCTTAGGTCTTGTTTGGTTGGCATGGATTCTTAATTAGGAAAGTAATCTTTTTCTTAAAATTTATATTATTATGTTTGGTTCATTTTTTTGAGTAGTTAGGAAAGTAAAAATTTTCCCAATCTAAGAAAAATAGTAGCATTTTACTTGGATTCTAAATCCTATCACCCCTTGGTATTTAGATTTCTTTCCTCAGGAATTTAATCTAAAAAATACACTAGTTAATTCAACCCTTCCTTCTTTCTCAATTTTATGACAACTCTTTTATAATAATAAGGAATTTAATAGTAGTAGTAGTAGTAGTAGTAGTAGTAATAGTAGTAGTAGTAGTAGTCGTAGTCGTAGTCGTAGTCGTAGTAGAAGTCGTAGTCGCAGTAGTAGGAGTAGTAGGAGGAGGAGGAGTAGCAGGAGGAGTAGGAGGAGTAGTAGTAGTCGTAGTCGTAGTAGTAGTAGTAGTAGTAGTCGTAGTAGTAGTAGTAGTAGTAGTAGTAGTAGTCGTAGTAGTAGTGGTAGTGGTAGTGGTAGTAGTGGTAATGGTAGTAGTAGTAGTAGTAATGGTAGTAGTAGTAGTAGTAATGGTAGTAGTAGTAGTAGTGGTAGTAGTAGTAGTAGTAGTAGTGGTCGTAGTAGTAGTAGTAGTGGTGGTAGTAGTAGTAGTAGTAGTCGTAGTAGTAGTAGTAGTAGTAGTAGTGGTAGTAGTAGTGGTAGTAGTAGTGGTCGTAGTAGTAGTCGTAGTAGTCGTAGTAGTAGTAGTAGTCATAGTAGTAGTAGTAGTCGTAGTAGTAGTAGTAGTCGTAGTAGTGGTAGTAGTGGTAGTCGTAGTCGTGGTAGTTGTAGTAGTGGTAGTCGTAGTAGTGGTAGTAGTGGTAGTAGTGGTAGTAGTAGTGGTAGTAGTCGTGGTAGTAGTAGTAGTAGTAGTAGTAATAGTAGTAGTAGTGGTAGTAGTAGTAATAGTAGTAATAGCAAAGTGGTATCAGAGCTTGTAAAGTGACTCCCACGTTTTGTATTCGAATCGCGTAGTAATGATCTTGCTCACGATCGATTAGTCCTGGGGTAAAGTATGGGTTGAGCCCCCAGAAGCGTTGACTGCTGCGGAAACGTGGTGGGCTTATAGTAGTAGTAATAGTAGTAATAGTAGTAGTAGTAGTAGTTTTTCTTTTGCTTCCTTTCTTGAATTCTTTTAATTCTATATCAAATTTTTGTTCTAAGTTTTGATTACTTTGTCTTTGTTGTTGATTTTCCCTAATTAATTGTTGAATTAAGTGTAACGTATGTGTTTGAACTTGTATTACTTCAGGTATTTTTGTTTCTAAAGTCTGTTGTTGTTTCTTTAATTCTTTAATATATTTTGTAACACTCATAAGGTATGTTTTAAATAAGTAGTTAATTATGTAAGTTGATTTTTAATATTCTCTTTTTTACATTATATTACATTAAAAACTCCAACTATTAAAAGTTTAAATCAAAAATCAATAATAATTAAAATTCCTATCTATCATACTGCATATTATAAAAAATTACAACTCTTAACCACTAAATTCTTCATTTCTATCTTCTCAGCAATATGTCTATTCATTTAGAAATTGAAACATTATTACAGAAAGTTTGTAGTGAAAATCAACTTGACCTAATTAAAAATCATAATCAACAATTAATTGAAATTAAACTAAAAGACCCAACGCAAGAAGTGAATATTCCAAATAATGTACCATATATACAACAAGATGTACAAGAATTTATAAACGAATGTTCAGATTTCGTAGACAAACAATTAATCTCCCCTAGTACTAGTAAACATTCTGCACTTGCATTTTATGTAAATAATTCTGCTAAGCAAAAAAGAGGCAAAAAAAGAATGATTATCAATTATAAAAAACTCAATGAAGCTACTATAGGTGATGCATATAAACTTCCACGTAAAAGATTATATTATCAATAAATTAAAAAGACATACATGGTTTACAACTTTAGATGCAAAATCTGGCTACTGGCAATTAAGATTACACGAAAATACTAAACCATTAACACCTTTTACATGTCCTCCACAAAAATATTATCAATGAAATGTATTACCCTTTGGGTTAAAACAAGCACCAAGTATTTATTAAAGATTTATGGATAATAATTTAGAAGGATTAAAAGAATTTACATTTGTTTATATTGATGATATTATTATTTATTCTAATCAGGATAAAATGGATCATTTAAAAAAAGTTAAAATAGTTCTTCAACGATGTCACGAAAAAGGATTATTTTAAGTCAAAAGAAAGTTAAACTAGCACAACAGAATATAGAATATTGAGACATTAAATTTCAAAATGGATATTTAAAATTACAACCCAATATCTTAAATAAAATTCATCAATTTTCTAATCAACTAACAAGTGGAACTCAGGTACAACAACTTTTAGGGATTTTAAATTAAACTTTCACAACTGAAATGTAGTACTAAATCACAATGGATTTGGACGGATGAAGACACTCAAGTTGTAAAGAAATTAAAATCACTTTGTAAGGATTTACCTGTTCTATATAATTATCTTCCAATGGATAAACTTCTGGTACAAATTGATGCCAGTATGGATACATGGGCAGGAAGCCTTTTGGCACAACCACCCAATCAAAAGAAGTATTTACTTTGCAAGTATATAAATGGGACATTCAATCCCGCTAAATTGAAGTATCCAATACATGAAAAGGAAACACTCGCCTGTCTCAAAACATTGAGAAAATGACATATAGATCTATTACCTGTTGAATTTCTAATTCAGACAGACTCCAGGTATCTATGTGCATTCACTCGATACAATATAAAAACCAATTATAATCAAGGTCGTCTTATTAGATGGCAATTGAAATTTAATCAATATCACTTTACCATCTAATATATCAAATTTATTGAAAAATTTTCTTTCAGATATTTTAACCAGAGAATGGAAGCAGCAATAACCAGTCTTGAAGATTCACTTGCACAAAAGGAAATAGAGTTGATCAATTTACAGCAACAGGTCGATATCATTACCACAGAAATCAACTAGTTACGTACCACCATCCAATTATTGAAACAAACTACCAAAGATCAACCATCTTCTTCCACTCAAACTCCTTCAAATAGTCTAAATAGAGTAGAGTAGTAGTAGTAGTAGTGGTGGTGGTGGTAATAGTAGTAGTGGTAGTAGTAGTAGTAGTAGTAGTAGTAGTAGTGGTGGTGGTGGTGGTGGTGGTGGTAGGAGCAGTAGCAGCAGCAGGAGGAGTAGTAGTAGCAGCAACAACAACAACAACAACATCAGTAGTAGCAGCAGCAGCAGCAGTAGCAACATCAGTAGTAATAATAGTAGCAGCAGTAGCAGTAACAACATCAGTAGTAATAATAGCAGTAGCAGCAGCAACAACATCAGTAGTAGTAGTAGTAGTATTAGTATTTAGGAAAGTACTAAAATATTCCTTTCTCACTTTTTGTGTTTACTTCGTTATTATATTTGTTGTGCTTATTGTCTCTATTTGGGATAGTGTACAATTTTATGTATAGGGAAGGGTTTAACAAAAATTTCAAAGAAAAATTTCAAATTTCTTAAGCATATTATAATCTTTATTGTTTACTCTTATTAACAAATATCTCGATTTAGTTAAAATCTATCAAAAACACTTTGAGTTATTATTAATTATTGAATTAAATTATTATGAAAAAGTATGAAAGTTTGAATAAACTTGTTTTTCTAATCCATATCTTTAGTATTCATTGAGATAGTTAATCTGAATGAAAATTGAATATGTTTTGTGTGTATTTCATGTATAGTTGGATGATTCCAGAACCTATTTTATTATTCATACTAAGACCATAATGTTAAACTAGAGGCATTAAAATAATAAAGGCACTTATATTGAACTTTTTGTTTTAACTTTTTGTTTTATTATTATCCAACCTATTTTTATCCTTTAAGAGTAACCACTTTTGAGACTTAGCCTTTTAATTGGTTATAACCACATTGATAGCCTTTATCCTATTTATCTGAAAGAACTTTCATTATTTTGGACCTTTAAAGATTTTCATCTACTTGATTGCTTGAAACTTTGGTAATATTGAAGAATTTAAAGAAAACGATATTCTATGATTGCTGGTACATGGTGATTCTTAAATTTTTTTATTCTCAAGTGTCTTATATATTCTCTCCAAAGTTACTTGAAGAAGTTCAAAAGATGTAAATTATGTAAATTATGTGTTGCAAGCACACTAAAAAAAGAGAGAAAAAAATAAAAGGAAAGTCATGATATTTGTTGGAGAGTTAGAAGAATTATTTTTGTGTCAATGAAATTATTGTTTGAAGGACCTATGCTATAAAGAACCACGTTTTATTTAGTCCTATTTATGTCAATTTCCTTCAATATTATGAACATTTTTATTATACTTTCCCTACCTTTACCTAAACTTCATTGCACCTTGTTTGAAAAAATTGTTTATAGTTTACTTGCTGGAGGTGGAGATGTTATTTTATTGCAAGCTTATGAATAAGAATCCTCCCATATAATGATTTGGGAGTTTGTCATATTTTCCACCTTAAACACTTTGAGTGAATTGAGCAAATCCTTTGTGAGGGTGTGGAATTTGTGCTTTTGATTTCAAAATATTATTAATGTGGTTGCTATTGATAATGGTTTATGAAGGTTAGCTCTAAGATAACTGTGTCTAATTTTATTTTGATTTGATTAATATGCTATAATAATTAGTGTGGATGAACAAGTTGAGATTAATAAGAGATGTTTGTTTTAATTTTAATTGTTTGGATTATGATTTGCTTATTGACAAGCAAAAGCTTAAATGTAGGGATATTTGATAAATGGTTAATGGACTATATTTTTATTCTTATATCTAGAGTGTTTTATTTGATTATTGAGAGTTTATTTTTAGTGTGTTAGTAGGTCTTGATTGCCTTCATGGATCAAAAGGAGAAGAATTTGGGTAAAATTGGGACAAAAAGCAAAAAAAATGGAGCTATTTTAAAGGGACACGCCTATGTGAAGGATTGTGCAAGTCACTATGCATATTGGGCCCCGATTTTTTTTAAGTAAGCATGATTTGAATAAATTTTGTAGTATTGTTAGATAAATCATTTTTAATTGGAGTTAATCATTATGTTAAGTTTAGGAGGATTAATTCATGAATTGATGGAATTAAAGTGTTGATGTTGTATAGTGCATAAGGGCATTTTTGGAAGATTACTTAAGGTTAGAAGCACTAAGGCATAAAAGGAAGGGTAAGATGGACTTCTCTCACCCATTAAGGGTGTAATGGGAAGAGGAAAAGATTGTCTTGTAAATAAGAAGACCTAAAAATGTGAATGAAGGAAAGAAGGAGAGAAAATCAAAAAGGAAGAGAGAGAAAGAAGAAGAGAGGTTTCGGTGAAGTTAAAA
>JAOQMS010000003.1:2234291-2250514 GCA_027563885.1 Erythroxylum longipes | reverse complement strand
CAAAAGTCATATATTTGTAATATCGCAAAAATATATAACAATTGAAGTTTGTAATGTTTGCTTTGTAATTCTATTCTGTCGTATGTAGTCCTTTATCCTTTGTTTTTCTTTTCTATATTTTAATTTTTATCAACATTTTATACAAATACTATTATGTGAGGAATCATAAAAACAAAATCATATGATCTAGAAGTGTAAATGAAAATTTAAGTTATAGGATCAAAATTTGTATTTAAGAATTTTTGGAGAAATTAAAAATTTGTAATAGTATTTATGTTATGTTTGCAATAAAATACACAAGAAAAGATAGTACAACCATAAAACTTTTAAACTTTTTGTCAGTGAATATATAAAACCAATTAAATTGGCCGCACATAATAGCTTAAACTTTTGTGGTAAAACGATTACTCAATATAGTATCACAGGTAATAAGGCCCAATGACCCAACAAAGATCCTGGAGCCTAAAAACCCTAAATAGTTCACTTGACAAACCCAAAAAGAGGTTGCAAGTGAGGGAAAGTATTGGGATAATAAATTTAACATCGAAAAGAAACAACATTTAACAATAGCATATAAGGTTGAGAATGAACAATTCTCCATAAGACTCAAATCTTTTGGATCGACCTCATCATTCTTAACCTAACTTAAATTTCAAGACTTTTTAACTAAATAATGTGTTAATTGAAAAAAAGTGTATTTAAATAAAGATATAGGAATTATGAAAATTCTGAAATGGATACATTTTCGTGTTCTTGAAATGGTTCATACCGAATATCCATAAACTCAGAAAAAAAAAAACGAATATCCATAAATTCAGAAAAATGTTTTCTCCCATAGTTACCATTATTTTATACAGCTGAGTTAAGTCTCTATTTTTAAATGGAGGGTTTTGGTTCACCTATCTATTATTGCTGAGTCGTACCACTGTTTCTTCTTTGAATTCTCTAATTTTTTTTAGTGGACATCTTTTATGGTTAATATCTTATTAACATGTACAAGTAATTTTTCTGTTGAAATACTGGAGATTAAAAAAAAATCAGGGGATCATAATTTTTAAATTGTTTAATTTGTAAAGGAAAAAGACATGAGATTAATGTTATATTTAATAACGCTTTTTTTTTACTGTTATTACCATGAATATTTTTATTGTTAATTATTTTACTACACAAAATGAGTAATAGGGTATGTTTGGATCTATTTATATTTAAATTTTTAAATTTAATAAAAACTTGTTTATTTGAATTTATTGTTTCTTTTTTATTTTGATTTCTTCCGGTGTTTCGAAAATTATGAAAATCATAAAAAGTAATTTTGTTTTTTATTTCTATATGATATATTATCAAGTAAATATAGTATTTAATTATCTAATATTAATTATTAATAAGAATTACAAATAATTTAATTCAATATTATATTTAATTATTTAATATTTAAATAAATTTTCACTAATAATTTTCAACAAAAATTATATAAAATATTATAATAAAATTCATTTAATTAATTAATTTATAAAATAATTTACCTTTAAATTTTATATAATATATAATTATTAACCATTAATAACTAAACTGATTTTTATTTTTATTTAAAAGAAAATATAAAATAAAAACAAAAAACAAAAATTGAAAACTATAATAAAAAATAGAAGTATCTTTAGCTTAATAGTTTAAGTACACAAAAAATAGTAATTATGACCGAAAATACGTCCTTAATTACATAATTTATATCATCATATTAATTTTTGTGTTCCTATTTCATCTTTTTTATTGTAGCAATTATATACATTGGATCTCTGATTTCTTAATCACCCTTTACTTTACAATGAAGTAGTTCCTCCTCGTTAGCTTTGGACTTTTGGAAAATAAACCTTAATCGAAAGAATTTAAAGATTCCCTCTTCTTCAAACTTAGTTCATGGTTCGAGTCCATTTACAACAAAAGAAATAACAATGATATTCATAAATCAGTTGAAAGCCATACATATATTTGTAAATTGACATAAATCACAAAGTCCCATATGCAGGGATTACATGATAAATGAGAAGAAAGTGGCACTGAACACAGAAAATTAGCTCTAACAATGAACCAATACAAAGACATTGTGTTGATGGGTTAACATCGGGATCTTATTACTGTAATGTCAGTGAAGTTGGTTTGTATGAAACTGCACGAGGCTTCCCTCCACCTTATTGCACTCTGCAACATGATCAAGAAACATTTTAGATCAATGACTTGTAATTGATTTCAGGTTCTCAAGATATAGAAATGTGGTTAAAGAACAAAAGGGCAGAAGAGTTTTCTCGTCTACCAACATTCAGATTGAGGATATGACCTTTTATATATATATATATATATATATATATATATCAAGAAAAAACGAAAAGAATATGATCAGAATACGTACTTGCTATATATATATATATATATATATCAAGAAAAAACGAAAAGTATATGATCAGAGTACGTACTTGCTGCAGTCAGTGGAGGCACTGATATTGAAAGGAATTGGAACACCACATTTATTGGGAAGGGAAGCTGCGTTTTGAGGATTAATTGCAGAGGTGCTATTGGCAGCGTTCTTCAAGCAGTCACAAGTCTTCTGGCGATCCTGAGTGTTCACAGCACTATCAGCTGTGGCCTTAATTCCATTGCAGCAATCTTTTGAGACTGAACCTCCACTGAGTAAGTAGCTGAGGCATGGAAAAAGATTGTGTGTCACTGAAGCGCAGTTTATATTCGCTTTCACATCAGTAATAATCTCAGTGACCACCATGCACAAAACCAACATCCCAAACAGCTTCATGGAATTAGAAGCCATTGCAGCAATCTCTTTGAGGTGATGATTTTCAGTGTGGTACAATAGTCGATCCTTATATAAGTAGAACTACGGGTGGGTTAAGACAAGAGGCAGAATATCATACTATTTTAGGAGACAACATTAGGAATAAACGAATATATACAATCTCAAATTTAGAATTTGTTGGACATTAAAAAAAAAAAAAACTTCTGCCTTTTTATTCTCTACTGCAAAATCACAAGCTCATCAATAATTCATAAATTGTCTGATAAGTACAAAGGCTAAACTTGCAATTTGTTTCTTAAGCTCCTCTAATTTGAAAGATTTTGCTTTGGTCCCTTAAGTCATTTTAAGATGGTCATGAAATTAAAATTACTTCCAATTTGAAGACTTTGTTTAACTAAGAAATATAATACCTTAAAAGGATTACAAGAAATTCATTATCTAAATTTAGGAACTAAAATTTTTTTTTTTTAAACCAAAAGAGGAAAGAAAATGATGATATTCATGTCTATACTCAAGTTTAATTTTAAATTCTTACAATAACAAGTTGTAGTATTAAAATAATATGTTTACTATGTAAATAATAGTTATCAAACTCTCTTCATTTTAGTATGATTACCATTATTTATCATTTGCTTTTTGAATAATTTAATTTAATTTTTAATATATTATCATTATTTAATGACTTTTAATGATCATTATTACTAATAAGAAATTTTCAATTTTATAAAATAATATATTTTATTATTTATAAAATTAATAATTTTATTTTATAAAAATACTATACAAGATTGTTTATAATATTAATGATTAAAAGACTTTTTCCTTTTCTAATATTATCGAAAGGTAAGGAGAGACAAAAGATGCCTGATGAATTAGCATTATTTTTGTACAAGAATAATAATAATTTATGACCATTAGTTTTTAATAACAAATATTAGATAGAAAAATTAAATTGAAAAATTAAAAATCAAGATTTTTGTGATTGAACCAATTAGACTAATTCGACCTTTTAATAATTGTTCAATAGACCATATTCAATATTCTAATGCAACTTACATGTATAAGTGAATTCATATTTTTGTTTAAGAAGGAACTTATTGTTATTATCATTTAAATGTATATAAAATAAATTTAAAATATATAAAAATAATTTATAAATCACAGATTTAAATAAATTATCTTGTTATTGAAAAAAATGGATGGCTACTTACAGTGAAACAGTAATTTAACAATTAATCGCTGCGTGACAAAATGTAACTTAACAATTAATCGCTTCATGACAAAATATTATTTGGTTTGTTAATTGACTTATCTGTTTTGTTTTAGATTAATTTTAGTATTTAAGTGGTGAATTAATATTTATTTTATTTTAAAAAATTACAAGATTGAATCAAATTTTAGTATTATTTGTGAAAATTACAAAATTTTAAAAAAATTGACAGATTTCATCACTTCTAAATTCACGTCAAGAGTTTCAATTCAATTAGAAAATCTATTCTTAATTTTATTATATATATAAGGACTTGAATTTGTTTAGAAGAGAATCTAGGCAAGATAGAACGAAGTTAGTTTTTAGGTTTAAAAAAAGATGAAGGCACTTCGATCACTTCTCCGTAACTCTCTTTTCATTTTTTTTCTTTGTATCATTTGTTAATCTTTCATCTTTTCGTCTACTTTTGGTGTTAAAACAATAACTATGTGGCTAAATCTGAATATTTTAATTTTAATTTATGAGGTTTTGTTCTAAAATTATATTTTTATTTTAATTCAAGTATTTTTATTTTATGTTCTTTTTATTTTACAAGTAATTAATGTAAATTGATCTAACAAATTAATTGATATTAATTATTCAATAGCTATCTATGGACTTAGTAATCTGTAACTGTTATGAATGATCGATACAAGTAGTAAAAAAGTTATTTATGAAATTTTATATTTAGCTTTTAAGAAACAAGAAAATTAAATTAAGGATGTGCTTGTTTAGTGAATATGAAAAAAGGAAAATAAGTATGGAATAAAAGATTGAGTTTGATAAGGGACTATAATTATAAAATTATTATTTTGATTACCTATTTTTGGGTAATACTTTATTCCTCTCCTAATCTGGAGGAATGAGTATCATTATTATGTAAGAGTGTGCTTGTTACAATTAATTAAAATATAACTAATTAAAATATAATTATTAATTAATTACAACATTGTAATTAATTAATTACAATATTATTAATAATTCATTAAATACAATATAATTAATTAAAATATAATTCATTTATTAATTAAAATATCTTAATTAATTAATTAATTACAATATAATTAATTAAAATATTATTATTAATTAATTAATTAAAATACAATTAATTAATTAATTAATTACAATATAATTAATTTATTAGTTACAATATAAGTAATGAAAATATAATTATTCATTAATTAAAATATTGTAATTAATTACAATATAATTAATTAAAATATTATTAATAACTAATTAACTACAATATAATTAATTAAAATATAATTCATTCATTAATTAAAATATTGTAGTTAATTAATTAATTAAATTACAATATAATTAATTACAATACAATTAATTAAATAATTAAATAATATTTAATTAATTAGCTACAAAATAATTAATTAAAATTAATCACAATATTTTAATTAATCAACGTATTGTAATTAATTAATTACAATATAATTAATTAATTAATTAAAATATAAAAATTTTATTTCTCAATATTTTTTACAATTCAAACACTTTCAATGGTAATGGTAGTCATTCATTCCTCTTAACCAACCATCATAATTATAATGATAATATCCATTCTCATTCCTCACTAAATTCATTCTCATTTCTATTACCATTCTGTCATACAAACCAACCGCCCCATAAATAGTTGTAGTTATCTCAATTATTTAATTCAGGATTTAGTTTTTTATTAAATTTATTGCTATCATTTAATTGATATGAAATGCTATCATACTCAATCATAAGTTTTGATTTAAATGATAGATTTGAACGAATTAATTTAGAAAAATTTGAGACTTATTATAAGTATTCTAATAAGTTCCGAACTAACTGTTTAAATTTTGAAAATTATTCTTTTTAGATTAATAATTAATGTTATAATTGAATAAGATGATTCCCTTGAAACAGAGTTAATTTAAAGTTTTCACTCTTTATTTTTAATTAATTATTTTGATTCTTTGTTAATTTTAGTTAATTAATTAATTAATTATAAACCTCCAATTTGTTTGGACAATTGAAATTAAGAAATTAACTTTAAGTTCTCTTAGTATTCGACCTAGCTTAATGACTATTGTAAGAGTTTGAAAATTCGAAATTAATTTTGACGACTTTTACAACCAATTATTATAATTTAAAAAGAGCTTTATAAGGCTTTAGCCATCGAGATTCAAATACCAAAGTGAAACGTTTGCATTTCAATCTATAATTTCTTTTATTTATAGTTAATTAGTTAATTTTCTTGATATTTATTGTTTATTTTAATTTTAAAAAGTGAGACAATTGATAAATAATATTGTGAACTTCTTATATATATAATTATAAGAATATGCTAACATTCTTTTTTATGATGATCATAAATTTACAATTCATTTTTTTTGGTTAAGAACCGAAGATAGCTTAAACTTGAAATTGTGTGGGAATGCCTATGAAATTTAGCTTAGACTACATGAGTTTGGATAAAAAATTGTGAACATTGGACATTGTGTCCCAGGCCCTCCACCTCATTTAATGCTCGTACTGTAGAGGGAAAAAAAAAAAAGTAGCACATCTTCACTTGTTATCATTACATTAAAAAAAAAAAAAGCATTTTCAGCGTGACTATCATTACTTACATTTTTCATTTAAACAATTTTTTAAATATTATTGGAAAGTACAAATACTTTATCATGATTAAAAAATTTAATAAAATTGGAACTTTTTATTCCCATAGTTTTAAAAACCTTACAATGTGGGAATATAACAAATGTACGTGAATATGGAATTATTATAGGTCTATTACATTTAATTTAAAATTAATCAAACTTAAATTTCAGTCTTTAAAAGTTCAAATTTGAATTTAAAATTTAAAATTTAAAATAGTTAAATCTAAGTCATCCATTAATAAAAAAAGAGTAATATTCAACGAATATAATACATTATCTTTTAATGTCTTATTTTACTCCTATAATACTTTGGTATTATTGAAAACATTTCATTAATGTAAAGGACGAGTCTTGAATTAACTTTACCAATTGCTTGTTTGTTTGTGATAATAAAATTATATTTTCAAGTCACAAAAATAATTTTTTATAAAAATAGAAAAAGAAAATTGTGTATATTATAATCTTTTCGAAGTACTCTCGCAAAACAGAAACCAACGGGAGCTTGTGAAACGGGTAGGTTGTTTATCATTAATGTAACCCTTTGTCGATACCAACGGGAGCTTGTGAAACGGGTAGGTCGTTTATCATTAGTATAACCCTTTGTCGTTAGAGGTCTTTGTTTTTTTTGTTCCCTCTCTTGTAGAGACGGGATAGCTTCAACAGAAAAAGAAGCCTAACCCCATGACATGATTAAAAAAAAGGTTCTTCTTATTACCTTTTCATAATATTACGAACATAAATGAAATAAAAATCCGAAACACTTTGCTGGAAATCTGTTAAACTATAGCATGGGATGGGAAGTTGATCACCTCCAGAGTCCACGCTTCATTTAATGCTGAAATCGGAACAAGGAAACATTTTTCAATGATTCAGAACTTCAAATAATGAATGATTAATTAAACGATCAGATCAACGAAAATGCCTGAAAGATTATATATGATCAGACGAACGATCAAGCATACCTCTTGCAGTTGGTGGAGGTGGTGAGATTGTAAGGGAGGTTAAGACCACAGGCACCAGGAAGAGCAGCTACTCGTTTAGGATCAAACGAACCAGGGAATTCCTTGGCAGCCTCCTGCAAGCACTGACATGTCTGTTGGCGATCAGTGGTGGTATTAGCTTTATTGAAGACAGTATTCACTCCGTTACAGCAACCTGAAGATGGCGTCGTGCCATCACCTTGGACGTAACTGAGACATGGTTGCATAGAAAAAAGCAGTTGGTTACAGTTTACGTCAGCTCTCACGAGAACAGATATAATTACTGCCATGCAAGCTATAGACAAGCAAACCAACTTAACGTCAGCCATTAGTTTCCTGAAACTTGGAGCAATATAGCCTTGATCTTTTCAGTGTTTGGAAATTAGAATTGAAGTGAATTGAAGTAGCTGAAATAGAGGTGCTTATATAGAAAAAACTTGGGAGGCTCAAGACGCCAACATTCATTTCTTGCTGCCCGGGACTGGTTGACAGCTTGATATATATGGTGCTTCGGCTTGTCTATTTCACTCGTTAAATTCAAGTTTCTACTACTTTTAGATTGTATTCTGGAGAAAAATGTTAAAGAGACATGAATTAGTAGGTTCCATTTTGTGTTCAGACATTGCGTATATTTCTACACAAAATGTAAACAGTGTTTTTATCCAACTGATCTTGGATAAATTAGTTTGACGGTGATGCCTCTGATTATCTTTTCTTCATGTCTTTTAATACTAGCATAAACTTCATAATTAGACAATTTTATTTGAAGATTTCGTCTATGTTGATGCTTAAATTAATCCAGAAGTACTTTTGAACTTTTGGTTAAATTTTGAAGTGTATATTCTTACTTTATATGCATCTAACGTTGATTTTTATTTTTTAATAGGACATAATATCATTACTTTCGTTTCTTAACTTGAAACTCTTAACTTGAAACTGAAATTTCTTGTGAAACTGTTTCAAGTAGAGGTATATATAAAACCTCCTCATGATGTAATTATTTGACATCAAAAATTATTTTAAAGCAAGTATTTATTACATCAAATATAACTAGTTATTATAATAAAATTTGTAACAATAATAGCAACAACATCAATGTCTTAATAGAAATTACGTTAAGACGTAGTGTTTGGAGAGATTCAATACAACATAACCATACCTCTAATTATAATTAGTGGAAAGATAAATTTATAAAACTTGTAATATCCCAAAAATTTGAAATTATGTTTATGATTTGAGGGAATTTAATATTTTTGAAATAATTTTAGAAATGCTTATTAATTATATTTGATATTCAAACTGATTGTTAAAAAATGTAAAATTAATTAATTGTGGTGATGAAATTTGATAAATGTTCATTATTTTAGACATAACAACTAATAACATCACGATGAGATTATTCAAAAAAATAAGAAATAAAAAATTGTACATATTTTATAAGAATACATCAAGAATTGATATTTAACACAAATAAGAGAATTTGATGATAAGTTTGTGGTTTTATTTAATTAGTGTTACAATTGAATATTGTTTAGTTTTTTAATCATAAATCTAATAAGAATATTATATTGAATTGATTTAAAAAGATATAAAAGTATGATAGAACTTTATACAACTCTTAAGAAGATATTATTCTCACACCGGCATGTACTATTATTTGGGTGTTTCCATCTCCTCTTCTAAACCATCTCAGTTAAAGTGTCTATCTCTGCTGGAAAAAATTACAAAAATGGTGCAAGCTTGGCAAAATAGGTTCCTATCTTATGTTGCTAGATTTACTCTGATTATTTCTGCCTTGAGTAGCTTCCATTTATATTGGGTAACCCATATAGCTTTACCTAAGGGACTCCTAAAGGACATAGTCAGAATCCTAAAAGCCTTTCTTTGGTTTGGGAGTTCCGACAAAGCTACAAATGCCAAAGTTAAATGGAGTGAGGTGGCAACCCCTAAGGTGTTTGGAGGTTTGGGTATTAAGTCTATTAACTCCACTTAAAAAATCTTAATTTGTAAGAGACTCTGGAGGTTATATACTGATCATAATGTGTTATGCGTTAAATGGCTTCATGAGTACCACTTCCACAATGGTAACTTCTGGCAAGTTGGCATTAGGAAGGAATTTTCTTGGATTCTGATCCAAATGTTACGTATGTGTGACACAATTTATCCTTGCAGTAAGCACCAGGTCGGTAATGGAAGTCGGACCTAGTTTTAGTTTGACAACTGGGCAAACTACAGTCCACTTATTTCGCATCAACGTATTCAGCATTTGAGTAATAGAATTCCTCTGAATCTAACTTTTCCCTTCTTTGTAATGGCCATTATAGGGTACTTTCAGAGGTTTCAATACTCTGGCTCCCATTTTACCTTCTATTCCCAATGTGCTATAGGATGATGCCATCTTGTGGAAGTTGGAAACTAGTGGGCGGTTCACCGATAAGTCTTGTCATCTACTACATACTCAGGGATTAACTAAGATACCTTGGTCTTCTCTTTTATGGCATAATTCTATCTCTCCTATGGCATCCTTCATATCGCAGCTTGCTATCCTCAATAGACTCAGGACTAAATGTCATTTGCATAGAAATGTTGATGCTACTTACTCTTTGTGTAAATTGGAAGCTGAAGGCTGTTAAGAATACCTAACATATAGTCATTATAGCAGTTAGTTAGTTAGTTAGTTAATCCAAAAAATTTGTATAAATACCCATGTGCTATTGGTAGAAATATACACTCTGTTGATCTTTCTTCAATTCAGTTTTCTGTCATAGTATCAGAGCCAAGATATTAGCAAATTGTTGCATCTTTCCCAAGGAACAAATAAATGATCTATGCTAGCAGGTTGCATAATTGATCCATCGACAAAGCTGAGCTTGTTTTTGGATAAAAGCGACATCTTCATGGCTCTCTGCCATTGATGATAATTTGGACCAGTGAAAGCCGAAGAAACAAAAACAAGAGTCGGATTCTCGTTCGCATAAAGATAATAAGGACTAGAAGGATTTCTTTTGGTTTGTGAGTTACCCCAAAAGTATGATTGACGTTCCAAGCATTAAGATTAGCTATAGAATCGAAATGGAATAAGAGACAAAGAACATAAATAAGTAACTACATAGTTGCGGGTGAAAACATCAGATCAATATGATTTGAGTTGACATTTATGTAGTTTATTTATACATGCAATATCATGTTCGTATACGTAAGTACATGCAACTATTTGTTGAATGCATTTTTCTCATTGGAATGAGTGGCATTTTCCTTTAGTTTCTGCATACAATCATTAGGTCTTACATATATTTTACCTGCTAATTTATTTAGTTTCTCTTAATATGCATTTATAGTGGTTTTTGTTTAATTTATAGGAAAAGAAATACACTTAACTTTGGACCACAGCAATGGTTAAATGAAGGAAGTAGCGTCCTAAGCAAAACGACGCAGTAAAGGAGGGCTGAAACTATCCAAGCAGGAGCATTAAACGACAGCTGAGAGAACAAAGCAAAATGGCAACAGAGGAGATAAAACGCAAAGAGCAAGGAGCTGGAAAAACGTTGTCGTTATTATGGATGGAAGGGGGCGTAGGTTTTATCATTTTTGGGGCGTTGTTTTGAAAAGGAGGGCAACATCTGGAACAGTGGAGGCAGACCCACCACGAGGAGCACCAGGGACGCACCACGACAAAAGGAGGAGCACCAGGTGTTGGATCAAACACAAAACTCACAGCAAAGTATTATGAGGAAACTGATCACCCAGTATTTTCTTATTCAAAGTTGGAAAACAAATACAGCCTTTAATAGACTTACATGTAAACAGAACAAGGAGAAAATAACGGAATCACTGCTACACTACTCTTCTCTATCAGATAGCACAGATTATTTTGGAAACAGAAAATCCCTACAAACTAGCAACTACGAATTATTCTTCATAACGCCCCCGTAATTCGAAGCTGCTTACTCCTAACATTCTCCTTAAGTAGCAAAATCGCTTTCTTGACAATGACTTGGTAAGAATATCAGCGAGTTGTTCTTCAGTGCCACAAAACTTCAAAGAAACTTCCCCATTTGCAACAAGGTCACGAATGAAATGATACCTTATATCGATATGTTTGGTTCTGCTGTGGTAAGCTGGATTCTTAGTCATAAAGATTGTTGACTTATTGTCACACAATATTGATGTCGCTCCTCTTTGTTCATGATGCAATTCTACCAAAATCCTCCTCAACCAGATTGCTTGACATGCTGCTGATGTAGCTGCTAAGTACTCTGCTTCTGTAGTGGATAATGCTGCTGTAAGTTGTTTCTTCGAACTCCATGTAATAGCACCTGACCCCAACATGAAGACATTCGCAGAAACACTTCTTCTATCATCTACTGAGCTTGCCCAATCACTGTCTGTAAAGCCATATAATCTGACGTTGGGGTTCCTTTCGTACCAAATGCCAGTGTCACTTGTACCAGCAATGTACCTTAAAATTCTCTTGGCTGCACCGAAATGCACCTTGGATGCTGTTTGCATGAATCTTGAGACTACTCAAACTGAAAATGCTATATCGGGACGTGTATGCGTAAGATAAATCAATCCTCCTACCAAGCTTCTGTACATCCTAGGATCCACAAATCCTTCTCCATCTTGAAGCATCAATTTCTCATTGGTGTTCATAGGTGTGACTGCATAATTACAATTTACCATACCAAACTTCTTAAGTAGATCATTGGCATATTTTGCTTGAGACACAAATATCCCTCCTTCTACCTGTCGAACCTCCAGGCCAAGAAAATATTGTAGCATACCCAAGTCTGTCATTTCAAATTGACGCATCATCCCAGCTTTGAACTCAACCAATAAATTGTTAGAGGAGCTTGTATAGATAATATCATCAACATAAAGACACACAATGATAAAGTCATCAATACCTTCCCTCTTTACATATAACGTCGGTTCATGATTGCTTCTCAGATACCCATTCTCTTGGAAGTATCCATCTATCTTGCTATACCACGCCTGCGGAGCCTGTTTTAAGCCATATAACGCTTTCTTAAGCTTGTAGACCATTTCTTCTTTTCCTTTCACAATAAATCCTTGAGGCTGAACTACGTAAACTTCTTCTGTCAGATCTCCATTTAGGAAGGCTGATTTGACATCAAATTGATAAACTGTCCATTGAAGTTGTGATGCCAATGCTAGGACAATTCTTACCGTTTCAAAACGTGCTACAGGAGAAAAAGTCCCTTCGAAATCGATACATTGTTTCTGTGCGTAACCCTTCGCTACCAACCGAGCTTTGTATTTTTGGATACTCCCCTCAGAAGCAATCTTTGTCTTGAACACCCATTTCAACCCTATGGCTTGTTTTCCAGCAGGTAACTCACATAACTCCCAAGTTTCATTTTTCTCTATACTGTTTAATTCTTCCAACATTGCCTGCTGCCACTCCTTTTTTTTAGCTGCCTTCTCATACGTGTTTGGATCATAGATACTTAGTGCAAATTGACATGTTTCTAAGATTTGAGATAATGACCTGTATCCCCTTGGAGGTGGTGTCTCGTCCGAGCCAGAAGAAGATGGAGTTAGATGACTTTGAGGAGTCGATGGAATACTTGGTGATGAAGTTGCTGAGTTTGTGGTGGTACTAGCACTACTTGTAGAACCATCATTTTGAGAGATTATCGAATTCTGACTTCCATTTAGTTGCATCCCATGCATATCTCTTTGAACTTCTTCCTTGTGATCGTCAATCCAAGTAGATTTTTCATCAAATATTACATCCCTTCTTATCAAAATTTTGCTTGTAACAGGATCGAATATCTATATGCTTTAGATTGAGTGCAATAACCCACAAAAATGCATTTTTGTGATTTTTCATTGAGCTTTTGCCTAGATTGAGAATTTATTAAAGCATATGCAATACATCCAAAAATTCTCAATTAAATTACAGTTGGTTTCCTTCCCGTCCAAACTTCGTATGGTGTTCGATCAAGAACCGCCTTTGTTGGAGCAGGATTGAGAACATATACAGACCTTGCGTCAGCTTCAGCCCAAAATTTGTTAGACAAACTTTTCGATTTCATCATACTTCTCGCCATCTCCACAACGGTCCTATTTTTTCTCTCAGCCACTCCATTTTGCTCAGGGGTGTATGGTGTTGTTAATTCTCTATTTATGCCAGCTTCTTCACAGAATGTCTTAAATTGATTAGACAAAAACTCTCCTGCTCTATAAGTCCTAAGATTCTTGATGTAGACTCCTTGTTGCTTCTCCACCTTGGCCTTGAAATGTTTGAATCTCTCAAAATTATCTGATTTATTTTCCAAAAAATATACCCAGGACATTCGACTAAAATCATCAGTAAACAGTAAAAAATACAAGCTGCCACCTAATGACTTTGTTTGCATTGGGCCGCATAAATCAGCGTGGATTAGTTCGAGACACTGTGATTCCCTCCATGCACTGCTAGTAAAGGATTTTCTAACATGTTTACCATATATACATCCTTCACATAATTTAATGTTTTCAAGTTTCGGTAAACCAATAACCATACCTTTCTCTTTGAGAAGTTGCAAGCTCCTGAAATTGAGATGTCCATATCTCAAGTGCCAAAGTTGTGAGTCATCTTCTTCTTTAGCTGCAAGAGCAAATCCAGTCATTGTTGAAACATCAAGTGGGAACATCTTGTTCTTTGTCATGGACACGTGCATTAGGACTTGACCTGATTTCTTATCCATAATTGTGCATTTTCCATCATCAAACAAGAGAGAATAAACTGAGGATATTAATTGGCCAACGCTCAAAAGATTATATCCTAGTTCTGGCACATACTGTACATTATCGAGAAGCTTATACTTTCCTTGAGCTCTCAAAATCTTTATTGTTCCTTCCCCTTCTACCTTCACTTCTTTGTCATTACCAAGCTGAACCGTTAGCTTTTTAGTCTCATCGATGTTCTCAAAGATGTGTTTTGTTGGGTCATGTGATTTGAACATCCACTATCTAAAAACCAAAGGCTTTCAGATTGATTCGAGTTCACAGAATGCGCCATAAATAATCTAGACACCTCATCTTCTTCTCCTTCCTTTGTTTCTGTAACAATATTTGCTTGTTGATCATTATACCAACAATCAGCTTTTATGTGCCCATATTGTTTGCAATTATAACACTGGATCTCACTTCGACCACGTCCTCTTCCATAGCCACGACCTCGTCCACGTCCGCGAGGACTGCCTCTTCCTCTCCCTCTAAATGTGAATGTCTCTCCATCTCTACTGGGTATGTCCTTAACTTGAAAAGCTTTTTCCTTATTTTGCTCCACTGTCCTATTAATTCGCATTTCATGGGCTTGTAAGGATCCCATTAATTCATCAAATGAAAAATTTGAAAGATCCTTTGATTCCTCTATTGCAGCCACAACGTGATCAAATTTAGGATTTAAGCTTCTAAGTACCTTTTCAACAATTGTTTGATCACGAATTGTCTCACCATAGGACAGCATCTGACTTACTACACCCATGGTTCTAGAAAGAAATTCAGCTACTGTCTCACCATTCTTCATCAAAAGGGTTTCAAATTCCCTGCGTAGAGATTGAAGCCTGACCACTTTTACCTTAGAATCACCCTGATACTCCTTTTGAAGAACTAACCAAGCCTGTTTAGATGTCGTAGCAGAAGCAATCCTCGAAAAAATACTATCATGCACAGCTTGCTGGATGATCACAAGGGCCTTGGCATCCTTCTTTATGTTTTCTTTCAATCTCACTTCTTCATCATCTGGATCTTCATATCCTCTTTCAACAAAATCCCACAAATCCTGTGATCGTAACAGGGTTTTCATACGAATACTCCAAAATTCATATCCTTCGCCGTTGAAAATTGGTATAAGAGGACGAGTATCACTCATTGCACTCCCATTACCTATTACTATTTTCTCACTCATGTTTTTCCCCTCTGGTGTTTTTTTTATAACTTTTCCTCACAGGAACCTCGCTCTGATACCAGATGTTGGATCAAACACAAAACTCACAGCAAAGTATTATGAGGAAACTGATCACCCAGTATTTTCTTATTCAAAGTTGGAAAACAAATACAGCCTTTAATAGACTTACATGTAAACAGAACAAGGAGAAAATAACGGAATCACTGCTACACTACTCTTCTCTATCAGATAGCACAGATTATTTTGGAAACAGAAAATCCCTACAAACTAGCAACTACGAATTATTCTTCAACACCAGGGATGCACCACGCCAAAAGGAGGGTAGCAGAAGGAGCGCAACAGAGGCAGCATGTAACATCCCGTTTCCATATAACGGGTTGAACCATAGAAACGGGTACACGGGCGATCAATCGAGAAATTAGAAAAAACACATCTCATGCTCATGCAATTGTGAATAGTGATTTTTGCATATGAAAAATGTTTGTACATGCATTCATGACATTTCCCGGTATAAGTGTGAATAAATGTGAATTTTGAAAAATAGGCTTTGAGTATGTAAAAATTGTGTTGGAGAGGGCTATAGTGATTTTTTGATTTTTAGAGAATTTTAGAAATTTTCTGGGAATTTTTC
>JAOQMS010000003.1:2193664-2210962 GCA_027563885.1 Erythroxylum longipes | reverse complement strand
GTTTCGGTCGAAAATTGTTTCTCTGTTCTGGTTTCAGCATTAAATGAGGTGGGCTCAGAAGATCAAGACTTCCATCCTCACGATTCAGAGTCTCCAGAAAATCATACATGAAATGTTCCTGTTCTTAAGTTCGTCTTGGATGTTTTGTCTTGAAACTTGCATGTAAAGTTGCAAGAATGCGTTAAAGCTCAAAGCATCAAAGCTTACTAATCCTGATTTTTTTAAAATTTTATATATGATCTTGTAACTGGTTTCCCCTACATCCTCTTGTACCTGGAGAATATTTCTTACAAAGGTCATATTTGTCAATTATTGAAGTTATCCTATTGTTATGAGTAACATACGAGTCGATAAAACCTGGCACCAAAGACTCGAGGCTCACAAAAATTGGAATATGACCTTTATTAAATATAATTTGATTGGTTGATGTAGGATCATTTGATCTAATTGTTTATAAATTAAATGATTAAATCGAAAAAGTTATCAAACTTGAATACAAATTTAGTCAATCTAAATATCTAAAATCGCGTTTGAGTCTAACAAAATTAAGTTTAATTGGTTAACTTCAAATTGATTCAAACTCAAATTTTTTCCCCACCTTATCTATTGTTATAAGAAAAAAAAAACGTTTTGCCATTATAAAATAATTTGAATAAAACCATGTTTAAATCGTATTGATAAGAGTCATTTACGTGTAAGTTTTATATCAAAGATATTAATAAAAATGATACGAGGAAGAACTCACAAACTAGGTTACAAGACTTTAGAAACCTGCATCTGTTTTATTTTTTGATCTACCACCGGGTCATTAAGTTGCAGGCCGTTGACGGACCCATTCTTGGGCTCTACTTTTTTTTCAGTCAGCCCACAACCTACTGAGACTACAAATGGGCTACACTCTAGGTCTTTGAATTATTGAAGACCCGTTCCAACGGGTTGTTCTCTCACCGAACATGCCCAGCGATTATGTAAACTGTTGTTTTGCTCACCAACAATACCCAACGACTATCCCAACAGGTTGTTTTCTCATTGAAGATGCTCAGTGATCGTGCTAACAGTTTGTTTTACTCACTAGAAGTGCCCAATGACTCTACCAATGGGTTGTTTTCTCATAGAAGGTGGCCAACAATCATGCCAATAAGTTGGTTTGCCTACCACACATGTGTCAAGGAGTTGTTTTTTTATCAAAGATGCGTAACGAGTGTGCCAACAAGATTTTTTACTCACCGAAAGTGCCCAATAAGCTGTTTTTTTACTGAAGATGCCTAGTAATCATACCACCGGGCTATTTTTTCACTAAACGATACTCCTAGTGTAACTTCAGTACTCTCTAGGACAAGTTTTGAGACATATCTCCACCAACTTCTTTATCATCTTCAACCACTGGTTTGATGGCCTTCAAATCATCGTAAGTTTTAGTTTTGAAGAGACTACCCATAAGCTTCTACTTTTTGTCTTGGTCATGAGGCTTGGATCTCTAATGATAGTCACCAAAGTAACATCCTCAAATAATTCTCCATATTCAGACACTTGCATTAGTGGAATCACTTTTGGTAAAGCTTGAGTAGTATCTATCAAGATACATAATCTACATAACTGATTCATCCATAGCAATAGGATTTCCTATGAATCTTGCACTATAAGTCATACTTTGTCCATTACTTTAATGGGACATTAAGGAGGCTAATCAACAGTGGCTTCTTGTTTTTCAAGTCAAAAGTTGGTGTTTCAGATTGCCATTTATAGAGGAAAATGGGACGATCATAGAGGTGCCAAGGAACACCATTTAGAAACTTATCTGCCTTAGCTTTTGTATTGGAGAAGTTGAATTTTATCAAGATGCTCTTCAAAACCTATGATAGCCTCATATTTGTTAGCATATATGGACTGATTGAGTAATTTGAGTTCCTCCTTAATGCATTTGAGCTTTTCATTACAAATATATAAAAGGTAACTTTATATAGATATATTGAGACCTTTCTTAATAGCATTATAAAAATTAGGATCATTAGCCATACAATTATTAAATATAAAGGGAGAATTGGCTTTCCCCCTAAAGCTCAAGTTATAGTAATTAGAGAGTGTTCAGGAAGGTTTTCAAATCCAACCATGTTGTTTGGGAATCTAGAGAGCTAAGATGGAATTAACCATTGTACAATCAAGTTTCTTTCTCAAGAACCATGGATGTTGCTATACATAGCTCTAAATGAAGTAACTTCCTTTAAATTTTAGACCAGACACCTCAATTTTTGAAACTTAGTTACCTAGATCCTCGGTAAAGTTTTTATGCATGTATTACCATCTACTTTAAGAGGGTGAAGAATGTTATTAATGTCACCTATTAAGAACTATGGGAGTTGGGTAGTAGAATGGATATCCTTATAAAATTTTATACGTAAAACAGATCTCTTAAAAATGAAATTGGAAGCATAAATAAAGGATTCTCATATCATCTCATTAATTAGTATTTGAAATATGCACTAATTGATCATTTATAGAGGTATTCAATACATAATCTTCCATGGACCATATGCAATGACAATTCAATCATAATGGTGTGCAATGTGATTAGATAGAATGAATTAAGTGCTATTCATAAATCCAAGCTGGTTGAGTCAAAGTTTAAACCTCACGGTATATGAATTTCGATTTTGCTATATGGCCGGATGACAGAAAATTCACTTCATTTTACATTTTCATGTTTATAGATAGTATGATATTACAGAAGAGTGTTAAGTAGACATGATTTTACAGGGTCTTAGTATTTGAAGGTCAAATACTTAACCATAAAGAGGTTGATTAAGAAAATGTGACATTAAGGTAGAGTTGATATAGAAAAGGTGACATTAAAGTAGAGCATTTGAGGATTGACAGGAGCTAGAATGTGGGCTAATTTTACTCAAAAGGACTGGCTAATATCGAAGAAACTATATTTAAAATGCCTCTTTATTTAGAAAGTGAAATCTCTGATAAAAGCCTCCAAAAATAACATGGGATAAAATAGGCTATTCCTCCCTTTTCTCGATTTTCTCTTAGTTCTATATATCCACCATCCCTTGTGCCCTCTCAACTCATTTAGCTTCCAAATTCGTAAGCTTCTATATTCACCAAATACGTACCTTGAAAGTTTCAATTTGGACATATAGGATCGTCAGGGATATGGCTTTTACGAAGTTGCTTGCCATGCTTGTAGTGTTCATGATGATAGTTAGGATTGCTCCTGACGTTAAAGCAGCTATAGACTGCAATTCAATAGAAGCCAAACTCGTGACATGTCTTAACTACGTCCAGAATGGAGGGGATATCTCGAAACCTTGCTGCGACGGAGTTGCAGCTGTAAACAACGCCGCCGTTACCGCCCCCGATAGGCAACAGACTTGCCGGTGCTTGCAACGAGTTGTCAGTCAGTTACCTGGAATTAAACCTGACAATGCAGCTACCCTTCCTGATAAATGTGGTGTCCAGATTCCTTTCGCTATTAGCAGCTCCACTGACTGCAGCAAGTATGTACAATACGATTTCATTACTGATCCAAATAGTTACGGTTTCAGGTTCTTTAAGCACTTGGGACATATTCTCGATTAGCCATTGATGAATCTAAAACATCTCTTGCTTTTGTGTTACAGGGTGAAATGAAACTGACAGAAACGAGCATTTCTTCCCAGTTATCTGTTCCAATGACGATAATTATAACAACAACAGCAATAAGATCATCAAGATGGTAGTGCTAGAGAATGTCTCTGAGACGTGGCTTCCAATATGCAGAAAAGCCCTCTTGATGGTCCCAAGTGTTTTTTCTTGGATTTATGAGTATTTTTAGGGGTCTACCTTATTCTCTTTTAATCTTCATTTCATTATTAATTATCCTTTTTATTTAGACCAAAAATATAAATGTATTAAAAAAATCTTAAGTTCCAAAACATAAAAATGTTAAAAGCATAAAAGTTATAACCATAAATTGTTTAAAATTATTTATATACCATTTTTCACATTTAAAATCGAGCATTTAATGACTAAAATTTGCAACACTTAACAAGAATAACTATATATATGTTAAGTATATAAATATTTTCTAATTGAAAAAATATAAGAATTACGTATTTTTATATTTAGAAACGACTCTTTAATTTTAAGGTTTTGAATTAATATATAATGCTAGTTTTATATATAAATCACCCATTTTCAAAATAAATTTATAAAAACTCTAATATAATATCAAAATTAACTCAAAATTAATGATATCTTTTCTTTATAATCATATCTTTCTATAAAATTGAGATTTATAAAAATTTTAACAAGACATCAAATCTAATTATAGTTTGATATAAGGTAGGGCCCGACCCGACCCGACCTCATAGTTTGACTGACCTTTACCCCGATGAGTTGGGGCTGCTCTAAGCCACGGGCTCTGCCCGACTTTATTTTTTAAAAAAATTGACAAACCGACATCTTTTTGTACCTTCTTGTCCGGCTATAGGCGAGGCTTGGCCAAGATAGCCTCAGTCTGAGCTCGAATTTTGGCCCAATCGAGCTAAGCAATCTCAGCCCATGATCTGATTAACCCAAAACAATAGTCAGTCTCAACTAGGTCGAAATGGACAGGTCGAGTCACATTTGTCATCCCTAATTTGATAAAGCTGATAAATATATAAAATGGTAATTTTAAAAGATTTATTTGATATGGTCCTAGTTTTTGACCTTTCTTTTGTTAATCATACGTCTTATTTTCATGCAACTTGAATTTATATAAAAGGAGACTCAACATTACTTAATATAAGCATAAAAACTCAAGATTTTCATCGTCTACATCATTATAATTATAAATCAAAGAATTAATTACGCTAGATTATCTTATAATTTGAAACTTTTAATACAATTTTTATGCATTAAAAATTATTATTTATATAATATTGTTTAATTATTACATAACTTTTTATTGATATTTTATTAATTTTTCATATATCTATAAATTTAAGATGATAATTTATTGAAAAATAACAATTTTAATAATAAGATATTTTATAATAAGTAAATAAATAAATTAACAAAATGTAACAAAAATAATAATTTTAAAAATACGAAAATTAAAAATGAATACAATAAAGATTATAATGCAATTAATCCTACATCAAAATACTCTCCAACAAAAACAAATTATAAAATGTAATATATGATAAAAAGTGGGTTAGGTAGGCCCAGCCCGGCCCATTTATCTTATCTATTAGACCCAAATTGTTGTGCCAAGTCCCAGATAATTAAAAAAATTGAAAAGGAAATATGAAAAATAAAACTGTCGGAAAAGTTTCTCTCCTCCGAACTGGCTAGTGTCTTCGGTCCACAATCATCCAACTCGATCTGAAAATCCGTAAAGCCCTTTTTTCTCGTTTTCCCTTTCGATCCGAACATTACGGATTATAAGAAGGATGCACGCAGACGGTAGTAATAATGTGTTGGATGATAAACTTGCAAAAGTTGATGATACCTCTTCTACTCCTCTCAATCGAGGTATTGCTTTAGCTCTTTCTATTTGATCTGAAGCTTTGATTACTTGATCTTTGCCTGATCCGTGAGTATGTCTTCCTACCCTTTTGAGGGATTTTGTTATATTGTTGTCTTTCTTTGTCTTGGAGATCTGAGACTGAGAGTTGAGTGGAAAATTCCTGTCTTTGAGATTGATGTTAGTTTATGCTTTATGAATTCCTATTGTTTGACCAATGCCCCTGAAGGACATGCAGGGAAAAGCAGTGGGAATGGGAAATGGGAAAACGACCCACCCTTTTTGGCTTATCTGTTTTTGTTCTTTGAGTGATCATTACTGTATTGTAGAGGTTGTTCTGTGAGTTTGTCTGGGTGACTTCTTTGTGCTAATGTGCTTAGGCTGTGAGTGATTCTTTGTGGTATCCAATATGTAGGTAAATTAGCATCAAATGATCAGCACTCTGATTTTCTAGGAACGATGGACAAAACAAGCGCATTGGATTACATCAACCAGATGTTTCCCACAGGTTTCTCTCTGGAAGCTATTAAATTCTAATCCTATTACTTCCCAGTACTGGGGTAGGATTCAATTTGACTCTGCAAATTACTACTGTTGAGAACTTGGATTTACTTTGTCCTCGATTGAAAGATTTGCTTGAACTACTGGTTTCACAAGTGCTGGTGATTTAGGTAATGATTTGAGGTAAAGAATTGTGATTAATGGGATAGAGAATGAGAAGAACATGTTGAAATTGATTCCTGACAGCATAATTTTTTGACATCTAGTCCAAAGTATTGTTCATGTTACACCTTAGTCTCTAGTTGTGTGGCTTGCATTAGATAATCCTAATAAATGTCAAATTATTGGTAAAAGTCAAAATTAGTATCTAAGTTGAACTAAAAACAATACCAACATAGACAAAATTAGAGCATTTTTAATATGTTAGATTTGTGTGGTTTTGCCATAAGAGCTTATCTTTATTGATACAAAGTGTCAAAGGTCACACAAGGTCAAAGGATTGCATATACTCATTTGAGTGTGTAAGTTACATATGATACATGGGAGATATTATTGAATTTATAGAAACACTAACCAATGTTGAAGATCATAAATCGGATGTCATTTTGGTAGATCATATGACATTTTGTCAAGCACTGTCAATTTGGGTTCAGTTGATGGTGTGATAGTGAAACTATTTGAGTTACTCGGAGAAGATCTGTGGGTAATTTGATGAGTTTAAATAGCTTTGTTGTGGTAACTCATTGGCTAATATATGTTCCCTATTCCTGCTTGTGACCATGTTGCTATTGCGATGGGTGGTTGATCCAGAGGCATCTTTGTCTGGTGTTGAGCCATTAATGCAAAAAATACATAGTGAAATACGGCGTGTAGATGCTGGAATACTTGCAGCTGTCCGGCAACAGGTCATGATCTTGTTTCTAATCTTTCATGCCATGATAGTAGCGATTGCTTGGGTACATTGATTAATTATCTAAGCATGCCAAAAATAGCATAACGTTTTGAGGCATGTTATTGCTGTTATTATGACCACCTTATTAGATCTTTTTCTGATGTTTTATCCATGGCAATCTATATCCTGTTGCTCCTTGTTCTGTTATTATATTTACTCTTGCCTCTTCTTTTGTTTCTATTTTATGGCCCTTTTCTTTTAAAAATGGACCATGAAACTGTACAATTAGTGCACATGGAAACTCTGTCCAGAATCACAGTGAAAGGATTTATTTTCTGTAGTACAGAAAGAATGAGAACATACCTACTGCTCCATATGAAAAATTACGACTAGGATATTTCTTCTTTCTGAAAGTTTGAATAAAGGAATGAGCTATTTTTGTTCTATATTTCCTTCTGTAGGCAGCTTTGAATCATGTTGATTCCTTAGGTGGGAAATGTTTGGAAAGATGATAATACTGTGACATGGATGGTGCTCCATTGTGCATTTGTGGTGGGATCTTGGTTAATGTTCCCCTCCTGTTTTGTATGCTACAGCTCTTTTCTTAGGATCTTATAAACATGTGTATTTGCTAATGAATTCAAATGTGCTTCCATGTTTATTTTGAAGCGCTTGTCCAAGTTAGGGGTTGTCTTTCTATGGAGAGTCTTGATGTTTGAAGCTCTATTTTCCTGGTATTTAATTGGAGCCATTTCCAGCATCATCTACTTTATGGCCTTCCATAATTTGGCTTGCGATGGTTCACAGCATAATATGTTATGTTGCTTAGTTTTTCCTTTTTTTTTTTTTTAAAGGATTCTTTGTGTATACTTGGGTATGAGATCGTGGCATAAGTTCCCAAGGGGATAAATTTAAGAAAGAAAATGGAACTCTTGCCTACGAATCTGTGGTTAGATTGTTGTCTTGCATGGAGTAGAATCATGGAAAGAAAATGTTCTATGCTTTCAGTATCTGATGATTCTTTTTTCTCTTTTGTGATTCAGAGTGATTCCAGAACCAAAGCCAAGGAAGATCTGGCTGCAGCTACGCGTGCTGTTGAGGTGTATACATAAGATTCAAAATTTGTATTTTTCTTCTACACTAGTATATAAGTTTCTTGCATCTATCTCTCCTAAACACTAATCTTTGTGGATGATTCTAAGAACCATGTTTGAGCAAAAAATTTGTGCATAAATATTGCACACTACTAAGCCCTCATTGACTTAGTGGAAATAGTAAATGCAAATTGTGGTCTCTGATTCCCGTCCCTGATTTTCATTCCATGCCTCTAGGGATTATGGGATTAGGTTAATGTGCATTCTTTATTTCCATGATGTCGATTAGCATATAAAGTGGAATCAGTTGTTCATTCTATTCATTAAAAGTTCATTGAATCTTAAGGGATTTTCTTTTATTACTGCTGTTTCATTGGAAGCAGGAGCTCATGTACAAGATTCGAGAAATAAAAACTAAAGCAGAGCAGAGTGAAACTATGGTTCAAGAAATATGCCGTGACATTAAGAAGTTGGACTTTGCAAAGAAGCATATAACAACTACCATTACTGCTCTCCATCGCCTGACAATGTTAGGTTAGTCTATTTGATGAGGAACATCTAAGATATTGATACTTATTAATTAAATTGTACTGCCTTCTAATATTCACCAGAACAAATACTGCCTGAAGCTTGGCATCTTAAAGAAAATTGATCCTCTAAAGGTTTCCGAATCTTTTTGCTATATTTCAAGTTACTGCACTAATATGGATGCTTTTTGCTATACACCAGTATCTGCTGTTGAACAACTTCAGGTAATGGCTTCTAAACGACAGTACAAAGAGGCTGCTGCTCAGCTGGAGGTACCTCTCTAGTTATGTAGTTATAAGATTTATATTAATGATTATCACTTTAAACACATCACCATGTAATATCTTAATTATTGATCTGCATTTGATCTCTTTAGATTTAACCACTTCTAAGGCAGCTTGATTCTCTATCATTCTTTTGTTTTTCCAGAACCAATTTTTCATCTATTTGTGAACAGAGTTTGTGTTGCTTCCAATATTTCTTTTTTCTTTCTAATTTAAAAAACCCTGGTTTTCGCAGAAAAGAAGATTGTTCAAACAATTTTCTGTAGCACTGTGCTTTATTTAACTGTATCTTGTTAAATTATGATTGTTCATGCTCGTTCCAGGCTGTAAACCAATTATGCAGCCACTTTGAAGCCTATAGAGATATACCAAAGATCACAGAGCTCCGAGAAAAGTTTAAAAATATCAAACAAATACTCAAGTCTCATGTGTTTTCTGATTTTTCAAGGTATTTATATTTCAGTGACAATAGCTTGCAGAGTTGAACATTTAATTTAGGTTTTGATCCATATCTGGTTTCTTTTTTCTGAGTATAATTTTTATTTAAGATATGTCAACTTCAGTCTATTGTGGAAGTACATTTGCTTAAACATGTACTTTTAATCAAGTATTTACAAATACTTGACATAAAAAGGAATCCTTCTCCAATAAAAACTCCATCTTGGTTCAGCTAATTGGCCATCAAAAAAAAAAAAAAAGTTTGAACTATATTACTATTGTGGAAATTCTGAAATTAGCTGCATGAATTTGCTAAGTCCAGTGAACATGGTGATCTGCCTTCATGCTCTTAAAGTTAATTGCTATTGTTTGTTAAAGAGTTGTTATAGTCCCTGAACTCATGGAATCAAATTCCTACATATTCTGATGAATTTACTTGTTTAACATGTGAACTTGCTATCATGCTCTTAATTCTTCTACCTTTTCCTCTTGTTCTTAATATTTTTGTTTCAGCTTAGGTACTGGGAAAGAAACCGAAGAAATCAATTTATTGCAGCACTTATCTGATGCTTGCTTAGTTGTTGATGCTTTGGAGCCATCTGTGAGGGAAGAATTGGTTAATAATTTTTGCAGTAGGGAGCTTACTTCATATGAGCAGATCTTTGAAGGAGCTGGTTAGTCCGTTTTTAACCTAAAGTGCCTTCTTTACTATTTTAGAGCATAGATTTTCTGTATATCTTCAACTTTGAAATTTCAGTTCTTTCTCTTCGTTGCTAGAGCTTGCTAAGCTGGATAAAACTGAGAGGCGATATGCATGGATCAAGCGTCGAATAAGAACAAATGAGGAGCTATGGAAAATATTTCCTCCTTCATGGCATGTTTCCTATCGGCTATGCATCCAATTTTGTAAGAAAACCCGGTACGTGACTTTTCCACTCCATTAAATGTCATAAAAAATGCAAAATGTTAATCTGGATCACAAAAGTAGCGTTGATTCAATTGCTGGAGGTGTTGTCTTGTGTTTGTGTAAAAGTTATAAGGAAAAAATATCACCTTCTGATGCTGACTAACAGGAAAACTAGCATGTGATATTGATTTGCACTGCATGAAGATGTTAGACACTTCTTTCTTTCAGGAAACAACTGGAAGGGATCCTTGAGAACCTCAAAGAGAAGCCAGATGTAGCAACACTGTTGTTGGTAAGTCTCTCTTTTACCTGGCTTTCAAATTTTTTTAAAACTTAGTCTTTTTTATTCATCCTGCAATTTTGGTTTCTTCTGCATAGCAGAACTTGAGATGAGAACTTCTAGCATATCTCAAACTCAGAATTGCTTCTACATATGCTGTCCCATGTTTAGAGCTCTCTTTTTGGGGACCAAGTTGCTTCCTGGAATCGCTCTGATTTGATGTATCCTCTTTTGTTAACCTACAGTCGGAATAATCCTTGTTTTCTTATCATTTTGGAGAGCTCCCATGGATTTCTTGTTTTTTGTGATTGGAATAACTGTGCCCTTTCTTTTTTCTTTTTTCTTTTTCCCATAATAATCCCCAGGTAGGTATAAATCAAGTACCCAAAATGTAATCTAGATGTGGGTTCAGAGATTCAAATTTCCTTTGGGATTCATTAGTCTGAGTTAATAATATAACTGAGAAAGTTTTCGAACATCACAATCTGTTTACTTAAATTTTAGAGGTTATGCTTCTCTCAGAGTATGCTAAGGTGTGACGTATGAGTCAAATCTACTCAGAGTTATTAAGATGCATTTGAGTGGTCTTTTTAATCTTCTGCTGTTCATTTTCCCTATTTTGTTCTCTTTCAGAACCTCTATGAAGCCCTCGTCAATATCAAGGGTGAAGAATAAACATATATTAGATATTGCGTCTCTTACATTCTGAATGGCATTTTTACCTTAATTGACGTTTTCCTTCGTTTGACAATTTCATCTAGGCCTTGCAACGAACTTTAGAATTTGAGGATGAGCTGGCAGAGAAATTTGGGGGTGGAACTCGAAATAGAGAGATTGGAGTTGATATTGAAGAAATTGGAAGGGAAAACAACAACCAGACTGTATCAGACATTCGAAAGAAGTATGAAAGGAAATTTGCTGCAAATCAAGGAAATGAGAATGACGTTTGTACTCTACACTGTCTACTCAGATTTTGAATTCTTGCAGAAAATGATTTGAAGTTATGGTAAGGATATGATTTTTCAATGCAATTCTTTGTTCACAGGAGAAGGATGGAATCAAGGATTTGTCAGTGCCTGGAGCTGGGGTATTCGACCTTTTTCTCTAGTTTCATAACATTATTGCTAATATTTTTAAGCAAGTCATATATAGTTGGTTCATATGTGACATTAAATATATTCTGAAAGGTTTTTTGGCCATCTTTGCTGCAGTTTAACTTCCGTGGAATAGTTTCTTCTTGCTTTGAACCTCACTTGACAATATATGTGGAGCTAGAACAGAAGACTCTGATGGAGAATCTGGAGAAGCTTGTTCAGGTAATTTGGTTTTACGACTTCTAACCATCACTTTTCACAGCTTCTGCTTACTGATGACCTCATTTAAATGTCTGTATCACAGGAGGAGACGTGGGATATCGAGGAGGGAAGTCAAAATAATGTCTTGTCCAGTAGCATGCAGGTATGCAGCCTGTATGTCTCTTATGATCATTCCAGGAGCTATTTTATGATTTCCTGTATCTGGGTAGATTTATTAGGGCCTGATACTTAATTAACACATTACTTCCATTTGTAGGATATGCTTCTGTATATCCAGAATTAGTTTCATATATCCTAAATAGAAAATTTTGTTGACACTCTTTCTTGCAATATTTATTCATCGTCTTTTTTTTGCTGTGTCTTTAGCTTTTTCTTATAATCAAGAGGAGCTTAAAGCGGTGCAGTGCATTAACAAAGAATCAGACGCTATTTAATTTGTTCAAGGTACGTTCCTGAAATTTATGATTAATAGCCATTCTGATGTATTGCATTCGCTTATTCTCGTCTTACCTGAATCTCCTCCAGTAGAATATCTTGGCAGATTCTGAGATGTCAATTTTGTCCAAATTGTTCCCTTTTTTGTACGATATAATTGAAAATGTCACTTATCTGCTTTGATCTGCTAAAACTTCCATTTTCTTGGATACCAAAAGCTGTTCCAGAAGATAGGATCTCATGTAGCTGGCATGCAGTATTTTATCTCAAATAGTTCAGAATGGGTTACTGAAAGCTATCATGCACTTATTGTTATAATCTGACCTTGAAGCTGGTGTGGTGATCTTATGGAAAATTTTACCCTCTGTATTGTACATTTTAGGTGTTTGAAAGAATTCTGAAAGCATATGTTGTAAAGCTTAAGGCGAGACTACCAAAGGGTGGTGGGGGAATTGTTGCTGCTGCCACGGGTATGGATGGACAAATAAAGGTATCAACATGGCCATCATGTCTACTAATTTTCTTTGGAGAGTGGCTACCAGTTACTAAATATTGTTTGTTATTTCTGTGGCAATTTTCACCAGATGACCGACAAGGATGAAAGAGTGATTTGTTATATTGTTAATTCTGCTGAGTACTGCCGGAAAACGGTTGGTTTCTATACTCATGACTAAGTTTAGAACATTTAATACTGGGCTAGCAGCCTTTCACCCCCCCACCCCCATCGATAAAGACTGACATCAGGACAAATGTCGATTGACATTTAAAAGCAGTGAGATAACAAGATAGCTTCTTAATAGTAATTTCTCAGATTTGTCTGATAATTGTTGTTGGTTGGGCGACAATATTATGAATCTAGATGGTAGATTATGATGCTTTCTGTTTGGACTAAGGGTAAGAAGCAAATATTTCATGGTAAGCCATGGTCAAAATCAGGGTAGCTGAAAGACTTTTGATGTGTGTTTCTTATTCGAGAATCACAGACAAGTCTCAGATGTAATTCCCTTCATTGTTTAATGAGCTGTTTGAAAGAAGCATAAATTTTGGAATTCTTAAAAGGAAACAATGTCATGTTCTCTCACGAGAGATGCTAGCATGCTTTCAGCTTTTGGATGCCTAGCTTGTGTTCTGAGGCTACTCTTTTGTAGATCTAGTGAGCTTCTGTTCCGTTGAATCTTTGTTTTGTTCTTAATGGCAGGGGTAGGATGCTATCCAACTGTTGTGTTTCTAGAGCTTATTTATCTTGTAGAAATGTCTTTATCACATTTATGAGACCCTTATATGAATCATTTGTAACCTTGGCTCAATCTTTGTCTCTTCAACAGTCAGCTGAACTGGCTGAAAGCGTATCAAAAATAATTGATCCTCACTTTGTGGCGGGGGTGGATATGTCTGCAGTTGAGGTACTGTTCTTTACATTCCATGATTTTTTTCATGGCCATTCTTCTCCTCATATGTTATGGATTGATTGTGATTCTGCAGGAAGAATTTTCAGGGCTTATCACTGAAGCATTGATGACCCTAGTGCATGGCCTAGAAACCAAATTTGATACTGAAATGGCTGCAATGACACGAGTTCCCTGGGGTACACTTGAAAGTGTTGGTGACCAATCAGCGTAAGATGCATTTTTTAAGGCTGTCATTGATAATGATGTCTGATACAAATTACCAATTGAATGGAACTCCCTCTTACAGTTATGTCAATGGCATAAATTTGATCCTTACAACTAGCATCCCGGTGCTTGGAAGCCATCTTTCATCAGTTCATTTTCAGTACTTCTTAGACAAGGTAATTATAGATAAGTTAATCCTTCAGCCCTGGAATGGGTAAGAGCGAACTATAAGAATGATTATTTACAAATATTTTGCTTCAAATATAAATCTTTGTCCTAAATTACTCATCTCTTTGCTAGTGTTTTAATTTACTCTGACGATATATTACCATTGTTACTTGATGGTTCTGGGCTAGAGTGGTTCTCTGATGTAGTGCTTTCCTAAAACAAGCTTTACTGGGTGTTATTCTTATTTTCTGCAGCTTGCATCATCACTTGGTCCACGTTTCTATGCCAACATTTTCAAATGCAAGCAGATATCAGAAACTGGAGCCCAACAAGTAGGAACCTAATTGTTCTCTTTGCTAGTTACTTTCCCAAGTGTTGTGGTATGATTAGCAGAGATTTAATAATTACGGTGCATCTATATATGTCTTCTGTGGTGCGGTTAATGCGTATATATTTGTCTAGCTGAATGCATGAAACGAAAATATTGCTTAGACGAAGCAAATAATACAAGCCATTATACATGTGAAACTAAGTTCTTGTCTATGGTGTTGCAGATGCTTTTAGATACTCAAGCCGTAAAGACAATTCTCTTAGAAATTCCTTCCCTTGGTCACCAGGTCAGTCAAACACTTTCTTGACACAAGCAGTATCAAAGAGTGAATTGGACTTCCATGACCTCGTTTAAGCTATCATCAGTGTTTTGCGTAATATCTGGCATTACTAGCTTGTCATCATCACAAAGAAGAATCAACACAACTAGGGTTCCTGAATGAGATGTAGCCCGAAAAGATTTGGGCCTCTTAATGCATCAATTATTTTTCATGCGAAAACAGAAGAGCTCTTCTAAACATAATTTCAAAAATTATGTTTATCTTCTTTTACGATGCTATTCCTTTGTATTTTTTTACCCGGTAACGTGCTACACCACTTATTATCTTCTTTATGATACAGACATCGCATGCTGCTAGCTATTCGAAGTTTGTGAGCCGAGAAATGAGTAAAGCTGAAGCACTTTTAAAGGTTACACATTTTGTTGGTTTAGTTTTATACTTCCTGGTCTGTTGAAACGCTTCTAAAGCACAGCAATATGCATTTGACAGGTTATACTGTCCCCAGTTGATTCTGTGGCTGATACATATAGGGCATTACTACCAGAGGGAACACCAATGGAGTTTCAGCGCATTTTAGAGCTTAAGGTAATCAGTTGTTCTCTTCTCATAAAGTTGTGAGGTCATTTATCCAGCTCCTTACACATAAGGAACTAGAACTTCTAGCTGGGCACATCTTGGACGGTACAGTTCAGGTTTCTGCAGTCTTTCACGCCTAAGTAGATGCTTCATGTATCGGGATTTTTCTTTTCACTTTTTTCACATTTCAAATTTTCCCTTGAATGGTAGGGGCTTCAAGAATACTATTGTCCTGCGGTAGCTAATCTCAAGCTATCGAATTGCATTCTGCATTTTCCTTACATTCCATCCTGCATGTTCAGGGTCTTAAAAAGGCTGATCAGCAGAGCATACTGGATGACTTCAACAAACAAGCTCCAGCCGTTCCACAACCATCTATCCATCCGACTGTGGTTCAGGCTGCCCCAGTTGTTCCTGCAACAACAATTGCCAATCCTTCGGCGGGTCTTACTGCTTCCCGTGAAGACGTTCTCACCCGAGCAGCTGCGCTTGGACGTGGGGCTGCCACAACAGGCTTCAAGAGGTTCCTTGCCCTGACGGAAGCTGCAAAAGACCGGAAGGATGGACCTTTCAGAAAACTCTTCAATGCATAAAATTTTGCAGATTTGGTGTACATTGTACAATTTTCTTTGTTTCCATTTAAGTACAGAGTTTAAATCTTCTTCTTCCTTTTTTTTTTTTCCCCCTTATGATGATGTCAATGCCTTATAGAAAGAAGAAAATTTAAGTGGAAACAGCAAAATCTGAGAATAATCATACAACTAAGCTGTTGAGTAATTTCTATATTTATGGTATAGATTATAATTTTGATCATGTATGATTAGTCACCTAATTGATATATAGTCATCATCAACTATATCATATTTTTTAATAGAAAATTGTGCCTATGGCTGGTAAAATTTAGATAGAAGAAATTATGTATGCATGTAAAGTATAGACTATAGAGTTGTGAAATTTAGTTAAACTCTCTTTTGTTCTTCTTCTTCTTTTTATTATTATTATTATTAAATTGCAGATCAATCAGGACTATGATTATTCAAAATTAAGGTTTTATATTACTTAATTGTGATAATAAAAAAATATTTTGCAAGAGTATTAATAAAAACCCCCATTAATCTATAAACTTATATTTCATAAAGCCGATAGAAGATTTTGTACCTTTTAATAATTCAAAAACTAGATCAATTCGGCTAGTTTAATGGTAAAAATTTTGAAGAGTTTAACTATTTAGTTTAGTTTTTAACTTTTAGGTTTAATTTATTTTTAGAACTTTTATTGTTAAAATTGTATTTTTCAATTTTAGTAAATTAATAAGTTTTTATAGTTCGAAATAAATCAATTTGTTTGTATTTAACAGTCTTTTTTATAATTAAATTTTAAATTTTTCGATAAATAAAGATAATCTCTTTCAATTATATTTTAAATTATTTTATTAATTTAATTTTTAACTAATTTTATAATAATTTAACATCGATTTAACCTATTAAATTTTAAATATTTTGTTTTATCGGATTAAGTTTTTAACATTAGTTACGGTGTGTTTGGAAAGGAGTGAATTGAATTCAATACTACAATTGAATTCAATTCAGGTGTTTGGAAACACAAAAAAAGGATGAGTTCAATTCATGCATGTAATTGAAACCTACTTCTTTTATAAATTGAATTCACTCCTTCAAGAATAGGAATTCAATTACGTTGTGTTTGGTTGCTGTCTTCAATATGCAGAGACGGAACGAAATAGAAATTTGAAGACAGAACAGAACAAAAATTGGAGACAGTAAGCTGTTTGGTTGTGATGGACAGAACAGAAAAAAATTGTCTTCATCTGAAAGACAGAAATGTGTTTGGTTGCAGTGGACAGAATAAAAAAACAGTTTCAATGACGAAAATGCCCCTGCAGTATAATATGATTAGAAATATGTAATTCGTTGATTATTTTATAATTGTATCAATATTTATTTTAAGTTTATTTGTAATTTTTTAATTACAATGAAATAATTACAATATAATTAATTAAATTATTATTATTACTTAATTACATTACATTATATTTAATTAAAATATTATTATTAATTAAAATTTAACTAATTAAAAAATAATTTATATTTAATTAAAATATTATTATTCATTAATTAAATTATTTTAATTAATTAATTAA